>OZ005649.1:399558918-399961418 GCA_963930645.1 Salticus scenicus | reverse complement strand
TGAGAAAATCCATTGGTAAGAAAAGATTCAAATCAGAAATTTAGCATTAATCTTTGGTATAAAATATTAAATTCGATTTTTTGCCCTTATTAAATGAAGATTGGCAATCACTGAATGGTATAAAGGGTATAAATCAACATAATAACTTTTTCCTAATCGATTCTTCTGATTAGTTTTTACTTAAACTTTATTTTTCGTCTCCTGAAAAATCAAGAATATGGACTTAAATCCTTTATACTTATCAGTACAGAACTATACTCAACATATCAAAACAAAACTGTATTATTTTAGAGACAGACAATGCACTATTAAGAGCGACATCTTTATGTGACTAAGTAAAGATATGATGTTTAAACACTAAATTTTTATTTTCGGAAATTATCCACACATTGATTAGTAACACTTTTCAATTTTACGTACTTGTTGTATCGCATAACTTTTAAATGTTCTTTGCCGACGTTATCACACAGCGGACAAGCAAAAGGCCAGAAAAGCATACAGATAGACTAATTGATTACATAATTACTCTTAAACATTGTTGGTAAGTATTAAAAATGCTTAACGAAAAAGAAAATGTAGTCCTTAAATTCTAATTGCAATGCGTAATGTATCTGAATATTTTAGTGCAGCCCTGTAAATCTGAAAGTTAACCATATCATATTCTATAAAAAGCATTATTTTAGCATATTAATAATAAATTTCACATTCTTTATGATTTTTACAGAAGAAAGTTATTTAAATGCGATTAATAAAAATGTCTGTAATAAAACTGAATGCATTGCCTCTTTTTTGTCTTTTCCTTGCGGAGAGGGGGGGGGGGTGATGTCGATTATCACATATTCTAAAAAATATATTATTATATTAAAAATAAAATTACAATTAAATATGTAACGAACACATTTTCATAACCTCTAAATTGCAACTTAAATTCACATACAGTATGTTCTTTAAATTTTTACATTCTCGCTCTTCCCACATATGTATCTTTTGCTTATTGCAACTCTATCGAAACCTTTGATCACATATTATTCGTTCTTTAACGTAATGCAGATTTTCAATAGCTTGTTTTGACTTTTCCTAATTCGGTTTCTTTTCATCTTACAAATAAATGCAGTTTTGCCACCATAAGTGGATTCCTGATCTCATAACTTGGTACGTTAATTTTTTTGCTTAAAAGTTCCGGTTCTCATGGCGTGTTTTGGCGTTAGTGAGGACCGTTTGCATTATAATCATGTGGTAACCTTTTCAAAAATTGTATGTATTTGTACGTAACATAATTACAACCATTTTTTCTCTACTTTTTGAATTTGACGTCGACTAGAGCTCTGGCGAAATTAATCAAGAAATCCAAGCGTCACTTCATCACAAAAATGTAAGCTATCAAGACGTTGTTGTTGGGGCTCCTGGCTCCCCCTCCACTCCGTACTTTCTAATAACTTCGAAAATTTATTAATTTTTATATTCACGTATATGGTCACCACAGATGTTTAATATTTTTAAAATATTTAACCCTTTCATTCCCAAATTTTTCCCTCCATAAAACAATAAATCTTATATTTAGTCATAAATTTATTTCAAAGGTAATGTATATAAATATTTTTTTTTTAAATAGGAGTTATAACAGAGTACGAATTAATATAGCTAACAAAGCAACTGACAGATGTCTATTTATGTTTAACATAACCACTGATGCCATTAAAAATAACTTTTCAATAAATAAAAATATCAAAATTTTGGAGAAATAGATATTGCATTAATTAAAATACATATTATAAACATTAAAGAATAAAATAAAAAATATTTCAAACAGTTAATTTACTTAAATTGCCCAAAACAGGAAACTGATTCCGATATTATTATCAGAACAGCGTAAAATATACTTTCAATTATCAACAAAGATAGTGAAGTCATCCAAAATAGGTATTTTTCGGTGGGAAAATGTATATAGATTTTAATATTGTTCATTTTGAATCAGCGGGAGTGTTAGATGATAAGAAAGAAAATCTGAAATGTTATGATTCCAATTGGAATCACGGGGAAGGAAAGGGTTAAATAAAATAAGTCTACATATTGAATAATGTCTATTTCTGAAGATTTCCTGAGTTGTTGCATTACTTCGCATGTACTCTCTCAAGTTGTGTTTTTTAAAATTGTATTCAGATAATACGCCAATATATCCGGCCATCAAAAATCTATTTCACAGGGGGGCGGGGGGGGGGGCTCTATATACACTCCCGTTTTACAGGACCTATTAATGCCATTTTAAATGGGAACATTTCATGGTGAACTTGAATACTGAGGCGTGTAGACGGATAGATAGACAGATAGACAGTCGGACAGACAGATACACAAATCATATTCACACTTAAAAAATTTTAGAAAGTTTTAAAAACGCTTAATATAAACGAAAATGCAATTTCAGCAAATTTCCAATAATAACTCTTAATGTAACTGAATATTTTTGTGGGGCCCTGTAAATCAAATACTAATCGTACTTATAGTCTATAGAAAGCATTCTTGTGTACATATGAATAATCTATTTCAATTTCATTAAGATTTGAGCAAATTAATAAAAATTTGGTTTATAGAAATATCTTTCATAGAACACAATGCTTTGGAATACTTTCGGGTGTCCCTGTATACAAACCATTGATGGTATTTACTTCATTTTCTATAGAAAATATCCGATAGTAAACTTGAATAACATATTTCAATTTTATTAATATATGCGTAATTTAAAGGCATTAAAATATGGTTTATAAAAACGTATTCATTATATACGAATTCATGAGCGTAAGACTCATTGTTCTTTGAGCGGGATGCAAAACAGAATTATTGCACATAGGTTCAAATTAAGAGAAGTTTGCTTTAAATAAAGTTAAATTGTTTAATATATATATATATATATACACGTTACGCTACTTTGCTAGAGTATAATCATTACGGCAAATGAAAAATTTATTAATTATAATCATTTTATAGGGAAACATCACAAAAAAAACTAGTATGTTGTGGCCACCACAAGACTTTCTTCTATATTTACCTATACATATTCAATCAGTAACAATATTTAAAAAAAAAAAAAAAAAAAAAGTACGATTTTTTTTTTTTTCTAAGTTTTTTTTTTTGTTAAAAGTGAAAAAAATCGATAACTTTGTTTTAAATTATCACAGATTTATAGTTCAACCATTCGTTTTAAAGGTATTGACGAGACCTTCCGAAAGATACCCATCTTGAAAATTTATCCCCCCGAAGGGGTACTTCCCCCCCAGGGGGGGGAAGCGATGCCCCCCCATGCAGAAAATTTTTTCCTAGTTAACTACTACTATTATCAACCTGATCTTTCGAAAGATACTCAATGTGAAAATTTAGCCCCCCTGGGGGGGTATTTCCCCCCTAGGGGGGAAGCGATGCCCCCCCATGCAGAAAATGTTTTTCCTAGTTACATACGACTATTATCAATAATTCATATTAATTTTACAATCACAAGTTTAAAACAACTCTAATTATGCACATTTATACGAATTTTTGTCCTATGCTGCCATGTTAAAAATTTAGATAAAATGCTATCACAGTGCCAGCTGTTGAGCTATTGATCCCCAAACATAATCAGCACCAGTTAATGTCGGCGACAAACTAAATACCAAGTTTGGTTAAATTTCGTTAAAAAAAAAAAAAAAAAAAAAATTGCGATTTTTTTTTGTTTTTTTTTGTTAAAAGTAAAAAAAAATCGATAACTTTGGTTTAAATTATCACAGATTTATCGTTCAACCATTCGTTTTAAAGGTATTGACGAGATCTTTCGAAAGATATCCATCTTGAAACTTTGCCCCCCCCCGGGTGGTAACTTCCCCCCCCCCGGTGGGGGGGCAACCGATGCCCCCACATGCACAAAAATTTTTTCCTAGTTAACTACTACTATTATCAACCTGATCTTTCGAAAGATACCCAATGTGAAAATTTACCCCCCCTGGGGGGGGGTATTTCCCCCCTAGGGGGGGAAGCGATGCCCCCCCATGCAAAAAAATTTTTTCCTAGTTACATACTACTATTATCAATAATTCATATTAATTTTACAATCACAAGTTTAAAACAACTCTAATTATGCACATTTATACGAATTTTTGTCCTATGCTGCCATGTTAAAAATTTAGATAAAATGCTATCACAGCGCCACCTGTTGAGCTATTGATCCCCAAACATAATCAGCACCAGTTTATGTCGGGGACCAACTAAATACCAAGTTTGGTTAAATTTCGTTAAAAAAAAAAAAAAAAAAATTGCGATATTTTTCTGTTTTTTTTTGTTAAAAGTTAAAAAAATCGATAACTTTGGTTTAAATTATCACAGATTTATCGTTCAACCATTCGTTTTAAAGGTATTGACGAGATCTTTCGAAAGATACCCATCTTGAAACTTTGCCCCCCCGGGTGGGAACTTCCCCCCCCCCGGTGGGGGGGCAACCGTTGCCCCCATATGCACAAAAATTTTTTCCAAGTTAACTATTACTATTATCAACGAGACCTTTCGAAAGATACCCATCTTGAAAATTTGCTTCCCCGGGGGGGGATTTTCCCCCCCGGGGGGGAACCGATGCCCCCCCCATGCACAAAATTTTTTTCCTAGCTAACTACTACTATTATCAATAATTCATATTAATTTTACAATCACAAGTGTAAAATAACTCTCTTTATGCCCATTTATACGGAATTTTGTCCTATGCTGCCATGTTAAAAATTTGCATAAAATGCGATCACAACGCCACCTATTGAGCGATTGATCCCAAAATCTAATCAGCACCAGTTTATGTCAGGGTGCAACTAAATACCAAGTTTGGTTAAATTTCATTCATTGGTTCGTGAGATACAGCGTCCACAAAAAAATGATACAGACAGACAGACAGACAGACAGACAGACATTTTTTAAAAACTATTAATTCGTGTTCTCCATATCCCAAAACATGTAAATCCATCAAAAAGTGGACTTCGAAAATTTTCGCGAATCCAATACTTTCTCTATATTACATATAGAAGAAAGTAAAAAAAAAAAAAAAAAAAAAAAAAAAAAGGCAGTTATTACATGTTACACTCTAAAAAATTTTACCGCTATATTACGGTCAGTGTCTGGCAAAATGTGTTCCAGCCACTGAACTTAAAAATAAAGTTACGCCCGTAAAAGTTGCCATGACATTTTTTTTCTTCAAGAAGGGAAGTGATCTTTAACAGTCAACACTCTGAATTTTACAGCAGCTTGTTACAAATACGGGTATTGGACTCCTCCTCGAAGAAGGGAGTTGGACGTATACTTTAACGCTCGATTCTCCGAATTTTAATTAATTGTTTTAGAGTGTATGAAAGCAGAGTGTATTACTAATTATCAGAAATGCATTTAGATTATTTAAAAGAGAGTGAAACTGATCTATGTTTTTTGCTATCGGATGGTCGCTGTGAGTCTAGCCCTTACAGTTATTTTAACAAACGCTCAAAAGAATTCGGATATATTACGATACATTGTGCAAATATACAAATTGAAGGAGAGATTTTTCAAACCTTTATTATTAATTCCCCTTTGTTTATTCGTCCAAGGATTTAGCGAATAAAGTTTCTTAAGCGCCTTGTAGCCTTTCATGTTCGTCAAACCGAGTGGAGTCATTTTATATTTTTCATCTTCTTAATCAGTAAAATATTGATTGATACATCATGGCAAGACCCCTTTTTAACCTGTTGCTCTTTATTCACAATGTACAATGATTAATTACTCAACATATCACCCTAGTATAACCATCTTTATCTTTCTTTTTTTAATTCGATAACCGGACAATGGCGAATTTATAATGGGGCATGTTATAGCGATTAGTGCAGAATGCCTATTGTGGCGACTAAATGAACCCGATCGCTCAGGGGCGCAGATGTTTCTTTCGTCCAGCGATCGGAAACCCCTTTTTAATTACTTCAGGCATGAATTTAGGATAGCAGTGCAATGCATACGAAATGGGACAGCTGGCGAGATTTGAGTTTTATTTTAGAGTTGCGTGATGCCACACCACGCTCAATTAAGGCATTCTCTCTGACAAAGTGGTTAGGTGTTTCAATTTAACGCAACATGTGTGGGTAATGAAGTCATTTTGCAAATATCACGATTCGTAAGACCATACAATTATGAAGAGTTTTCAATAATTTTGAATGTCTGATACAGGATTTGCAAAAAACCGTACAGTCGGTAACAAAAGTGTCCGAACACTAGCAAAAATTCCTATGTAAAAAAAGTACACTTCATACGGTTTTGTTAAATAAATCCTTATCGAATTCTGTTCTTAGTCAGTCTAAGAACACGATTCGATAAGGATTTATTTAACAAAACCGTATGAAGTGTACTTTTTTTACATAGGAATTTTTGCTAGTGTTCAGACAATTTGTTACCGACTTCTAAATTCTTTAGAAATTCATCTTAGACATACATAAGAAATTATAAAAACACATTTGTACACATTATAAATTAAAAAAAAAAAAAAAAAAAAAAAAGTCGAAAATTTCATGATTTTCAATTTCAAGAATGACAAAATTAAAATTGTTAGATTACTCATTACTAAATAAAATTTTTTAGATGTACTGTTTCAAGAAAAATTCCAGTGATTAAAAGTGTCCTATAGTCCCATAAGGTGATGTACGAAGTTTCGCTTCTCTATCGTAAAATGTTTCAGAGATACGTTTAAAAAGTTTTACAGAGTTAGTCGGAAAATAAAATCAAAAACTGTTTTTATTTATTGATGTTATGAAGTTTGTTTTTTTTACTCGTAATTTGAACATGCTTCTTAAAAGGCGATCTGCCGATGTGATCTTTACGGAGAACTTGAGACACTGGATAGTTATTTAAGTTAATTATTTAGTCTTGCCATACATCTGGGATTTCTTACGATACAATGCTGAATTTTATCACATCACTTTATTAGTGGATGGGCTTAAGTCATTATCGGACATTCTTTGTGTATGGCCAGATAAAAATTTAAATTTTTTAACTCGTGAAATTAAATCCTTTGAATTTTTTTAAATGGTTTTATAAAATTCTACATCTTTCACTACACAGTTTTGCAATTGTCTAAAATCAATATTTACGGAATTTGAGTAGGAGATTTAAACTAATATTGATATTATAGTAGTATTAGTAAATAAAACGCACAGCATACCTAAGCTATTAATTCCATGTATTTTTCTTTTCCGAAGATTTCTCCGTATTATTATTAATTTATTTATAGGTAAATTTTCTTTCTCATGTACTTTTTTTTTTTTATATATATAATTCATTCAATTTTCGTAAGTGACAGTTTAATTTTAATATGAATTTATTTTTTACTTTCTTGGACTTACGTTAGAAGAAAGCATCGGTTCCGTGGCAATTTTCAATCATTGTTTTTAATGCACTTAAATATTTTGGGATCTGAAACTCAATTCGATTATTCTTGGGAAAAGTTGATGTAGTTTTTAGCAAAACTGTTAGGACACTGTGTTTCGATAACTATATTTAAAATTACTATTTACAGTACATTTTGACATCGACCTTGACATTGACAATATATTTTCTCTCTTTTTCCCAAGAATTATAAAGCTAAAATAAGTAAATAAATAAATAAAAATTCAACCACAGGCCTGCGTCTATATTCTAGGATAGATGGAATAGTGAAGGTTTTTACCTTTCGTATAAGAGTGATTTGTTTTGGTCGCAGGTATAGACAGAGATAGGTTAGTTGGCAAAGCGTTGCGAGAGCTTAACCCTACAAGGCACCCAGTTCAATATGTGGAACACCGACTTTAATCGTTCCTATAGCTATAAAACTGTTAGTAGCGACCTCTCTTGACATCTTGATAGAAGCTACTGACATTTAGCAATGTAGTAAAACGAATCTTTACCTAAAGATATCATTTGTGTTTTTGTTATAGAGCACTCAGTATGAAATTTGAATGAAAGTGATACGTTAGTCGTTTGTCTGAATTCAAAAATAAAAAAAAAGAATAGTTACTGACCAGTTTTGACTCGAAAAAAAAAAATACTGTGTGTTATAACGAAGTGTATATTTTGCAGAGGTAAGTTTTTTTTATTTTTTTATTATTACAATAGTAAACGTATTAGTAAATCCTATTTTTATGTATATTCCACATACGGTACGTTGAGCTATAAAGTTGATTTTTCCGTAAAATAGGGTTTTATTGTTATAAGTTTTCCCTATCTTCTGATTACTCATTACAACCTATATATTTTTGTCGCGCACTAAAAAAAATGAGCCTTGTAGGGTTAACACTTAATGGTCTCAGATTCACTTCCTTAGGTGGGTCACTTTTCGTTCTCGTAAAAATGAAGCCAATTCATCGAAAATCTCGTATTCGTCAGTCGTTATGCCATCAACAAACGGTGCTGGTTAGTTTAGTGAATAAAGCAGAAACCTAGAACACGTCAACACATACCAGGTGTATAAACTTAAATCCGCTGTTTGCGTATAGATGGCGCTAGTGAGTGTATTAACAGCGGACATTTAAATGTCTTATTGTTTTTGTATTAGTTTGACGTCTGTTCACATAAATCAGTGCAAATCGTTAGTGATTTCATATAAAAACATTAATTTTTCTTCGTGTAAACATGTCTCGTTTTGTACCAAAAAAAAGAGCATATGCGGGAAGCTCTGCTTTTCTGCTTCAATTTGAAGAAATCAGCTGCCGAATCGCATAGAATGCTTGTGGAAGCTTATGGTGACAGTGCTTTGTCAGAAACAACTTGCAGAGACTGGTTTCGTCGGTTCAAAAATGGCTATTTTGACTGAAATGACAAAGAGCGTGAAAATCGGCCCCGAAAATTTGACGACCATGAATTACAGGCTCTTTTGGACGAAGATGATACCCAATCGCAAAAAATGCTTGCCGAGAAGTTAGGTGTCACTCAACCAGCCATTTCTATCCGTCTACATGCCATGGGAAAGGCCTTATTATCAACAAAGACATGACAAACTGATTTTTCTTCATGATAACGCGCCAGCACACACGTCAAAATTGGTCCAAAATTATCTCAAAACACTTAACTGGGAGGTGTTACCCCATCCCGCTTAATTCACCAGACCTGGCTCCTTCTGATTATCACCTGTTTTCATCAATGGGCCATGCACTCGCCGAACAGCACTTCGTTTCTTACGAAGACGTTCGAAAATGGCTGGACGAGTGGTTTGCCTCAAAAGATAAGGAATTCTTTTGGCGTGGAATTCACCAATTGCCCGAAAGATGGGAAAAATGTATAGTTAGCGAGGGAAACTATTTTGAATAAAATTTTGTTTTGCTTTATATAAAAAAAAATGTGTTTTTATTACTAAAAAACAGCGGATTTAAGCTTATACACCTGGTACACATAAATGTATTACATTAAAAAAAAAAAAAAAATTATACACTCGAGATCCTAACCCTATCCAATAGTGAAAGTTTCTGTGTGCCGTGTAGAAACTTAAAAGTTTTACACGATAAAACTTTCACGCTTTTCTTTCAGAAATTGCATGTGCCGTTAAATGACAGAAAAAGGACAATCCCAGTGAAAATTAAAGAGTATAAACATGATTCATGTGCTGTTAATCTCGCTGCTCCCGCCCCCTTTTAATCATATCTTTCTCAAGCCATACGCATCGTAGAACACGGATGAATGATACGCCAGAGACTTGAGAACATGACATATGTTTTCATTTTCTAAAAGGCACAGTCCCCTATGGCGTCACGCCCTGGTGCATCCCTCATCATTTGTGAAATGTTGCCCATCATAAAGAAAATGTCGATTACGGCTTCATTTTCATGAATACGAGACAAAGAAAGAGATATTGGATTAATGAATAGATCAACAAAATCCCTGAAGAGCTAATTTTATACGGGCAATTATCTGTTGAAAGTAGTTTCTGGAAATATATTGAGATTTTTAGCACCGTTTAGATAATGTATCATAGTATTAACTATTCTAGTATTAAATTTACATCAATTGTGTTAAATAGATTTGAATATGTTATAAATTTTACAGGGCGTTCGAAAAATCTGATTCTTAGCTTTAATTTCTTAAATATTAGTCTTAAGACTTATAAAGGTCAAAACTGAGTAAAAAATAATACAAAATTTCATAAAATCAATTAATAATTTCAGGGAACTCCATTTCGACAATTATAAAGTTTAAATTTCATACGGAACTCACGCGAAAAATTTCCGGTGAATGAAATGTGCTCCATATTTTAATGAGATGATGTGCAAAATTTCAACAATGTATCCAAAAAAATTTCGACAGATATGTTTAAACAAAAATGTTGGAAATTAATTATTGATCAATGTGTATATGTGTTTTTTATTTACGTTACGATTGTTTTCCCACGCAAATTATATTCTGCCCCCTGAAACACGAAGAACATTTCATAACTTTTCGGGTAACTGATGTCAAATCATTGGAAATAGGTTAAAGTCAAAATTTGAGTCTTGTTACATCTCTGGAGCTTATGATGCGATACATGCTTTTACAAACGTGTGGGACACATTTTATTCATTGGAAAATTTTTGTATGATTTCTGCACTTTTTTAAAAGGCAACTTTGAAATTTATATTATACTAGGAAACCCGTGCGAAATATTCGCATTTTATTTCTTTTCTTATTTACCTTTAAAATTTGAAACTCATAAATGTTATACTCATTTCACCACCTAATTAAAATCTTAATTTACCAGAAGCCAAATTATTATTCAAACCAAATCAATAGTGTACAATAGTGAAACCAAAATCATACAAAGAAAGGTTTCCACATAAAATTCATGGTTCACGACCCAATTTTCATACTTCCGCAGGCAGTACAATTTTAATATAGGACTCCCACGACGCCTTTTAAATTTTTGTCGTCATGTTGGCGATGACTTTTTATTATTATTATTATTATTATTATTATTTTTATAAATAAATAAAATAAAATAATTCCTATTTTGATTATATTTTTTATGATTGTGTTTTTTAGTCAATTTATGACACAAAAGTTCATATACTGTATATATCTTTAAAATATTGCTAGATTTAAAATGACGCTTGCAAAGATTCTGAAGAAACAACTGTTAAAAATACATGTTTTTCGTAAAATAACGTCATCAGACAAATGTCGTCATTTTTTCTTATTAGCCCATTGAGCTAAGTCCGCGTTCTTAAATATTGTTCACGTTAGAGAAATATTATATAGATGTTTATGATCAGTATGTAGCGAATTAAATATCCGGGGTCAACATTTTCGAAATTCTATTTATAACATAGTACATAAAATTTACAGTTTATTGTTAATTAAACATAGTGAAACCCGATCTATCGTTCCCGCATCTATCGTTTTCCCGCATCATTTTATTTCTATGGTTCCTGTACAAATTGTATTTAAATAATGTTAACGAAATCCGTATGTATCGTTCTTCAAAAAACCTTTTTCCCGCATTCATCGTTGTAAAATTTTTCTGCTGACCTTGTAAAAATATTCTCCTGAGGGTCAAGTGGTTCCATATGACATACAGACTTGAATTGCTTCTTTCATCCTAAAATAAATCTTTTTTCCATTTTCACGAAAGATCACAATTGTGATGCCATGCCTCCGGGCCATCTGCATTTTGTAATTTCAGCATGGCAGGATGTAACGTCGTCAGTAATCCAGAAATTTTTTTCGTAAAATGCGGTTACGTGGAAAAAAAAAAAAAAATCAAAGCAGTGTTTGGGGACTGCCGATAGAAGTGAAAACTAAGTAAGTTGTGAATTGTATCGTCGAGCTATTAGATTATTATTTTCGATTTGTAAAGAAGTGTTTAGGATCTGTATTATAGGATTCGGCACACTATTTGTAGCTACCCAAATTAAATGAACTATGCCTTATATTAGGTAAAAATATTGATTACTTATGAAATTATTTTAATTAGTAGTTGAGATACAAAAGAAAACTGATTCAGGACACCTCAAAACGTGTAAATCAGGTAAAATCTCGAATTCCACTTTTGATCATATAAAAGAACTTTAAAATATCTTTCGAATGATGTATTAAAAATAATTTAATCATAATTAGAAATTGAAATATTGAAATTTTAAAATATTACAGCGCCATCTGGCGGTAGAAATTTCTGTTATCCACTGTTCGATTCCAAATCAACAAAACTTTCTAATGATGTATTACTTATGAAATTATTTTAATTAGCAGCTGAGATACAAAAGAAAACCCATTCAGGACACCTCAAAACGTGTAAATCAGCTGAAATCTCGAATTCCACTTTCGATTCTCATGGAAAGCCTTCGCTGACGATGACGCGAGTTTCATGGTTTTTGTTCACCCAAAAGTGTTCAACGCGCCTAAAGAAGTTTTCTCTTCCAAAAAAAAAAAAAAAAAAAAAAAAAAGACTAAACAGAAGCGCAAGAAAATGATGCTGATGTTGATAATGCACATGAAGAGTGGTTTGCGTGGTGCGACATTCAGTGATAATATTTGTATTTTTCAAAACATTGCGACTTGAGGTATCCCTAAAGCATAAAAGAAATATGTGATTTCAGAAAAGTGAAAATAATCGTGAAGAAACAAAAAAAATTCCTGTTTAATTTATAAAAAGAACGAAAAACCCAACATAAAATTACTAATTTTAAAAAAATAAATATCACTTACTGTTCTACAACTTTGGTTTATCTCTTTGACAGTTTGGAAAGTAACAAATTAGTTTTTATTAGTAGTATATTGTATACATTACGAATATTAATTCATAAACATTGTTTTCTTCGTGTTTTGATTTTAAACCACATTCGTCGTTTCCCCGCTTTCATCGTTTCTTTTACTTTCTTCTATATTCAATAGAAGAAAGTATTGGTCTCGTAAACATTTTCGACCTCGGGTTTTGATGGATTTACACGTTTTGAGAGCTGTAGAACACGATTTGACCCTTTTTAGAAAATGTCTGTCTGTCTCTGTGTGTGTGTGACAAAATTTTGTGGCAACTGTATCTCAGGAACTACTGCACAGAATTTCATACAAATTGGTATGTAGTTGCACCTTGACATAAATGAGTGCCTATCAACTTTTGGTAAAAATTGTCTTACAGGTTGCGTTGCCATCCCGCTTTTTCTAAATTTTTAATATGGTGGTATAGGACAAAATTTTGTATAAATGTGCATAAAGAGAATTATTTTTTAATAATCATTATGAAATTTACCAGAATTATTTATAATAGAGATAGTCAACTGGGAATTTTTTTTTTGTGTGTGTAGGAGCCTCGTCTCCCCCCTGGAGGGGGAAGTCCCCCCTCGAGGGGAGTAAATTTTCATGATGGGTATCTTTCAAAAGAGCTCGCCAATACCTTTAAAACGAATGGTTGAACCATCGATCTGCGATAACTTAAAATAAAGTTATCGATTTTTTTTGTAATGTAATATTTACAGTAAAATTGACTTTTTTTTTTTTTTGGATATTTAATATTATACTATTTCTCTAATACGGAAATCGTCTGCATTATCATGGAAAATATTTTTTTTTAAATAATAATTTTAATAAATAATTTTTACTGAGTGAATTTGTATTAGGAAAATATAGAAGAAAGTCACATGGTGGCAACAACATACTAGTTTTATCTTCCACCCCATGAAAAAGATAGATCGAGGTTCTACTGTAGTACATGCTTCACAATCAATGTAAGAAAACAAAGTACAATATATAGAATTCTGAACCTTATTATTCTATAATTTATCTCTATATATTCCTTCCCTTTTAACGAAATAAATAACTGATTTAAAATCACTATTCTTCGCACGTTACTCCCACAATAATAGGAACAAAACTAAGAAAAATACAGCACAACTGAATCCTTCCCGTCATCAATTCTTAATGTACAACTATCTCTCTACCAGGAATTCCGGTGGGAAATAAACAATAAATAACGCAATCGTTTATACCATCATCCAGTGATAACGTACATTATATCCATTATTTCCAATCATAATCTAAAGAAAGTTTTGTTCCGAGCTCTATTTTCATCGGCCGATAACAGCATTCAGGTGAAATAAAAGACAAGGTCTTTCTCCTTAAGCATTTGTCTTTTTTTCGTTTACAATTAACACGATTTGCACATGAATATTCTATTGTGCGACATAAAATTGCTTGTATTGGTTGACATTTGCATTACAAGCACTGACTTTTCAGGGTAACAGCAATAATGAGGAAGATCTTTTTTTCAGTTTTGAAAAAAACTCTTGTTTAATGGTGTAATTATTTGTTATTGTGTTGTGTTATTTATTGTTATTTATTGTTATTACTTTATGTCCTTCAATCAACATCTTTTGTAAAGTTAAGCTATCAATATTCAATAACCAAATATTTTTTAAAAATATATATAACTAATAATTTGTAAACTAAGATCATCACCAGAATAATAAAAATGTCGATAAATAGTTTTATAACGAACATTTTATCCAATTTTCATGTTTGTATGTGTATTTTTTAAAAAGTTATTCACATGCGAAAAAAGGAAGAAAAAAGAAGAAACAGAAAAGTGAATACAGGCCCAGTAGCAGAATTTTTTCTGTCAATCTGTGACAGCTTTTTAGGCATTAGAAAATAATCTGCAGCTTAATTTCACAATAAAGCTACCGGATTTAGTAAGCTTATATTTATATCACAAGTTTGCATTTATTTAATGTTATTAATCTGTTAGATGTGTCAAAGCATTGAAGTTATAAAATTTTAATTATACAGGGTGACAAGAAATAACTTGGACTCACATGATACATTATAACTTTAATGCTAATGAAAATATTACGACCAAACTTCAAAATAAATATGAATACATTATTTTGTCTAATATATTTACATATTTTCAAAGTGGCTACTTTTAGACTTAATACAGAGCTTTAAACGCATCACAAAATTTTCGCCTATGGGCCGCAACTCACTTACTGATATTTTATCCCATTACTTGCATAAGGATTTCTTTAGGGATGCCAAAGTTTTTTGAGGTTTAGCACACACCCTTGTCTCCAAGATGGACCAAACGGAATAATCCATTGGGTTCAAATCTGGGGAATACGGTGGCCATTCTTGAGCTCCAATGAAGTCAGGAAAATTTGTCTTGCACCAATCTTGATTGCGTTTAGCTCTGTGTGCAGGTGCGGAATCCTGTTGGAAGGTCCATCTTTTGTTTCCAAAGAACTTTTACGACCAAGGTAAGACAACATCTTCCAAAATGAGTTTGCGATATGTTTGTTGATTAATCTTTATCCCTTGATCAACAAAAACAAGTGGTGTTTTCCCACTAGCACATATCCCACCCCAAATCATTACAGATTTTGGTCGTTGAGGCCGTTAAACAATGCAAGAAGGTCTAGGTGCTTCTGCTGACCAAACTCTATCATTATGGCTATTGTGAGCTTGTTCAATCGAGAACAGTTTGTCATCTGTGAAGACAAATGTTTGTCATCGATCATCTGCGGCCCGCTTTAACAGTTTTTTGCACCTTTGAAGTTTTGTGCGTTTGTTCTCTGCTGTTGAGCCTCTTTCATTTTGCAAGGGCAAAGACCAAGCTCTACTCTTGTCATCAAAAGTGCGGTTTCTTTATTGATCTTCATCTCTCTAGCAACATTTCTCATTGAAATCCTAGGATTTCGTTGAACTCGGTTTTTGATAACTTTCCGGTTCCTTAATGTGTTAACTGTGCGCTTTCTTCCTCTTCCTGTCCTGTCACCATCATGTCCGAGTTCTTTAAACCTTTTGATTATGTATGAAACCGTCTGCTTAGGCACTTTCAATAGTTGAACAATTTCACATTGCTTTTTTCCTTGCTTATGTGATTCAAGTATGGCAGATCGTTTGTTAACCATAATGGTTATAACAACTAACTTACTTACACCTGTTTAGTTGCTTTCTAGGATCGATACTTAATGAAATAAATTTATAACTTTAGCGGTAGTTACAGATATTTCGTTTGAAACTTCGTCCAAGTTATTTCTTGTCACCCTGTATATAGCTAAGTAATAAGAGTTGGCATTAACCATAATCCTTCAAACCGCATAAGAAGAAATATCTTTACCCACGATTTCGTTCGTACTGACACTAGTAAAATATTTATAGTAAGAGACTCTAAACATTGAAATTAATGCAGCTTTTTAAAATTTTTCAGTTCCTGTGTAACTAAATGGAGCGACATTAAGAAGTATAAGCTTCTTTTTATTAACAATTACAGTTTGTTCGTCATTGTACAACTTAATTGCATTCTGCTTACTTTCTCAATGTCTGAGCCCCAACTTTCACAGAAAACTTCTAATAATAGAACTATAACTGTGTGTTTAAATAACTTATGTACAGGACTTTTCTTTGATAGCTCACTAGCAGGCTTTTTGTATAAAATCTTTAATATGTGATTCTTTCAGATCTAATTACTTCTATAGTGCTACCGATTCATTTACACAAACATTGGTACTCAAACAAAAATGTGTCAAGATCAAACTTTCAATAACAAAAATTACAAGAATATTGAGGGATATTGAATAATTCTACCTCTAAATAGGTTCTACAATTAGAAAGTTTAAAATGAATACTGACATTTATGCTGTATATAGAGAAAGACTGGCAATCACAAGATTTCTACAGGAAGTTTCATTTTCGATCGTTAGCAAACGGTAAAGGAAGGGAGGGGGGGGGGGGGGGTCCCCAAAAATTATACGAATGAGAGATATTGAACAATTCTACTTCTTTATAGGTTCTAGAATCTAATAAAGCATGTTGAAAATGAACATTGACATTTATGTTGTGAATGGAAAACGATTAGAATTAACAACACTTCTGTGGAACGTTTGATCAGCAACCGATAGTGGAAAGGGGGGAGGGTAACAAATATATGAGTGAGAGATATTCAACAATTTTACTTCTTTATAGGTTCTGGAATCTAATTAAATAAGTTTAGAAAGAATATTGTCATTGATTTTGTAGATGGAGAAAGATTGGAAATTGCAAGGATTCTGCGATCCGTTTGATCTCTGATCGTTAGCAGGGGAAAGGGGGGGGGGGTCACAAACAATTACATGAATGAAAGATATTGAACAACAATTCTCTTTATAAGTTCTAGAATCTGATAAAGCGTGTTTAAAATGAATATTGACATTTATGCCGTGGATGGAGAAAGATTGAAAATCGTTATCTTTCCTGCAAAAATCAGGAGACATTATTTACAAAGCAGTATTTTGCAAAGATTCAATCTGTAGACTAAAAAGAAAATCTGCGACGTACGTCTTGCGGCTCTCATTTTCTGCTATGGGGAATACAGGTAAAAAGATCCGGTTTCAATCATAACACATGGAAGCATGTGCATCTTCACCTATCTGTAATGCATCCTTATGACCCTTTTTCATTCAGTTTTATTTTCTAAAATTGTTGAAATTTTACATTTTTTCCAAAGCTTATTTTTGAGAAAAAAAATGGATATTTATTAGCTTAAAAAATATTACTTATGTTAAAGTTATATAAAATTCGGTTAAAGATATGATAACGAATATGCCCTCCAAATTTTATGTTCCTATGTTTATTTGTTTAAAAATTATGCGCAAAAGAAGAAAACGAGAAAACAGGTTGTTGCTTAAATTTTGAACACCAGGTGTAGTTAGGTAATAAGCAAGTGTCATTTTGGTTTTAATACAAATTAAGTAAGCGGCAAAAGATAAACCGAATAGCGTTGTTTTCGTTAAAATCGTAGAATCACCCTTACTATTCACTAAATAAAAAGAACAAAAAAAAGTACGCTTCTGATAAAATATAAATAGCTTCCCAATTCTATTATGAAGAGGGAAAATCTCATTAAAGCTATCTACATAATTTTACTTTTAACAAGTAATCTATATATATAAAAGAGTAAACTCACTGATTCACTCACTGATTCACTGACTCAACACGGCTGTGGCGTTCCTACAGGAGATAGAGTCACAATTTTTGGTGAGCAGGTTGATTTTAGGACCCTGACGGGATTTTGTGAAATACCCGCCCCCGTATTCCCCCCCCCCCCCCGGGGAGGGGCAGAAGATAAAAACCACATTTATAAGCATAACTCAAATCCAAATTACTTCACGGTGAAGAAATTGCAGATGGGGAGACTAGACTAGGATACAAAAAAGTATTTTTCTGCGATTTTGGAATTTTTGATTTTTAAGGGGGGTAGGGGGTAAAAATGAGATTTTCGGTGGCGCATAAGGCAAAAACACATTTATAAGTATAACTCAGCTCCGAACTACTCCACAGGGAAGAAATTGCAGATGGGGAGACTAGACTTGAATACGAAAAAATCATTTTCTGCGATTTTGGATTTTTGGATTTTTAAGGGGGAAAGGGGGGTGAAAAGGATTTTCGGAGGTGCAGAAGGCAAAAACACCTTTATAAGTATAATTCGGCTCCAAATTACGACACAGTGAAGAAATTGCAGATGGGGAGACTAGACTTGAATGCAACAAAAAAAAATCATTTTCTGCGATTTTGGATTTTTGGATTTTTAAGGAGGGAAAGGGGTAAAAGTGATTTTCGGACTCACAGGAGGCAAAAACACCTTTATAAGCATAACTCGACTCCAAATTACTTAACGATGAAAAAATTGCAGATAGGGAGACTAAACTTAAGTACAAAAAAAACATTTCCTACGATTTTGGATTTTTGGATTTTTAAGGGGGGAGAGGAGGTAAAAAGGATTTTCGGGGAAAATTTAGAAATGTATGGATTTTTGAGAAAAATTCTAGCAGTAATAGCCCAAAGATATGAAAAAAAAAAAAAAAAAAAAAAAAAGCCAAACGTCTTTTTGTGAAGTTATTTGCAAAAACTCATTTTTGATTTTTTCTGATTTTCGATTTTGGGGGGGAGTTACGGGGGGGGGGGGGCAAAATCGACTCCCCCCCCCCATTTAGCGCTAAATTCATCCTTGAAAATCTATAGGAGCTGAGGTCACAAATTTTAGTGTGTGGCTTATTTACGTGTGTCCAACACCCATTGTAACGGGATTTTGTGAAAAACCCCCCCTATACCTTTTGGGGGTGGGGTGGGGAATAAGAGTTAAATCACTGATTCACTGACTCAACACAGCCGGGGCGATTCTAAGGGAGATAGATTCGCAAATTTTGGTGAGCCCGTTGGTTTTAGCACCCAGACGCCCATTAAGGCGGGTTTTTGCGAAATATCCCCGCTCCTCTTGGGGGGGGGAGCAGAAGGCAAAAAACCCCTTATAAGCATAATTCGGCTCCAAATTGCTTCATGGTGAAGAAATGACAGAGAGAGAGACTAGACTTGAGTGCAAAAAAAGCATTTTCTGCGATTTGAGTTTTGGATTTTTAAGGGGGGGGGGGGGTAAAAACGATTTTCGGAAGCAAATTTAGCAAAATACGGATTTTCGAGTAAAACTCTACCAATAATAGCCCAAATGTATAGAAAATCGCCAAGAATCTTCTTGAGAATATTTCCAAAAACTTACTTTTGATTTTTTCCGATTTTCGATATAGGGGGGGGGGGTTACAAAGGGGCAAATTTGACCCCCTCTTTTAGCGCTAAATTCATCCGTGGAAATCTATAGGAGCTAAGGTCACAAATTTTAGTGTGTGGCTTATTTACGTGTGTCCAACACCCATTGTAGCGGGAATTTGCGAAAGCCACCCCTTTCCCCCCTTGGGGGGATAAATACATTTCGAAGCATAACTTTGCTTCATCAGTAAGATTAAATTTTATGTGTGGGTTGTTTATACGTTCCCAACACGAATTTTACGAAATTTCTCCCTCCCCCCATTTAAGGACATGGGGGGATAAACACGTTCATGAATAAATTTGCTTCAAATTATCTCAGTAAGATTAAATTTTATGTATAAATTATTTATGTGTTCCCAACACGCACTATAAAGGGATTTTATGAAATTTCTCCCTCCCCCCCTTTAAGGGTAATTTCCAAGCATAACTTTGCTTCAAATTATCTCGGTAAGATTAAATTTTATGTGTGGGTTGTTTATACGTTCCTAGCACGCACTATAAAGGGATTTTACGAAATTTCTGCCGCTCTCCCTTCAAGGGTGGGGAGGGGAAAAAAACACACTTATAAGAGTTACTGTGCTCCAAATTATCTCAGGATAGCGATTTTTTGATCTGTAGATTGGTTATGCGTACTCAAGACACACACTGTAAAGGGATTTTGTAAAATTCCCCCATATCTCCTTTGGGGGTGGGATGGGGGAAATCATTTTTCCATGCGAAACTCTGCTCTGAACTTAGGCGATTTTTTATGCGTAGGCTGGTTATGCTTTCCCAGCACGCATTATAAAGGGATTTCGTGAAATTTCTTCTTTCCTCCCTTTAAAGACGGGGGGGGGGGGCAAAAACACGTTTAAAAAAGTAACTCTGCTCCAAATTATCGCAGGAAAGCGATTTTTTGATATGTAGATTGGTTATGCGTGCTCAACATACACAAACTACAAAGGGATTATTTGAAATTCTGTGTTATCGCCCCCCCCCCCTTGTGAGGGTTGGTGAGTAAAAAACATGTTACCACACGTAACTTTGTTCAAAATTATCATAGAATGGCAATTTTTGATGTGTGGACTGCTTATACGTATTCAACACAGACTACAAAGTGATTTTGTGAAATTAGACCCTTCTGCCCCTTAGGGGGCGAGGGGGCAAAAGCATGTATTCATGCGTGACTCTGCAGTAAATTGTCTTAGGAAGGACCTTTTTGATGTGTGGGTCAGTTACATGTACCTAACTGATAATATAAAGTGATTTTGCAAAATTTCCTCCTCCTTCTTTCCTTTAAGAATGAGGCTAAAAAAACACAGGAGGTGGGGCTAAAAAACATGTTTTAAAACATAACTCTGCCTCAAATAATCTCAGGATCTCAATTTTTAATGTGTCGGTTATGTACGTGTATGCAACATGAACTATAAAGGGATTTTGTGAAATTACTCCTACCCCCCCACCTCTTAGGGGTGGGCGGGGCAAAAAACACTTTTTCAAGCTTAAATGTGCTCCAAATTACCTTTGCATGGCAAATTTTGGTGTGTGGGTTTTGATTAAATGTACTTAATATGCACCTTTGATGTGATTTTGCAAATCTTCCCACTTTACCCGCGAGGAAGGGGGAGTAAAATGCAGGCAAGGCACTACCGAAGGCATTGTTTCTCCAGACTCGAAGTGTGGCATGTGGGAAAACTGCTACCAAAGGTAGCGAAAACTTTAACTTCATTTTTTATATTATTATTATTATTATTTTGATATGGTAGCGATGACCAGCGAAGCGGGCAAAGCCTGCTAGTATATATATATATATATATATATATATATATATATATATATATATATAAATTAAGTCAATTCCTACTTAGGTCAACAAAGGAAAAATTTTATTTTAGTTATTTTTTATTAAATAATTACAAACCTATATTAACATCAAGTTAAAAAAAATGTATTTGAACTTGAGTGGGTGAATAAAAAGTATTTTATTAATTATTGAAAAAAAGAACAAAATATAAATATATATAGGGAGAGTGTGAACTAATAGTAGGAATTGAATAATTATAAGATTGAAAAAAAAACTTTTTATATACTATGTTTTGAATTTTCTCATGAATCATAGAGCTCTTATCAATGTGCATAAAATTTTTAAAATGATAACGACGTCCATTTTTGTGAGACGCATCATTTAACTTTTTATAATTTTTTAACGTTCACGTTTCATTAAATGTATTTATTTTTATGTCGAAAGAAAATGAACTCGTAATTTTTTTTTTTTTTTTTGCAACCATTAAATTATAGCTCATATTTTAATGGCTATTTCAATGCTATTACGATGTTATTATTTTCATATTTTAATTGATTATAAGAAAACTAATTGAAAATTCGAAAATCGGGCTTCGAAGTATTGTGTTGTCATCGGGTTGTGAGCTATTGTAAAAGTTTCAAATGTCTGGCTAGTAGGGAAGTTAGTTAAAAACCGATTGCAAGATTTGAACAAGATATATATAGAGAGAGAGTGAACTAATAGTAGGAATTGAAAAAAAAAGAAATAATAAAACGGATTGTCCTTATATTGTTTAAAAACTGCACACACGCATTAAAGTACCTATAATAAAAAAAACATGTTTTGTCAAAACATGTCATGTTTTGTGCAGTGTAACGATAATTCCTTTAAAGAAATACCTCTCACAGAATGCATAATGTATTGAAATTCTTTTTTGAGTCCCTCTGTTGAAATTAGAAATCAGTAGAACTAAATGCATCGTTTCGATAGGAAATAAGCTTTTGTGTAACTGAATAACAATTTCAAAGCATCCTATAAAAATTTATTATTTAATTAAATTACTAAAATTTAGTATCCCCGCAGAATAAATAATCGAAATAAATCTCAATTAAAATTTATTTTATGTTGGTATCTTCATCTATCTTTTGTCTGCTGAGTGTTACAATGGTACAAAATAATTCAAATTATATTTCAATGATATATATCGTAATACAATTTAACCTTAAAATTTAGCAATTAATAGATACAAAACAATACCAACACAACAAAAGTAGAACTGATTTTAACCTCTACGTAAGGCTGACACAAAAATGTTGCGATACAGATTAAGAACCAATAAGAGACAAAAAAAAATTGAATTACCTACACCGACACGAATGATAATAATAATAAAAAAAAGGACCAATAAACTTAATGATAGAGAAAATAACTAAAGGACCACAGAAATGATAATTGGATAAAAATGCTTAAAATTAAAAGTAAAAACTCGTCAGGGAGCATGTACTTCATAAAGTTGTGAGAGCTGCATCGATTTCGTAAAACAATATAGCTAATCATAGCAATTTATATTGTTCCAGTCCCGATCGAAGCAGCTATATATACTATATATATAATAAATAGAACTTGATTGAATACTAGAGCTTAATTAGTTGTTCTTCTTTATACAGATTGAAGATCCAGATTTATTACTTTAATATAATAGATTATGTCATTAATACGCTGGTATTTCATTTCGATGTTTTGCGTTTGCGTACAATCTCGGCTTTTTCGTAATTCAGCTCATCTCATCTATGAAACTCACTTTGGTATTTGAATTCATGGCAAAGCATTACACTAAGTTTTTTCACTTTCAAAAAGTTAACTTCTTAAATAGAAAATGAGGTATGACTTATTTAAGATAGTATGATTTTTTAAAAATGAGGGCGGCACTAAGCAAAAACAACCAAATCGGAAGTTTCACAGTTAATAATATAATTACACAATCAAAATTCTGTAAGATGAATGAACCTCCTTATCTCCTTTGCACAAAATTTGCACAAAAATAAATAAATAAATAATAATAAAGAGAGATAATACTTTATCGTATATTGTCTGACATATTACATAAACACGAACGCACGATCAATATTTGTTACATACTTCTACAAATGACTTTTTAAAATGACTGAAATTGGATGTCCAACTTTTTCCCCCATAAAATACTAATGACGACGCTTTATCCATAGATTGAAACTAATATTCCTGTATACTAAAAAAATAAAATAAAATTAGAAATTCTAACTTCTAAACTTTTATTAAATTATTTATTTTAATTTATAATTGTTGCCAAAAAAATTTACGAGTTAATTTATTTTTCGACATATAATAAAATATATTTTTGCGCGAATAATAATAAAAAACTGTTTCGATAGCGTTTGTTTAGATACTGATTATTATTCATTTTCTTTTCTTTTTCTTTCAAAAAAAAAAAAAAAAAAAAAGAAAAAAAAAAGATTTTGATGAAATTTTGGCAAAAGCAGAATTTAGTTTAGGACAAAGAACAAGACCTATCAGTTTATTTTTTTTTTTTTTTCAAATTATAACATTGCTTTCAAATTATTCAATTATATTTTTGATAAATTTTAGATTTCGATAAATGTTCAACTATCGAAAAATGATTTCGATAAATGTCCAACTATCGAAAAATGATTTCGATAAATGTCCAACTATCGAAAAATGACACCGCAAAAATCCCAGATTGAGACTAATAGTCCACAGTCCTAATAAACAAATAAACGTTTAAAACCAATCTAACATTTAAAATGTGATAATGAATACATTTTTTTTTTTTTTTTAACTTTAAAAATACATTTTAATTAAAAACATTAAAATACACGACAGACGTTTCGGCTAGAACAGTAGCCCTCCTCAGTGTCAAACATACAAGCACAACATTTACAAAAAATTCATAACACATCATAACAAGATTAAATATTCAGGTCCGAAATTCTTTTGCTCATCTCAAAATAAAAAGGTTCTTTTATTAATAAAAGTTCTATTATTTCCATTTAAAATACTATCCTAAAGTAATCCTTCTTTTCTTCAACATCAAAATACACGGTCCTATATTATATTTCATCAGGTATTGTAGTCTAATAAATTAAAGTAAGTAATATTATTAATCTTAAAAATCAAATCAATTTAAGATAACTAATTACTTTGTTCGGCCTGTGTATGTTTCTGTGGTTTTTTATTTGAATGACTATTCTTCGTTCTCATTCTTTTCTATTATTATCAAAATGAATTATATATATATGTATATATATAATCGGTATATATTTAATACGGATATATATATTCAGGAATTTATGGTTCATTGTTCCATTGTACTTTTCTATCTAATTATTTTATGTAACTATTCGGGTTGCTACTAGCCATTACTTTGGAATGAATCCATTGCTGTTTCAGAAAAAAAAACTTGCATTTTTATTTTCTCCACTGCTAAAAAGCAAGCCCTTGGCAAAGATTTAGCTGTCTTTTGGGAATGTTATGATTCTTTCTACATCACTTCTAATCCACATTACATAGGCCTGCGAAATTGACGTTTTTGGAAAACAAAGAGAAGTTTTCGCTGATTTTTATGTTATCTGGTGGGCTGTTTCCGAAAATGACTTCCCTTTTCTCCCATCACGTCAGGTTTTTTTTTTTTTTTTTTTTTTTTTTGTAAAATCGATATTTATTAATTTTATTTTTCTTTTTTCTCGAACAATATTGCATGTACTATCTGGCAACAGTGGTTTTTATCCATTTAAAATGATCGATTGTTGGAGTATCAAATTGATTTTTCAGCAATCCATTTATTTTTTATAGGTTTAAATGAATGAAAACCCCTATTGCTAGATCGCACGAGCCGCCTCCGGTCGAGAGAAAAACGAAAAGTTACCTCGAGTACTTTTTTCATTAAATTATGCTGGAGTTTCTAAAAGAAAATACATACATATAAGACATGCTATTTTATTTGCTTTTATTAAGGTAAATTACATAAAACAGACAACTGACCAAGAGGAGAGAATATTATGTATGCGTTAAAAATCGAAGTGATATTGAATTTTTTCAAGAACACGTGACGTGAAGGAAATTTTTCGTTATATTTTTTGAAAGTTGCACCAAAAAATATGTAAAGTTCAGCTATCAATTCCCTTGTATTTTTTTTTTTTCATCGCAGGCTTGTGTTGTTACTTTTTTTTTTCTCTCTCTCTCTCTCTCTCTCTGTTATAATAATACGCAATTCTTTGCAGTATCGTGATAATATTGCTGATCCTATGAGAATTCTTAGTTGCATTCTTGTTTTGCACAGTATTTGGATATACGTACAGATAAATCAATTTAATAAATGAATAAAACGAACTCAAATGCCACACAAAGGAACCAATGCAAAGGAACCATTGCAAAAGAAACCAATGTCAGGTGATTGAAATAACAAATTTAAATAAGCATGCAAAACTGTCTATAATAGTAGTTGCTCGAAACATTGAAACGGTATTGGAGGAAATAGATAAAATAGATGAACTGAAGAGGATAACAACATGAAATGGTAATTAAAAAATGTTTAAGGGATTTTCAAAAAATGAGGGATATGAATGAAAAGAATTCCCTCATTCCAGGAATAATTATAATGCTTCGAACTATAATTAAATCCCGCAATAAGAGAAAAGTTACTCATTCTTCTTTATTCCAGAATAGTGAAAAGATGACAAGGTTTTCATTACAGGCTGAAAGCATACTCTTTCTGGGCGAACAAAATCTCCAGTTGTACTTATTTATTAGTTCTCCACCATTCTATAGGTATGGGGAACTTAGGTAATCGTGAAAATTTTCGACCTCGGTTTTTTTACTTTTTTACACGTTTTCAGGCGTGAGGAATCCGAAAATGACAAAATTTGTATGGTGTCCGTCTGTAGGGTGTCTGTTAGTTTGTTAGTCCGTTAGTGAGTTTGTTAGTCTGTTTACACGATATCTCACGAACGAATGATCGTAGAGAGGTCAGACCAGTTTTAAAATATTACTTTCGATACTGGCAAGAACCCTATTCATTTACAACATTCGAATTAAAAAACTTCGTAAGATATTAGAAATTTACGATTTTCTTAACATGGGAGAATAGGACAAAATTTCACTTAAACGTGCATTAAATGGAAACTTTTTACTGTAAAAATGTCAGACCAGTTTTAAAATATCGATTTTGATGCCAGAATGAACATCAGTAACTATAAATATGCTACTTTGAAATTTTCGCAAGTTATTGGAAATTTACGAATTTCTTAACATGGCAGAATAGGGCAAAATTTCACACAAGCGTCAATCTTGAGGGATATTTTCATCGTAAAGGTGTCAGACCACTTTTGAAATATTATTTAGGATACTGACATGAATATCATAGAGTATGAATTTCCTAATTTAAGAAATTCGTAAGTTATTTGGAATTTACGATCCTCTTAAAATGGCAGAAGAATACAAAATTGAGCATAAACGGCCATTTTCAGGATCATAAATATATCAGAGAACTTCAAAATAACATTTATGATACTTGTATGAACATGACTGATTACAAATATTCTAATAGAAAAATTTCGTAAGCTATTCGTTAGGGAAGCCGGCGTAATAAGAGACAAAAGGGGTAATAAGAGACAAAAAATATTAATAAAATCTGTACTATTAATCTAAATAACTTGAAATAAATGTCTCGTATATTAATTTCATTAAATGGACTCCTCTTGATTTTTTAGGTGATTTTTGAACTTAATTTTTTTGTTAAATTCTTTTTTAAAATTTTCCTTAAATCCTTGTCTCTAATAACCCCACGCGGGGTAATAAGAGACCAGGCTTGTAACTGTCCATATATAGCAATGTAAAATCATGTGAGATAATTAAAGACATCTGGAAACAATTCTGAATCAGCCAATAGTTTTAAATTTTTATTATTTACATCTATTCAAAAATATGTTTGCTCGAAAATTAACTGTCATAAATGTGTTTGTGAAATTCATTTCTTTTAATATTAGGTCCTAAATAATATATAATATTGTACTTAATGATAGTTCTACATAATCAACATAACCTAGGGATTAACCAAAAACATCAATATAATTTCTAAAATGGGCAGAAAATATTTTACCCATTTTCTAAAGTGTAGTTGAAAATAGGCAAAAAAGACGTATCTTTGAAGTGTATACAAGCGAACAAAATGTTGTAAAATATTTTTCTAGTAATTATAAATGTAATTTATTATGTAATGAAGTACTAATGATTAAATACTAACTTATGCACATTCTAAACTTAATTTACATAATCATATCAACTAAATATGGTCTAGCCTAATGAATGAAACTTTTTGATTTAAAGTGAAAAAAAAAAAAAAAATTCTCTTGGTAAACTTAGACTGGGCCTAACACTAGGTAAACTCTTCGTAAACTAGTCAGGCAGAATTAACAGGAACTACGATTGGGGGGGGGGGGGGACACAGGAATTAACAGTGGGTTTATAAGAGACTCATGTCTCTTATTACGTCCACAAAAAATAAAAATGGGGTAATAAGAAACATGCCTAGAACATGTAAATAAAGAATGCTTTCAAGGTTTTAAAAAATTGTACATCAGAAGTCATAGTCTTGGTCAAAAGGTTACACATTAATAAATCCCAAACATCTTACTTACAAAAAAAAATAAAGAAAAAATTAGAAAAAGTCACGAACTTTCAGGGTAAGTTCAAAGTGAAGGTTTTTTTTCGTCGTATAAAAATAATTCAAAATGTGTTATAAACTTTTCAATAAGTGCATTTTAGTAAATAATACACATGATACTTAATATTACATATTTTTAATGCTGTCTAAGTATATTTTTTGGTGGGTTTTTTGACTGCGTCTCTTATAACCCCTGTCTCTTATTACCCCGGCTTCCCCTATTTAAGATTTTATGAACATACCAAAATTGAAAAATTTCCATATAAATATGCATTTTGAGGAGTGTTCCATTGGAAATAGTAGCATGAAAACTAAACTACGAAATTTACCCTAATAAAATAAATGAATAGATTAAGCGTCAAGTGTTTTTTTCAAATTCATTTCTCTTAACATGATAACTATGTTAAGAGAATGTCCTGTTCTAGAAATTTATGAATGAATATATATATGTGATGGGGGACTGAGCGGAGTCCACCTATGCCAACTAGTTTATTAAAAGTGTTGAAATACAGAAAAATGTTGTAAAGGTTCAATTAAAATTAAATTATTTCATCCCAAATACGACTTCTTTTAGTTCGAATAGATTTATTTTCTCCAAAGAGAGAAAAATCAACTTAAACGAAGTTTCTTTTCCAAACGGAAAGGATGCCCCCCCCCCCCCTCTTTTTTTTTTCTTTCTCGGGTCGCCTCATTTGCGATTTGTTTGAGGATCTCTTCCTTTGGCGATGTTCGCGAAAATTCTCCTCTTTTTTTTTTTTTTATCCCTTCTTTTCGAGTTATCCGTCATCAATACATCGTTAAGTGTGAATTCTTGTCGAATCATCGGAAAAGTTTTAAATTCTCTCGTACGAAGTACACAGTTCACTTCACACACTTGAAAAAAAAAAATTGTTTTGGAACGTGTTCAAGAGAGAATTGGTTTATTTATACGTTTTTTTTTTTTTTTTTTTTTCCAATGTATTTACTAAGCTGTTACTATTAACTTTTGTTTCGTCTTTTTATTTATTTATTGATGTTTGTTTACTTGTTTGTGCAGAAAGAAGACGTAAGTACGGTTATTACCATGTTTTTATTAACTTCAATTCTTGTGTGTTTGTGTGTTTGTTTGTCCGGTACAAATCTTGCAATCTATTTTTAACTAACTTCCCTACTAGCTAGCCATTTGAAACTTTCAGGACAGCTGAGAACACGGTGACAACACAATACTTCGAAGTCCAATTTTCGAATAGTTTTCTTTTAATTAATTAAAATATGAAAATGATAGGCTCCTAATAGCAATAAAAATAGTCATTAACCTTCCAGTGGGCGCGCTGCTTTACGAACATGAAAGGTCGCGCGTATTTTTCACATACACTACTGTAAAACATGTATGTTAAAGCATCTGAATATTTTAATTATACTATAACATTAATAAGAACATTTAATTGGAACTTTTATTCATAAAAAAAAAAAAAAAAAAAAAAAAAAAAACTGAAAGAATGAAACTGAAAGCACAAAATCAATATAAAGTGATCAAAGAAACATCGGAATTATTTGAAATTCATCTATCGAAAAAAATTTATTTATTATCAATGACTAAACGGCTCCAAAAACGGTGTAGCAGTAGCGATTTATATTTATTTTTGAATTTTGAATTTACAAAACACATTTTTACTTTCTTCTATATTCAATAGAAGAAAGTATTGGATTCATAAAAATTTTCGACCTTGGGCTTTTGATGGATTTACACGTTTTGAGAGCTGGAACACGATTTGACCATTTTTAGAAAATGTCTGTCTATGTGTGTGTGTGACAAAATTTTGTGGCAACTGTATCTCAGGAACTACTGCACAGAATTTCATACAAATTGGTAGGTAGTTACACATTGATATAAATGAGTGCCTATCAACTTTTGGTAAAAATTGTCCAACAGCTTGCGTTGCCATCCCGCCTTTTCTAAATTTTTAACATGGTGGTATAGGACAAAATTTTGTATAAATGTGCATAAAGAGAATTATTTTTTAATAATCATTATGAAATTTACAAGAATTATTTGTAATAGAGATAGTCAACAGGGAAAAAAAAATTGTGAATGTAGGAGCCTCGCCTTCTCCCCCCCCCCCCCCCCAGTGGGGAAGTCCCCCCTCGAGGGGAGTAAATTTTCATGATGGGTATCTTTCAAAAGAGCTCGCCAATACCTTCAAAACGAATGGTTGAACCATTGATTTGCGATAATTTTTTTTTTTTCATTTTTAACAAAAAATAAATAAATAAATAAATAATTATGCAACATTGGGAATAAAATTGACTTTTTTTTTTTTTTTTTTTTTTTTTTTTTTTTTTGCATATTTAGTGTTATACTAGTTCTCTAATATGGAAAACGTCCGCATTATCATGGAAGATAATTTTTTTAATAATAATCTTAATAAATTATTTTTACTGAGTGAATCTGTATAGGAAAATATAGAAGAAAGTCATGTGGTGGCCACAGCATACTAGTTTTAACACAAAATTGTTCATTTGAAAAACAAAGGAATATTGCATTCCAAGCACAAATTATAAAACACTAAGAAATCCGTGAAAACGTGCTTCAGCAAAACTGATAGATGGGAAATATGACTGGGATCTGGTTCGAACTCAAGTGCACTCATCAACCTAAGCTGTTCGGAGTTTTTTGTGGTTTTCTCAGAAACGAGCATAAAATGGGCTGGAACCCTTTAGAAAAACCCGCAGGAGTAGATCCCTCGGGTAGGCAATCGACCTTAATACCCCACTTACACGCAACATTAAAATGCAATAGCAATTAGTGAGTTTAAAATATAGCAGAACAGTGCACTGTAGACTCATATACGCAAGCGAAGTGTGACGTCACGGACCGTCCGTGGATGCAAGAAAAATATTTCCTATGTTAATCCCCCATTGGAGTTTTTGTAAAAAAATATTAAAAATTGAGGAAAAATATTTCCCTATTTTAATCCCCGTATTTAGGTATTAGTTATCGTATGCATGCGTTAGATTGAGTTATTTTGCTGTCAAATTGACAAAATTTTTATTTTAAATTTCAAAACTCTGTCATCCTTGGCGTTTTTTGTATTTGGCGATCAAAAACGTAATACGAAAATAGACATGCCAGATGTATATTTTCGTAATATGTATTGTACGAAATATTGTTTCAAATTATTCATTACTCTATTAATATAAGTTGCTAAAATAAACATGATTTTTGAAAGGAATTAAATATGTTCGGCAGATAATTTGGCGATATTTCTTTTTCTCCGCCAAGGATGACAGATATAAAATCTATTCCGCTGCAACATATGAGTATCTTATACCAGACACTTTATTTAGACATTTGAAAACAAATTTTACTTCAAATTATGATAGAATATTTATCGTTTTTCTTTTAATTAGTATATTAGTTGGATATTTATTGTGTAAATATCATCCTTTGAAATGAAATGTTTACGTTTTCAATGGAATATGGAAATTTGCCTTTTTTTTTTTTTCTAGAGTTTTGAAATTTAAAATTCAAATTTTATCAATTTTACAACAAAAACAACTTAATCTTACACATGCACACGATAACTATTTTGTAGCTATACCTAAAGATGGGGATTAAAATCAGGAAATAATTTTCCTTGATTTTTAATAATTTTTTGCAAAAAATCCAATGGGCGATTAACATAGGAAATCTTTTTTTTTTTTTTTTCATCAACGGACAGCCAGTGACGTCATCACTTCGCTTGCGTATAAAGATTAACGTATGTACATTTTGCTATTTCATGTAAAAGAGTTAAGACGAAGTACTACGTACAAATTATCTTCTCAGCCAAATGTAATATTTTATTGTTACTCAACGTCAATCGACCCTCAACAAATGCGTTCGTCTTAAGAGAGGGGGGGGGGGGAGACATTTAAACTGATACTACTTATAATAAAAGTAGGTTCTCGAGAAGGAAAAAAATTGATTTCAATTAGAAATTATTTTAATTACAAGAGTCGCTTCATTCACTTTGTTAATTGTAAACACACATTTTTCTATATTTTTTTTTTTTTTTTCAATTCCTTCCTCGATTTTTCGATAATGGTTTATCTGTAAAAGAAAAAAAAAATAAATAAATAAACGCAGTAAAACTAATGACTTTTCGTCTTTGTAATTCCCATGGTTTTTTTGCTCTTCCATAGTCTAAAGCTTGATTATTTGGTTTTCCGCAATAATCAATTAATGGCGTCGGGAAAAAATTAATTTATTTTTATTGCATATAAATATCAACACTCTTATACAGTCACCATTCGTTGCAAACATACATTGTTTTTTAATCAATTAAATTTCCCCCCCCCCTTTTTTTTTCTTCTCAGGAAACTTTTTTTTTTTTTTTTTTTTTTAATTGTTAAATGAAAAGAAAGAAATTATTTCTTTTCTGAGAATTTATTTGTCGTAAAGATTAAGATTATTCTTCTGTTTTATTTCTTTTGTTTCACTTTTTTCTAAACTGAATTGTTTAATAGATTTTAATTAAAGACTGAAGGCCAGTATTCAATCTGTCTAAATCAGTATTATTCCTTAATCTTTTATTGTCTGATATATTTCTAATTTTTTTTCCTTTCATTTTTTTTTTCTTATTTTATTTATTTATTTTTTATTTTTTAATGACGTAGGCTTTTACTTTGGTAAGCAACGAAATGCAGCAAAGAAGAATAAATTACACCAAACTACAGTTATTATTATTATTATTACTACTGTGTGTGTGTCTGTGCGTGCGTGTGTGACATACATTTTTTTTTTTTTCTTTTATTTGTGTATTGTTATCAAATCAATTGTAAAATACACTACCTTTCCGAAAATCATTTGATTTTTTTAATTTTTTTAATTTTTTTTTTTTTTTTTTTTTTTTTTTTGGTCAAATACCTTAAGAGCACTTTTGCACTCAAAGCTGGTAGACGTGAGATGCCGAGTTCAATCCCAGGTCGCGCTCGTCGGCCTAGCCGTTCGGAGTTTTCCGGTAATTTTCTGCGAAACTTGCAAAAATAGCGGCTAGGACCTTTTAGAAAGACCTCCACGGAAGGCACTCCCCCTCAGGCCTAGGACCCCTAGTGCAGTCACTGCGCCTTGATCCCAAAACACAAACACAAATCCTCAAAAAGTACTTGACGAATTATGTGGAAACTTTGGGAGTGAGAAGAACATTATACATTTCGGCGAAAAGTTTTCCCGAAATCAAAAAAGAGAGCAGTAAAAAATTTTAAAAAATCAATTTTTGGGATCATGCACCTAGTAAAAAGTATTGCTTGAAATGCCTTTTGTCTGTAGCATGGGATTGTGAGGCTTCTTCTAATTATCTGTATTCCTTTGTATTGGGAATAGCACATATATTCATGAAAATATAAAACTTTCTTTAAAAAAATCCTTTTTTAATTATAATATGCAGGATATTAAAGCCAATGAAAAGCCATTTTTAAGAAACATGATTAGACTACATTGGACTGCAATCAAAAATACTAAATGAAGTATGAGCATTTTTACTAAATAGTTTTTAACTGTGCATGCACAAGCGGGGCAAAATTCTAATTGCCTATTTCAATAGCGAAAACAGCTACATAAAAAAAAAAAAAAAAAAAAGAGTAGCTATCAAGCAAAACATAGCTAAAAACAACTGGAAGCCAATAGCTTGATTTTTGCGGTGGCTATCGTGGTAGATTCTTCCTATAAGCCGTAATAATAAGAAACATTTTGGCGTGTCCCTGTACACGAATGACAAATGGAATACACACCTAACACTATGCAGCTATTTCTGTTGAGCTCATGAACATGTGTACCAAATTTCCGGTGAATAGTGTGATTTTTGGGGCCGCTGTCGCGGTGCATATAAATTCTTCCCATAGGCCGTAATGATAAAAAAACCTTTGGCGTGTCCTTGCACACGAACTACAAATGGAATGCACACCCTAAACTATACAGCTAATTTCGTGGGATCATGAACATGTGTACCAAATTTCAAGTCAATAGCGGGATTTTTCCGTCCGCTATCGCGCGACAAGCACAGAGACAAACAGACAGAACCCAAAACCGTTTTGAGTCTCAACAGAGGGCCACCACTGACGTTTCGGCAAAAATTGGAAGCCAATAGCTTGATTTTGCGGTGAATATCGCGGTACATACAGATTCTTCCCATAGGCCGTTCCACTGACGTTTCGGCAATAAAAAATGGAAAATTAAACTTGTATTACCGAAAATTTCTGATACAACTGACGTCATAACAATTTTTCATTTACTTATATTTGAAATATTAATTTATTTAATCAAATAGCTTTATATATATTTTTTTTTCTTGATTTTATAATTCATACAGTAACATGAGTACAGCTTTTGTATGAAGTCCCCATGGCGACTTCTTTTGTCACATTTTGGTAATGAATAAAAATAATGATCGCAGTTGCATAAGTAAAGACCTTGGGAAGGGACGTCCAAGCTATTATTCAAATTTCAAAGTTCGCCAACAGGGTTCTATAGAATAGCCGTTCTGTGAATGCATATTTAGTTTATTTTAATAGCTTATTAATAAAACCGAAATAGTATCTGCCTTTCCCTTTGTCAGCTATCTCCAGAAAAATCTACTGCACTTATATAGATATGAAATTTGGTACACACATAGAGTCTGGAATATTTCGAAACCGAATTTTCAACTTTTGAATTGATAGCAAATTATTAATTAAACTTTATTAACTATCGAGATTTTCTTGCGAAATTCTTCACCAAGAAACGTTCCAATTCACACTCGAAGGGGAAAAACCATAGATTCTGTTGTTTCTTCATTCAGTGCACAAGCCTTATATTTGTCCTCATTTGCTCTAATTTTTTCTCATTTTCGCTTGTAAAATTATGGTCACCCTTACTATAAGGTGCTATAAAATGTCTTTTTTTTTTTTTTTTTTTAATTCCAATCGTGCATTTACTAATGAATCTTTTTTTTTCTTTCATTTTGACATCAAATTAAACTTCATAACATATTGTAGCACTATATTTGGAGTGGAATTGCTATCATTTTATGGTTGACCGGGTAAATCAACTAAAACATACGAAATTACTTGATAGTAAATACTACGTATAGTTGTTCAATGTAGTAGCGACTTAAATATGAAAAAGATTATTTATTTATTTATTTTTTTTTTTTTTTTTTAACGTTGTCCGTTTTGAAACAGTATTTCAATAAACACCCAATTTGAAGTTCAAGGGTGAGGCGTTGATAGTCTCAGTCTAAAATGACAAGGACTCGAAATAGTGTGGGTGGAGAATACGCTGCTGAAGGGAGTGGAGACCTGAAACAAGTGTTTGAGCGATCTCATTTTTATTATTATTATTATTATTTATTATTTTTATTTATATAAAAGGAAAATATTATTATCATTATTAGTGCTAGAGGCCTATTTCAGTCGGTACAGCGTTGTCGAATTTTTATACGTCACTCTTAATAGTGCTAAGGGCCTATTTCAGTCGGTTTATTGAATGGGGATTTATTGAATGAAGTCCCCCCAAGGCACAACTTTGACATGAGTCCCCCCCCAAGGTACAACTTTGACATGAGTCCCCCCAAGGCCCAACTTTGACATGAGTCCCCCTCCAGGCCCAACTTTGACATGAGTCCCCCCAAGGCCCAACTTTGACATGAGTCCCCCCCAAGGTACAACTTTGACATGAGTCCCCCCCCCAAGGCACACCTTTGACATGAGTACCCCCCAAGGCACACCTCCCCCTCATTGGGAAAAAGAGAAAAAACGTTGTTTTGCTGCTGTAAGACAGTTTGGACTTCCAACGTTATTTGTTACAATATCTGCAGCTGAAACACATTGGTTTGATTTAATGAAAACTTTATCATGGAATTTAGATCGTCACGAATTAACTAAAGAAGAATTTGTCGATATTAACAAGTTTAGCAGTAGGCCTCTGGCACTAAATTAAAATCTGTCAATGTCAGATTTTCATGTTTTAAATAATGAAATAATGTCGTGTCTGCATAATTTTTTTTTTTTTTTTAAATTCAGTTAAATAAAGTAACCAGCGACGCGGGCAAAATCTGCTAGTGTATATACTAAAGCCAAAAAAAGCAATTTTCACGCACCGCAGCACCTATAAGTAATAATCAATTAATAAAAAACTCGTTTTACATCCATAGCAACAGTTCTTTAACTTCAAACAATTATTTTAGTAGTACGTCACTCTAACAGACACACGTTTGCGAAAGTGGAAATGAAATTTAGAAAACCTTTGGAAAATACGCTGTTGTTAATTAAAATTCTCATTAAATTAAATTTTTATTTGCTCCGAAATTCGTTTTTAATATATTTCTTTTTCACCTGTTTTCTTTCGAGCACCTAATGAGCCGCCTAATACTTACACTTCGAGGTGATTTAGAAGCTTTAATGATTATTGTTATTAGGGCGAGTCTTCGCTAATGAACTTTCTAGTAATGCCTTCGGTGAGTCATTATTTTCCCATTTATTGCTAGAGAAAATGTACACGCCTTTTTTTTTAAGTGAAGAAAAAAAATATTGTTTTTTAGTTTACACTTTAATACTCCAATTAAGTACTTTTTTTTTACAGTTTCAGTGGTATTGAAGTAGATTATGAACATATTTTTATTATAAGAAGAGTGCCATAAAAACTATTTTTAAGAGGTGCTTAAAATTTTTTTTCATGTTTTTAAAGGATAAAATTTTAGCTCTATTATCGTGTTTAACATTTTTTTTTATTTCTGCAATAAAAAGTGCTGAATATCTGGTGCTGAAAGATAAATAATACGACACAGTAACACGCATTACTTTTTTTTACCATGCGCTTTATGAGAGAAAAGTTTTACAAAAATATACCTAGATTCTTATTTAAACAAGTGGAAACATTTGTACTGTTTTACTAGCTGTCATATATAGTTTATTTTTCTGTAAGTCGTCTATATCTGCTGTCTTTTGCTAAATATAAATTTTTATCATAAGTTAAGGTTCGTCTCTATTTTTATAGCGCAACCACGTTTTTCCGCCGCCTAGCATTGAGGACAATTCTAAAGGCATGGAGGGGTACCAAATTGACCCATAGGTTGGGATCTAGTTATTCGGCGTTCCCTTATCGCCTATTTTCTCTTAACCCCAAAAGTTTACACTCCTCTTGTAACACTAAACTTGTTGAGTCAGCGCATGCGCAGAGGCTTTGTATGGTCGCAAGAAACGTGGTTGAAGAATACGAATTCTCCACCGACGGAAACCGAACCATTTGTTATTCAATAGGGACATTTCTAATAAGAATGACTCATTACTTTGTCAGAGTGATTCCGTTTTCACATTAAGAGAATTCACAACCGTTAATGAATCCCTGTTTTTCAAAAACTGATTTTTAATAATTGTTTTTTAGCTTAATATGAAATATTAAAAGTAAAAAAAAAAAAAAAGTTCTGCTTTGATTATGCATTTTCTAAACGTAAAATAATAATATTAATTATTATTATTATTATTACTAGCAAAAACCCGTGCGAAATATTCACATTTTATTTCTTTTCTTATTTACCTTTAAAATTTGAAACTCATAAATGTTATACCCATTTCACCACCTAATTAAAATCTTAATTTACCACAAGCCAAATTATTAATAAAACTAAATTAATAGTGTACAATAGTGAAACCAAAATCATTCAAAAAAAAATAAATAAAATAAAATAATTCCTATTTTGATTATATTTTTTATGATTGTGTTTTTTTTTATTCAATTTATGACACAAAAGTTCCTATACTGTATATATCTTTAAAATAATGCTAGGTTTAAAATGACGCTTGCAAAGATTCTGAAGAAACAACTGTTAAAAATGCATTTGTTTCGTAAAATAATCTCATCAGACAAATGTCGTCTTTCTTTCTTATTAGTCCATTGAGTTAAGTCCGCGTGCTTAAATATATATTCATGTATATCCGTGTGTTCCTGTATAAATATTATTTTTTGATCCTCGCGTATCGTATCGTTTCGACCAAAAAAAATTGAAACTGGTCCATGTTACAGAAATATTATATAGATTATTATTATTAATTAGCAACGAGATATATAAATTAGAGTGTTGATTCAATGGATGAAGAATTAGCTTTCCGCGGTTCAAGATGAATCGCGCGACATGCTCCAATAGGTTGCTGTGTTTGGCCCTTTATCGCTATTTTGGCATTTAAAATATCACAGTTCGACAAATTATCATTATTATTAGGTAACACGACAGTCCTATGACCGAAATAAATTGTTTTTAAAATAATTTTACACATATTTCACATTTTAATAAATAATAAAATACCTTTTTTTTTCATCGTTTCCCAACAAAGTTTAAAAGTGTTTATAAAAGAAAATTTAAACTTTTAAAGAGCTAAATTTAACAAGAAATAATAATTTTTCAACTATTTTTAAGCATTTTGTCGGTTAAAGTTCAACTACACGAAATAAAAAAGAAGTAAAATCAAAATCAAAATGATTTGGAACAAAAGAATACTAAACTACGTAAGTAAACAAAAACGTTGGCGTTTATGAGTTATGCGAAGAACAATCTCCAAACCGTTGCCATAGGAATTTACTGAAAGTAAGCTGTTACCAAGGGAACCACCGAATACGCAGGTGCAAGGAGAGCATGTCACATGACTCATCTTGGACCTTCTCAAGGGTTACCATTTATCACTCTTCTTTATATATCTCGTTGTTAATTAGCCATTCTGATTACAAATTTCTCCTTAGAATAAAATGGGGTTTGATTGTCCTCGACGATTGGTGATATGCCTCTTTAACATAGAACACTGTACATCGAAAAAATCAGATAAATAGCGACCTGTACGCTAATTTTCCCGAAAATGCCAATTCTAACAAATAGGATGCCAAATATTTTCAAAATAAAATAAAAGAATCTCATAACTAGATCACTGAACTGTATTTCATTGATGCCAGATTGGGGATTTTGTCCCTCTTTTGGGGATTTTTGAGGCTTCTGGGGACAATTTTGGGGACCGAATGTTTGTGGGGACTTTTTGGGGGAATTCTAAAATTTTTGGGGACAAATCTGGGGGGGTTCAACTTTCTGTCAATGTTGACAACGTAATGATTTATCCCTACGATCAGGGATTTTCAATAGTTTGATTGTTATTTGGGGAGTTTTTTCAAAAATTGCCTTCATTCGGGGAAAAATCTGAGCTTCAATCCGCTTGATATATATATTCTTTTTTTTTTTTTTTGAAAAAATTTTTATTTTCCATTTTTAGTAGAAATGAAGATGGGGATTTTTTCGGAAAAAACCCCTGATTTGGGGACATTTGAAGACCTGTTTGGGGAAATAATTTTCGACCATCTGGCATCACTGCTGTATTTATTTCCCCTTCATCAGTTCACCATCCACATTTTTTAATGACCATTTTTTTTTTTTTTTTTTTCCCCTTCACTAAAAAGATGTATATGCGTAACGAGTAAAATAGCTACCGAAATAATCTAGAAGCCTATTTACTTTTAGCTTACATCGAATTTCATTTTACAGCCTTTTGCATCATTAAATGCAGCTCTAAGTAAATATTATAGGCTGCAAAAACAGTCTTTATGATGGGTTTTTTTTTTTTTTTTTAATGAAACTATTAAGTATTTACTTATTCTTTTAGAACTCGCGAAATCGATTATGAAATAAAGATTAAATTATATCGCTTCTGCAATCGACGGGAACTGCAATTCAACGGTTATTAATTTTGGAACGCGAGATTATAAAGTTTGGTATTATTCTATGAGTGCATTTCATTTTACAAACGCAATAAATATTGTTTTTTTTCTTTAGACCATTTGCCATAAAAACAAAGCATCGATTGGTAATAGTGTTTTAATAACAATTTAATTAGTATGCAGTTAGTGACTTTGAAAATAATATGTAATAATGATAACCAAATAATAAATGATAGTCCAACAAAATTTTTTCAATACTTTTTTACTAATCCTACTAATACGTTTCTTTACTAATCTACTAATACTTTTTACTTTCTCTTACCCATAAGGTAGAGAAAGTATTGTTTTTGGGTCAAATTTTCAAACGCGAGATTTTGTTATATTTACACGTTTTGAGGTCCCCTGAATACGAAAATCATGTTTTTAGCAAATGGTCTGTGTGTATGTCTGTGTGTGTGTCTGTCTGTTATCAGCATATCTCAAAAACAAATTATGGCAGAAAGTTCAAACTTGGTATTCTGAATGTGTACCATATAGGCATGCTACAGTAAGCTTTTCGTTAAGATCAAGCAAATGGTTCGTGTACAGGGACAATCAAGAGAATTCTAATACATTACGTCTATGGGGGAAATTACAGGTAAGTAGAGTTTAACGTCTATAGACTGCATTAAACTAAATGAAACGAATATATATTTTTTGTAATAGAGATAGTTAACTGGGAAAATTTTTTTGTGTATGTAGGAGCCTCCCCCCTCGAGGGGAGTAAATTTTCATGATGGGTATCTTTCAAAAGATCTCGCCAATACCTTTAAAACGAATAGTTGAACCATCGATCTGCGATAATTTAAAACAAAGTTATCGATTTTTTTTACTTTTAACAAAAAAAGAACTTAGAAAAAAAAAATCGTTTTTTTTTTTTTTTTCCCTTAAATAATGAGAATAAAATGGACTTTTTTAGATATTTGGTGTTATACTACTTCTCTAATATGGATATCGTCTGCATTATCATAAAAGATAGCCCCCCTCACACAGAACTAATTATCATATAAAATTCTTCAGAAGCCTAATATGAATTGTTTAACACAGGTTTACATAACAGTACTCGTTATCGTACCTTTTAATCTGCAACCTGTATTTATAGTATTAAATTTCAGGGTAAGAGAAAGTCGTGTGAGTGACACACCAGATTATTTACAATACTAATCCTTCATTCTTCAGTATCGAACTGACCATAAAAAGTGATCGATTGCCATTAGTGGGCGATAAATATAGAAGAGGATCACAAGTTTCCCGTCGACTGCCCCATTACCGGTGCAAATGGACTTCAGTAATTCCTCCTCACACTCTATATATACAATTCTTTCCGGTATGTACCAGTAAACGCAATTAGCCAATTATAGGATGACGCCGAGTCAGCTTTGCTTCTTCCTTCGGAAATCGTTTTCCATGGATTTTGTGCCATTAATAGATTTTTTGCATGCGCTACAAAATCAACGTACATTTTTTTTTTTCTTTTACTATGTTTATGTGTTAAAGTATCACTGTCTAAACAAATAATAAAAATTATTAAAGTGTTTTTTTTTTTTATCGTTTAGTTTAAAATTTGAATTATATAGGTAAAAAATCCTATATTTATTTCAAAGTATAGAACAAGCCTGTCCAACCCAAAAGATTTTGTGGGCCGCTTTGAAAAAGAATTTTATTCCATCGAGCCGCATGTTTGTATTATTAGATATGAATTTTTGAAACAAATTACATTAATATTATATTTTTTGTTTTATATGCAATAGAACAGCTGACTCTTTATGACGATTCATAAACAATAGTAATAATCCTCAATGAAACAATCTAATAATATTTAATTTACAATAATTAATGTGATATTTCTTCCTGTTAGTGTTTTCTTTATGTAGCTACCATAACCATTCAAAGTGTTTTCACTCCGAAAAGTCAGATAGTAATTAATTTCTGCTATGTTAATATAAAATATCCAAGCGTGAATTTCTGAATTTCGTCGCAGATTTTACATGGCTGCTGGCTGCAGAAAATCGTTGAAGAGCTTTGTTTTGATTCTTAGTTTTATTTAATTATAATTATTGGCAAAAAGTATTTAAAGTTATGTAAAGAATGGTATTATTATGGGGGAAGGGGATTCCGTTTACTTTAAACAGTAGATCTAGTCTAATTAACCCTGAAGTGCAAGAAATCTGGAGCGACTCCACTCGACTTTCCGAACATTGAGTCATTAACAGTTTTGTAGATAAAGTAAAGAAAGAGGAGTTGTTAAACAAACAAAAAAAAAAAAAAAAGAGAAAAAAAACCATAATAGGGTGAGTATTTTTCTCCCTATATTACACGATGTTTTATTGAACGCTACTGAACTTTGAGCCCATAGATCATAATAATAAAGAATTTTTCGTCGTGTCCCTGTAAAAACCTGTAAATGCTAGATTCACCAAAATGCTTAAGTTAGAGCAACAGTGATTTATAATATTCATATAAATTTTCTGCTCAATTGAATAAGGCGTTTAGATGCTATCGCACTTTTAAAAATTGGGTATAATAATGATAAAGAATTTTTTCTTTGTGTCCCTGTAAAAAAACTGTAAGTGCTAAATTCACCAAAATCTATACAGTTCGTGCAACTGTGACCTATAACATGTGAAATCAATAGGGTTCGTACTAGGGTGACTTACAATATACGTACCAACTTTCAGCTGATTCGAACAAAGCGTTTAGACGCTAGCGTGTTCACTCACACACATACACACATACATACATACACACACATACATCACCGTAAAAATAGTGACAACAGACTCAGGGTACCTCGAAACGTATAGAAACATCAAAATCTCAAATTTGGATTTTTGACATGATTACAGTACTTTCCTCACTATAGTTTTCGGAAAGTAAAAATGACTGAAGAGCAACAAGCTAAACTCGCTAATCCAAACAAAACCGAACTAATATACCGGTCTGGAAGTCACCTGTTAGAACGATCTGGACTCTGGAGACATGTCATCCTAATTTTGATCCGGAGCAAAGAGGTTGTTAGCCTGATGACCAGCGCACGAAATCGAATACTTGATTGGGCAATCCAGGGACCAGTCACTATCACACTTTCCGTCTTTCCGTAGATTGGTCAAAAAAGTAATAACTCTTCCAATCACTACTGATCGTAGTCTTCATTTTCGATGTCCTAATAATAACTAAGCTTGAATAATTAGTCTACTGCGGTACCGAAGAAGAGTCGAGAAAGAAACGAAATGTTAATAGAACCCAAATATTTTAGTGGACTAGTTGACTAAGCTCTAATTTCATTCGAACACCGAAAATAAAGCAACACAGATTGCTGTTAGTGATTGGAAATGTTATACCTCTCCCGACAAATCTGTCTAGGGGCCTAGTATGTAATGATATTCAAGATCGTGCACAGGTCGTCGGGCTACTATAGAGGGGAAACCAACTCCTCTGCCCAGGATCAAAACTGTGATATGTCTAATCCTTATTGGCGACTCCCAGAGCGTCACCAATGCAACTGTGATGTCGATAATCACATATTCTAAAAAATATATTATTATATTAAATATAAAATAAAATATGTAACGAACACATGTTTATAACATCTAAATTGCAACTTAAATTCACATACAGTACGTTCTTTAAATTTTTACATTCTCCCTCTTCCCACATATGTATCTTTTGCTTATTGCAACTCTATCGAAACCTTTGATCCTATATCATTCGTTCTTTAACGTTAATGCAGATCTACGACAGTTTATTTTGACTTTTCCTAATTCGGTTTCTTTTCATTTTACAAATAAATGCAGTTTTGTCGCCATAAGTGGATTCCTTGTCTCATAACATGGTGTGTTAATTTTGCTCAAAAGTTCCGGGTTCTCATGGCCTGTTTTGGCGTTTAGTGAGGACCGTTTGAATAATCATCATTTGGTAACCTTTTCAAAAATTGTATGTATTTATACGTAACACAATTACAATCATTTTTTCTCTACTTTTTGAATTTGGCGTCGACTAGAGCTCTGGCGAAATTAATCAAGAAATCGAAGTGTCACTTCAGCATCATGACTTAATCAATGAAGTCGTCGTTTTGGGCTCCCACTCCAAATTATACAATTTCCTCAATTATACCTACTTTTTTATAGTAAAATGTTTTTCTGGTCACCTATAATCGTGCTAAATATGTGAACAATTCATACATAATAAATTTCATCATAATAGTTACAAGAAAATGCCTGTTTATTTGGATTAACGATTCCTGTGTTATTAGATGGACACTTCGCAAGAATTCTGAAACTGTTTTTATCCAACGGCCATCTACAAATCCACAACTTCAAAAATATTCTTTTTCACAGCAACTTTATTGCGGCATTAAACCCGCTAAATCTCAATTTAGACATTTCACTTTGAATGAGTGGTGTTGAGTGAATTTAACGTCGCAGTATAGCTACGTAGTGGGCAATTTGCGACGGTCTGGGATTCACTCCTAGGGGTAATATGAAGACATCCTATCACGGTTTTGAACCTCTGTGGAGGACATTTCACTTTGAATGACAAACGAATCGAGGGAAATGCATAAACAATAAATATGAATATCAGAAATGAAATTACGTCAAAAAAATTCAATAGATTAAGCAATCATTTTTAACTGGAGATACGAAATCTCTTTTCAAAATAGCTGCAAAAATAACTGTTTTTGAAGGATTTTGTCGCCACAACTTCTTTGGATTGTTTTTGAATTAGATGTGTTCGAGTTGCTGTAAGGTTTGAAAGCCGGATGTCCAGGGACCTTAGACTTAAATTAAATATGATTATCTCCATGGGGCGTCTGTATAAAGACCCGTACTCATGCGAGTTTCGCAGAAAACACCCAACAGCTAGGCGAAGCGCAACTTCAGTTCGAATCTGACACCTACCGTCTACCGAGTTTGAGGGCTGAACCTCTCGGCAAGTGGTGGGAAGATTTTTGAAAATCAACCAGGTTTAACTTCATTAGCTTGAAAATGTTGCTTTGTATAGTTTTTATTCTCTTATGTAGATTTCCGTTTTCCTTTTTCTTTTTTTTTTTTCTCTTTTTGTCTACAATGGACAAAAAACGTGTTCTTTGAGAAATTTGTAAAAACGAAATTTCTAAATTAACAGAGCTTATCAGTCAGTCGTCGGAATATTTTGTGTTGCAACAATTGATGTGTGCTGAATGTGAACCTTCATGGAATGAGGTTATTGCGCAGGAAAAGTAGCAATGTACCTTTTGTCTGCTTTTGTGCAGTCCTATAGTCTGTTCAACTTAAACTGATACCGAAAGTAAACAAAACCACATGTTGTTTGGCGACATGGATAATGTCACTGTTATTGTTGGCGTTAGCCAAGGCCACTCATTCCTTCCCTTCTTCTGTACGCATTTTCTCACCTCTTCTTTTGTTACCTTAAAAAATTTCTCTTACTTAATGGGTATTTGATTGTTCTAAGGTAAAAGTGTTTGTCATAAACGTCAAAACACAAAGAAAAAAGGGGTGGTGGGATACTTTTATCTTTTAACGAGTTCTTTATTGTTTAGACAGGAGTTGGGCTAAGGGATTAATCTTAACACATTTTTTTTTTTTTTTTTTTTTGAATAACAAAGTCGCCATTTCCGCAAGAAAGACACAAAAATGGAATACCTTGGTAACCCGTTTGTTTACTTCTGGTATCACTTTATCTTGAACAGACTATAGTGCCTATATTTCTCGCCTGGTGAAGGATCGTGGTTAATAATTTGACCCGAAATAATAGTTGCCTGTTTTTTTTTTTTTTTTTTTTTTTGTAATTTACAGTAATTGCTTACATCAATCTTCACCGACGCTATTTGTATTGTAATAGTACTTAAAAGAAAAAAAAGGAAAAACATTAAAACGTTACTTTTAATATTTTCGTCACTATTTGGTGACCTACCGTATCAGCCGCCATCAATATTTTATTTTTCATCAGCTACAGCTTTGTGTACTTACTAATCCACTAAACAAGAAATTTGATCTCGTGTCAGCTGTTCCTGGATCCATACGAACACATGGTATAGCAGGGGACCACCCCTGATCCATTACTGAGCTATGGCAGAGTAATAGAATCCAACTGCACATGTCGACATGTGCTCGAACATTTATGATTCTATATATTACGACTACAAAACATATTAATTTACCAAGATAATCTGCTCGAATAGGTACTCACCTTTGTTTAAGTTCGTATTACGTTACAAACAACCGGAATCTGTATTTGTGACTATATCGGCTGTGTATGGTTTCGAAAAATCAGGTAACTTATATTGCCGCTTACGAAAAAGAATCTCATATGTACGTTTCTAAAGTATTATATTCGCAAGTTTCAGAAAAAATTTCGATATTAAAATACTCGTAACCTTTTAAGATTCACTACATATTTTATTTTGAAAATGCCTGAACTATTTTTTTAAAATAAGATGTTGTAGTTAGGGCAAAAATGAATTTTATGATCTACAAAATTACATCTTAAAAAATGAGCTTTTTTTTTTTTTTTTCAATTTTTTTATTTATATATTTATTTTGACGAATTTTTTTTTTTTTTTTTTTTTTTTTAAATAATGGTTTGGTAAAAAGAATTCTCATAGTGCAAATTTACATGATATTTTGTCCTATTCCACCAAGTTAAAAACCTTAGGGAATAAAAAGAGATAGCATTTGATAAAAAATAATCTGGTGTGTCACTCACACGACTTTCTCTTACCCTGAAATTTAATATTATAAATACAGGTTGCAGATTAAGAGGTAAGATAACGAGTACTGTTATGTAAACCTATGTTTAACAATTCATATTATGCTTCGGAAGAGTTTTATATGATAATTAGTTCTGTGTGAGGGGGCCTCAACCCCCCGTTTCATTAATGCACATACATTTATATAGAATTTAATTCGGTTATTAAAAAATAATTATGTTTTTAAAAAATAATTTATTAAAATTATTATTAAAAAAAAATTATCTTTTATAATAATGCAGACGATTTCCATATTAGAGAAGTAGTATAACACTAAATATATATATATATTTAAAAAAAAGTTGAATTTATTATCAATATTACATTAAAAAAAAAAAAAAATGAAAAATGAAAAAAATTGATAACTTTTTTTTTAAATTATCGCAGATAGATGGTTCAACCATTCGTTTTAAAAGTATTGGCGAGCTCTTTTGAAAGATACCCATCATGAAAATTTACTCCCCTCGAGGGGGGAGGCAGGGCTCCTACGTACACAAAATTTTTTTTCCCAGTTGACTATCTCTATTACAAAAAATATATATTCGTTTCATTTGGTTTAGTGCAGTCTATAGATGTTAAACTGTACTTACCTGCAATTTCCCCCATAGACGTAATGTATTTGAATACTTTTGAGTGTCCCTGTGCACGAACCATTTGCTTCATCTCAACGAAAATCTTACTGTAGCATCCCTATATGATACACATTTAGAATACCGAGTTTGAAATTTCTGCTACTATTTGTTCTTGAAATATGCTGATAACAGACACACAGACAGACAGACACACAGACCATTTGCTAAAAACATGATTTTCGTATTCAGGGGTCCTCAGAACATGTAAATACAACAAAAACTCATGTTCGAAAATTTGACCCTAAAACAATACTTTCTCGACCCAATAGGTAAGAGAAAGTAAGAATAAAGAAAGAAAGAAAAGAAAGAAAAATAACGTATATTATATTGCTTTATTAAGATAGGGTTGTTACGGGAAATGGAGTTGGTAGCATTATCAATTCCTTTTCAAGGAAACGAAGTAATTTACACATTGAATCGAATATGGAACCTAATTGTGTGAAATGCATCAAACGATTTGAAAAAGAATCAAGCGAATGCATGTTTAGAATTTCGCTTACAACCTGATCACGATTCTGAAGTCATTCTTTGTAGTACTTTTTGATTGTCATTCTTTATAGTACTTTTTCAGGGACACATAAAAGATTTCCAATACATTAGGGACCATTGTACAATTTTGAAGAGAAATGTCCAAACACATAATTATATATTTCCCCCAAAATTCTTATGTACTTACTGTCATTCACTAAGGTACGTTTGTGAATCTCAACATAATTTAATTGTTGCCATTTTTATTTTTTTTTTTTGACTGAATAAATAGAAAGAAAAAACAAAAATTAACGTACGTTTATTTAAAATGAGGAAAATAAATTAGAAAAATTATAAAATAAATTAGAAACATCAGTCGTATCGTTACAAATAAGGTACCAAATGAAAGGGACATTTTTTGTGAATCCGATGGATTAACCCTTTAAGGTTCACTACTTAATTTATTTTAAAAATTACTAAACTAATTTTAAAAATGGCTTTTAGCCGCATAGCTGATCATAAATATTTAAAAAATAAAAAATTAGCATTGTTCCTTTTCAAGAAATTTTCGGTTTGAAACATCTTTAAGTAAACCTTATTAAATTCAAATAATATTTAATTTAATAAATAAATCACTTTATAAGTAAATATTATCGACAACAACAACTCGTAAAAGTTGCATAGATCCCAACATTTCAATCTATTCCGGAGTATTTTAACCGTTTGCAGGGCAAGATAATTCTGATCATTTAAATTACACTGCCACCGGAATTTACGAACATAATTATAGTAGAAGAAATTTTAAATTTTCATGTTGAAAAAAGGGCGTTTTCTGCTTTGTTATAAATGTAAATTTTTGCTAAAAAATTTCCGGGATGAGTTTTTGCACTTGAGAATTAAAATTAGGTGTTCCATGTAGTGGAACACTGAGCGGCAAAGGGTTAAACGGCTTATCGATCAAACAATTAGATTTTTTAAAATTAACTAGAATTAAGTATGAATTTTAGGTGGCAACAGCAGAAGATTGTATGGAAACCGTTAGGAGAAATTAAAAAAACCTGCTTCACAGTAAGTCACATGTTTTTAAAGCGGGATTAAAAATTGCAGTTTTCAATTTTTTTTTTATTTTCTCTCACGAACACAAAAATATAATATACAGCCTGTACCCCACAAGACCAACTTGCATTTCAAATTTCATCAATTTTTTTTTTTTTTTTTTTTTTTTTTTTGGTTAATAAACAAAAAAGTTACTCTTTTTTTTTTTTTTTTTTTTTTCAAATTAAATTTTATTTTAACTTCGAAAAGATTTATGCGATGCGATACATTAAGAATTTGGGTTTTAAAAGTTTTTTTTTTTTTTTTTTTAATAGATTATTATTTCACTTTTGTTTATTTATTGAATGACTCCCTAATTTAATTTTATGTAAACGCTTGGTAACTACTAAATAATTAAAAAGTGGATTAGAGTTTCTCTAATTTTTTTTTTTTTTTTTCGATTTCATGTAGGAATTCATCTATCTTTCACAGATGCTACAATAATTAAAATCGGCATTTCTGGAATTTCTACGGTTCAGTGAATAAAAACAATCTAAGCGAAAGGGTTAGAAGAACGAAAAATAATTCAGGAATGTAATAGCGTGTTATAGAGGTTTTACACGACAGTTAATTGAAAGCTGATTTAAGCATTTTTTTTTTTTTTTTTTTTTTTTAGAATGGAATATGGCAACAACGGAGAAATTGTACTCCTCCTTTTAGATTATTGCGTTGTCATGGAGACAAAAGGCTTTCTTGAAATCTGTTGCTTTTTTTTTTTTTTTTTTAGTAGAAAAATCTTCTGAAGTTTGTTGGGTATTATGATGCTTTTTAATTAGTTCTGCAACAGATATGGCCGACGCGGATTATTTCTTTGTTCTTTCGTTATAATTAATGAGTGAATAAAATTAAAGATTTAATTTCGAATAGTGACGCGAGTCGCACAAAGGAATACTTTTAATTTCTAGAATTTTGATTCGTGACGGTAGAGTTTTGCAAACGTTTAATTACTTTCCTTCTAGAAAATCTTTTGATGCGAAGACAATAGTTTTTATTGTGATATGGAGAAAGCGTTGAGTGCTTGTCTAAAAATTCATTGTTTTGAAACATCGAAAATTTTAATATCTGTTTACTCGACAATTTTTATTCATTTTACAAAATCTTCTTCGAAAATCAAATCGAAAAAAAATTTACACTCGAATTACTTTTAAAAAGAATGTTCTGCGTTATTTTGCATTGTGTTATGTAGTAATGATATATATATATATATTTAATTTTAACTCACTAACGCCGAGCGTATGAAGACTGTAAATAAAATAACACGTAATATTTTTGTTTCACGGAAGGATTTTTTTTTTTTTCTTTTTAATGACAGTAGTACAATTATTAAACAATCTCACAAATTTTGATGCATCTGCTACTCATTATGACTTCGTGATTTGGATCGCCGTTTTATAATATTTCAATCCTCGCACATGCATTTACTTTTTGTCCAGATATACTAAGCCTGGTTTTAATTTTTGAAACCTATTTTTGCGAAAACAGAATATTTTTTGTGAAATTTTTATTTATTTTTGTTAAAGTCTCATCAATTTTTGTGGAAAAAAAAAAAAAAAAAAGTTAATCTCATTAGACTAAATGTCGTCATTTTTTCTTATTATATCATTGAACTGAGTCTACGAGCTTAAATGTTGTCCATTTATAAATCTTATTTTATTTTTTTATTTCATTTTGCAAGCGCGCTTTATATTTCCTAATTCAAAATTATAAAATAAACTTTTTCGATACTGTCCATTTCGAAACTGATTATTATTAATTTTCTTTTCTTTTTCTTAAAAGAAAAAAAAAAAAAAAAAAAAAAAAAAAAGATTTTGATGACATTCTGGCAAAAGCGGAATTTAGTTTAGAACGGAGGACTATTATTATTATTATTATTTTCAAATTATAACATCGCTTTCAAATTATTCAATTATATTTTCGATTTCGATAAATGTCCAACTATCTTAAAACTGGTATCGTAAAAATCCGTAGATTAAGACTAGTAGTCAGGGCCCGACTTAGACTACCTGGAGCCCCGGAGCAAGCAGTAGAATGATAGCTCCCCCTTGCAGTGGAATGATAGCTCTTTAGGTTGCAGAATTTCTGCATACGCCTGTAGGGGGGCCCCTTCCAGAAGGAGGGCCCAGGACATTTCCCCCTATGCCCTGCCGTTAGTCAGGGCCTGCTAGTAGTCCTCAGTCCTACAAAAAAAAAAAAAAAAAAAAAAAAAACTGAAGTGACTCCACTCGATTTTTCGAACTTTGAGTAATTAACGGTTTTGTAGATAAAGTAAAGTAAGAGGAGTTGTTAAATAGACAAAAGAGAGAAAATTATAACAGGGTGTTTCAGTATTTTTCTCCATCTATTACACGATGTTTAATTTAACGCTACTGAACTTTGAGCCCACAGATCAGAATGATAAAGAGTTTTTGATAAAGAAAGTAAGGACTTTCTAAAGACTTTTTAAGGACTATGTAAAATCCTAAACAATATAGTATTTTTGGGGGGTGAGGGAAAGCATTGTTAATTATCATTATAGTCAAACACAACGTGAATACATATTTAAAAGGAAAATATTTAGAAATATTTTTTTCTAATTCATGAATATATATATATACACTAAGGGACACCATTTACACTATATACACTAAGGGCACTGCAGAAAAATTGACTTATAGCTTTTTTGTTTGTAATAACTTAAAAACTAATAATTGAAACAAACAAAACTGTTATGCTTGTATAATACACGGGAGTCATAACATGATACCTATGTATATTTTTGATTTAATAATTCGCTTTATTACACTCTACGAAGTATTTAATAAAAATCTACATAAAATTTTCTTTTTAAACGTAATATAATAAACATATATTTTGTATTCTACCATGATTTATTATATGAAATAAACACGTTATGTTTTAATGTATGAAATAAAACTATTTATTTGTTAAACCTAAGCAATTACTTAATGAAAATATGTATTCTGCATTGGATAATTCCGCCTTTATATGGAATTACTGCTTTAATGTTCAATGGCATAGTTTTTTACAGTTTTTTTTTAACATGAAACTCAGAAATTTCACTGGTCTAAATATCATAAATATTTTTTCCTAGTTCTTGCAAAGTTGCAGGATACAAATTTCTAATCCCCAGCCTCTTTTATAGACTAAACATTTTCGAGCTGATTGAGATTAGGACAATTTTCAGGTCTAATAAAAAAGAAATCCTCAGATATTCTTTGTGGGATTTAATTTTAAGTAAAAAAAGTTATGATAACTTACAAAATTATAGATGCTCATGAGAATGGATAAGTAATTTTAACAACTTGAATCAAATAAATGTATCACAATCACAAGCGCATTTTGTATGAAATGGATATTATATGTAAAACTATGCTGTTTTAATTTGGCTGCATAGGGGCCGATAATGGACTCTTCCCACCTGACGTCAGAGGTCACATGATAGAGGAAAAACAAATAGCAGACGAAGTCTTGTTTATCTAGAGCGATTGCTGAAATAACATATTTTCTATTCTTATTTTTGATCCATCGTATTTAATCTGTGTTATTTTTTATACATCATCATTTTTAATCCATTTTATATCGTTATTCATCATCTTTTGTTTGCTGTATACATTTACAATCATCATTTAGTTTATACCTGTTATTGATGTTCATGAAGACCATGTTTAAATACTCTGATTTTTCGTACTTAAATCAGTGACAGTGCAATATCGTACTACGTAAATCCATTTAGACCATCACTAAGTTAATTATCTTGTTGTAACACATTATGCAATTAAATTAAATGAAAGCATTTTAAAATTTCAATTTATAATCAGTAAACATTCCACAAGAAGCTATTATTTATTGCTAGATCAGTTAATGTTACAGTTACACTACCATATACAAAAATCGATTCTTATAGGTAAAAATAAATAAACACATAAAGTGTTCTTTAAAAATTATTAAATTTACAAATACAATTATTCTACTGTTTACCAATGCACAATATTACTTTTATTTTATTTTATATTAAATATTAAAATTTTTGTTTTTAAGAACAATATTTAATTGAATTCGATTATTCGTTTTCCTCTATCACGTGATTTAGCAGACGACGCTGGGAAGAGCCCATTGTCGTTGTTGTGCTGCAATTTAATTCCGTTTATAAGAAGGCGATTAATTGTTTTGCTTTGCTTTGCAAAAAGTGGTCGAGTTTCGACCACTGGGCAATACTCTACTTAATGCATAGAAAAGAAAGACCGATAATTATACAAAATGACTGCATTTAAATGCGTCGATTTCTCAAAAAATCGTTTTAATAATGTATGACCCCCCCCCCCCTCAATTCTATTTCTATACTGTTTCGAATTAAATAACAGCAGACATAGAGAAGAAGAAGTTTGTTTGCTGCTTGAATCTTTTTGCTGCTATACGCAGGAGATTGAAAGGGGGGGGGGGGGGTACACTAGAGAACTAAAAAAAAAAAAAATGTCTCCGTTACAGAGATGCCCACTATATAGGTGTAATAAGATATTCTACTGAAATATAGTATTTTGCATACATACAAAACTTATTCATTTGTATTTTTAGTATACGTATATCGGCTATGTAGGGGAGAGTGGGGGTTGAATGGGACGCAGGATGAATGGGACAATAGCTAGATTTTTATGTTTTACAAGCACCAGAAACTTGACATTTTTTCTGATATGTGGCAGCACTGAGATCATTCATAAAGTGTAGTTTCAGAATTGTGCTGTCCATAGAAGGGCAGAAAAAAATTAAAGTGACTTTTTCATCTGGTAAAGTAAGTTTTTACTGATTCAATTTGGTAGTAGTTAAAACGTTAACTATTTGCTTAAAGTTTTGATAAAACTGTTACATGGTGAAAAGGCATAATCTTTTATTGTGTTTATGATACTCAAGAAGAATATTGACAATTGTTCATTAATCCTATTTCCTGTTTTATTTGATCATGTGGTGGTTGGAATGAATGGGACGTTCCCCACTATGTGCTAATTTAAAATTGTACACAAGAATTAGATTAAAACAAATCTTAAATAGATTTTCAATATTTTTATAACCTGTAGTTCAGTAGTTATAACATGGAAAAATAAAAGTAGCATGGATTTAGAGAAAAATAGATTGAGGTTCATTTTTGTTTATAATAATTATGATTAAAAAAATTATAAGTTAGAATATTCAATGAAACTTAAATCAATAATATCAATAATTAAAAAAATAAACTAATAATAATTGGAATAAAATCACAATTTCAATCAAGCTAATTAAATAAATCCTGGTGATTATTAATGTAATACAGAATAGAATGCTTATTTTTCCCGATCAGTCGGACACAAAAATTTATCTGGATAATTTGTACTCTATTATAATGATTTATCTCTTTCTATTGTCTTATTTAAGTATTTTTAGATTAGATCTTATTAGATTAAATTACCAAAGCCTAGAACACTAGAAACTGTGCGAACCAAAAGACTTTTGCCTTTTAATGTTAATTTGAGTCAATACATCAGTTTATGTTAATTTCAGTAAATTCATAGTGTGTAATAAAATCACATAAACCAATTTAACTTTAAAAATTTATTTACTTTCCATTTTGTTTTCTTTTCTTTGTTAACTCCAGTCCTGTCCCATTCATCCCCAATCATGTCCCATTCCTCCCCACCTATGGGGGGAGGAATGGGACAATGTACATGCATGTAAAAAAAAAAATATATATATATATATATATATATATTATTAATAAAAAATGATAACTTTTTATTAAATTAGTATGTTTATATGTAACTGGTTACTGAAGTGTACTTATGAGCAATGTTACAAAATTCTGAATCACATATGGTGAACGTTACCAGTAAAAACATGAAAAATGTCCCATTCATCCCCACTCTCCCCTACTTATATTTAATGCAAACAATTTTCCAGCTTATTATTGTAAAAGTTTTGAAAAAATACTCTCAAGATGACCCGACTCGTTAAAAAATATACCTGATCCTTAAAAAATAATTTTGGTTGAACCTGACCTGAACCCAAACCGATGCAGGACTGAAAATATGAAAGATCATTTGTTGTATTTCACTTTATACATCACACATTCAGTAACTATCCACATTATAAATTTAACTGTGACGAATCGCAGCCGGATATCAAAATGAGTTTTATATAAGTCGCACAGAAAAATGTCACTCTTTAACCAGACAACTTTCCATAAGAATAAAATCAATCCGGATTTACTACAACAAAAAGTCAAAGAAGAAATTTTTGCAGGTTTTTCTAATTAGGTTAGAACGCAAAAATTACCTTCCCATGAACTTTTTAATATCAAAAGAAAATAAATCCTTTTTCATTTTCTTATTCTGATTCCACATAACTTTTACTTTGACCCACTTTTATTGTTCGAAACCGTAACTTGGATTCTTTTCAAAAGAAGGGTTCTTTATTATTTCATAGTTTGTTTGATTCAGGAGGAGTTGTTGCTTGCTATCCGAATCGTTTAATTCCTTGATTGAATCGTGATGAATTTTTATTGCCCGATGATGGATAAATAGAAAGTTTTTCTCACATCGCTTGCTAGCCTGTTTCGCACTATTGTTTAACCAATCAGGCTTATTATCGTTCAGCCATACCCTATTATGGGTTTAGAATGTTTATCCTGATTATTTTGGTGGAGTTAGAAATTATTTTTTTTATGTTTTTATTTATCTTAATACTTTCTATGATAAAGTTAAAACGTTTTATGATTTTTGGTTCTACTCTCTTCACCCTCTTGCACATAAATAGATTATCGCAAAAATGACAAATCATAATTTAAAGATGAATAGAAAATGTTTCCTATTGAAAAGGGGGGCATACAGTATTTATGTTTTGTTTACAGGTGAATTCCAAAGTAACGGACGTTACATACACACACCAAATAAATGCTAAAAATGATTAAAGACGCACACTAATGCTTCAGAATAGATAGGAGTTATTTTTTCCTGATAAAATGAATACGAAATATAAACTTAACAGGTTTTAGAAAATTCATATTAAGGCTGTAAAAATAATAATAATAATTTTTAACTGTAACAGATGTTACATAAAATGGATTTCCATTTATACTATAGAGTCATTTAAAAAAAAAAAAAAAAAAAAAAAAATGTGAATCTGTTCTACAAATTTGTTAACATTTTTACTTTCTTCTATATTCAATAGAAGAAAATATTGGATTTGTACAAATTTTCGACCTCGGGTATTTGATGGATTGACACGTTTTAAGAGCTGTAGAACACGATTTGACCATTTTTAGAAAATGTCTGTCTGTCTGTCTGTCTGTCTCTGTGTGTGAGAGAGAAAATTTTGTGGCAACTGTATCTCAGGAACTACTGCACAAAATTTCATACAAATTGGTATGTAGTTGCACCTTGACATAAATGAGTGCCTATTCACTTTTGGTAAAAATTGTTTTACAGGTTGCGTTGCCATCCCGCTTTTTCTAAATTTTTAACAGGGGGATATAGGACAAAATTTCGTATAAATGTGCATAAAGAACTATTTTTTAACTATTTTTTAGTAATCATTATGAAATTTACAAGAATTATTTATAATAGAGATAGTCAACTGGGAAAATTTTTTTGTATGTGTAGGAGCCTCGCCACCCCCACTGGGGGGAGGTGGGGGGAAGTCCTCCCTCGAGGGGGTAAATTTTCAAGATGGGTATCTTTCGAAAGGTCTCGTCAATACCTTTAAAACGAATGGTTGAACTATAAATCTATGATAATTTAAAACAAAGTTATCGATTTTTTTTTTTTTTTTTTTTTACTTTTAACGAAAAAAAAAAAATCGTATTTTTTTTTTTTTTTTTTTTTTTTTTAAATATTGTTACTGAGTGAATTTGTATAGGAAAATATAGAAGAAAGTGTTGTGGTGGCCACAACATACTAGTTTTTAAATAACATCACAAGAAATGCATGTAATTTATCATGCTCTTGCTATAAGAATTCAGTCATTTTTTGCTGTAATAAAAAATTTAAAAAGTTTTGTAACAGATGTTACATTGTATGACAGGCATGTTTATACATACGCTAAATGATAAATTAATAGCTGAAATGTAATAACTTAACTTCTTATAAACAATAATAGAATTACAAAAGTTATATTAAAACCATTTCAAATCCAATCAATTCATGCAATAACTGATAAACGTAGAATTATAAATGTAAAAAAAAAAAATTCAATTTTTAGCACAAATATAATTTAAAGATATATATATATATATTTTTAATTACAATATACATTTTCCCGTCACTTTTTCCACAAAATAAACTTTGACAGCATTAAATTTATAAATTCAATACTTTATATATGCAGCCATGTGTAAAATATTTACAATCAGAAAGATTTTCCTGTACATCGACATAATCGATATTTTGGATATTGACATTGAATGGGGAAACAATAAAAGAAATTTATTGCACTAACATAGTAATGGAGGGGGGAAATAAGCGGATAAATAAATTTCTACTTTTAAAAAATTAATAATTATATTACTACCTACAATAAAATATTTTAATGAAAATGAATATATAAAAGTAATAGTTTTCTTCGTTACTATAAAAATTACAATAGCTTCTTTTTTACTTTAATTGCTTTTTTTTTTTTTTTTTTTTTTTTTTTTTCTCCTTTTTAATACTTTTTATACTGTTTAGCATGTATAAATTTATTGTTGACACGAAGTAATTATTAAACAGTAAAATAATTTGCATGTAATAATATCTATATATATATATATAATAACATGTATATGTATGTATTTAATTTTCAATTGCGCGGTACTTGCAAATGAGCATTGACTGTGCGGTCGCTGAACTGATAACCATTTGTGAAGGAGTACCCAATGGGCGGCCAACGCCACCACTTACTGGGATAAGAAATCCATGCTTTGTCCAGGATTCGAACCCGGCCCTACTATGAGGGAGTTAGGGACGCTAACCACAACAATATACGGGCGACCTTTACTTATAATATATACAATGGTTTTTAAAATGAGAATCTTTTGCAAAGCTGATTATAGTGATAGAAACTATACGAAGTACATTGTTAAAGAATCTGCAATTTAAAAATTTTAATTGGGAATAACTCGCGCTAGCGGACGCATTTGCCGATAAGATGGATATTTTCGTTATCAGATCAGTAAGACCTTTCAGATGATATATAATATGTATAAATACCTTTTCAACAGTTGGTGACCCTCCCTTGCTAGTATAAGAGGCAATAATAGGTTCTAATTCGAGAGACTACAAGCTTTCCAATGATATACATTAATACTTATGGATATTTGTTTTAAATGATTTTGTTCCAAATTGGTTTCATGTTAGATGGAATTCACCTACAGGGACATACGAAAGAATCAGATGCATGTTTTATTAGGATAGTTTTTTGACATACATTTTAATAACTTTATACAAAATCAAACATACCGAAATAAACAACATACTAATGAGGTTCATCTCTAAACTTTAATGTGTAGCATACAGAAAATAACAAGCATAGCACCTATTATTTTTTTATGAGGATATATTAAATATATCGGTCTAGGTAAACATTACGGTCTAGTATGCACGAGTGCAACGTGAATGCGATGTTTTTATACATGGGCTCTCATCCTTTTATTCTTTCAAAGGAAGTTGCTTAAAATCTTTTGGCTCTTCCTCGGAAACATAATATCTGCATTTGTCTTAATTTTGTTGTCTTACTTTTTTATTATATCATTTCTTTCAAATATCGAATTTTTTTCACGTATAGAATTTAAAGCAGGCCTCGCAGCGTTACTAAAATTTTAGGAATCATTTTGTTACATTGTCACCACTATTTTAAAAGAACACTTATTTACCTAATATTTTAACATTAAAACCTTCAAGAAAAAAGTTTTTAACGATAGTGGTGTCAGTATAATAAAACACGAGTAAAATTTTAGAAACGCTGCGAGGCCTGTTAGTGTTTTTAGTTCCCCGTCATACTATTATACTCTATTTCCTTTACGCAGTCACCTCAAGGCCACTCTCAGATGAACTGTAATTTCACTTTCCCCGTCCGTTGCTAGGTTACTGTAGAAACAACGATATCTCACTGGATGGAACTGAGCACGTGATCTCATTCACGTGATCTCCCTCTCTGAATTCCGTGGCCTTGAAGTGCCTCTGATGAAGAAATGGACTATAGGTATGTGGAACTTAGGTAATCGTGAAAATTTCGACCTAGGTTTTTTGACCTTTTTATACGTTTTCAAGTGTGAGGCATCCGAAAATGACAAAATTTGTATGGTATCCGTCTGTAAAGTGTCTGTTAGTGGGTCAGTCCGTTAGTGTGTTAGTCCGTTAGTTTGTTAGTCTGTTAACACGATATCTCACGAACAAATGATCGCAGAGAGGTCAGATCGGTTTTAAAATATTACTTTAGACACTGGCAAGAACCCTACTCATTTGTAACATTCGAATTTAAAAACTTCGTAAGTAATTAGAAATTTACGATTTTCTTAACATGGGAGAATAGGACAAAAATTCACTTAAACGTGCATTAAATGGAAACTTTTAACTGTAAAAATGTCGGACCAGTTTTAAAATATCAGTTTTGATGCCGGAATGAACATCAGTAACTATAAATAGGATACTTTGAAAATTTCGCAAGTTATTGGATATTTACGAATTTCTTAACATGGCAGAATAGGACAAACTTTCACATAAACGTCAATTTCGAGAGATATTTTCTTCGTAAAGATGTCAGACTACTTTTGAAATATTATTTTGAACACTGGCATGAATATTAATGACTATGAATTTTCCAATATAAAAATTTCGTAAGTTATGGGAAATTTACGAATTTCTTAACATGGCAGAATAGTGCAAAATTTCGCATAAACGTCAATCTTGAGAGATATTTTCATCGTAAAGATGTCAAACCACTTTTTAAATATTATTTTGGATACTGGCATGAATATCATAGACTATAATTTTTCCAATTTAAAAAATTAGTAAGTTATTTGGAATTTACGATTTACTTAACATGTCAGAATAAGGCAAAATTGAGCATAAACATCCATTTTGAGGATCCTAAATACATTAGACAACTTCAAAATTATATTTATGATATTTGTTTGAACATGATTGAAAACAATTATTCTAATAGGAAAATTTCGTAAATTATTCGTAATTTACGATTTTATCAACATAGCGAAATTGTAAATTTTTCATATAAATATGAACTTTGAGGATTATTCCATTGGAAATAGTAGCATGAAAACTAAACAACAGAATTGACCCTGATAAAATAAATTAATAGATTAGAGTAAGATAAATACATCGAAGTGAACGGTGGATAGCCTATTAGGCGGGGATTTCATTCAGTCACTGTATTAAGCTTTGGTCAAATTCATTTCTTTTAACATAATTATAATATGTCTCGCACTAGAAATTTATGAGAACATAAATAGGATGGGGAACTGAGCAGAGTCCACCTATGCCAACTAGTTTAATTTGTATTACGTACATTAAATGCATATTTTTTCTCCAAATCCAGTAGTTTTCAGAATATTCAATAAATACTAAACAGTGCTTCCCGCTCCCCTCCCACGGGCGGGACTTTTAGCATGTTGTTTTGGACACTCTCGGCTATGACTGAGCCCAATTTCAAAACTACGTTTTTTTTTTTTTTTTTTTCCCCCTATTTATCCTATTTTGACCGGACTATTGTAGCGATTATCACTTTTGATGCCTAAACACCAAAATTTCATATTGTGCAGGTAGCCGAGTGCTTTTCAAATATTCATCAAATACTTTTTCCGTTATGACCATTTTAAAAATCGTATTCGCGGGTATTTATTTATAATAGCGACCTTTAATCCTGAGAAATCGCAGAGAATGGCGAAGTCACTGTTGGAGATCACTGTTTTTCGAAAAGTCATCCCAGCAAAAAAGTGTCCTTTATATAAATACGTTTTCTAGGCAAATATACTTCTGTTCTAACATTGTTCTAAAGTTAAATAAACGGAAAATAATGAAATGATTTATTTATTTTGAATGTCTTCAATTATTTTTTCCCCCACGTGTGAACATCTCTTAACGGCCCTCTTCACTTACAGTCGCCGGAAGCCCGAGCCAATCTTATTCTATGGGGAAATTTTCTTTACAAATAACTTATTAACTAATACATATTTTTAAATTCTGTTTTCACATTCTGAAAATTCCCAGTTGTTCAATGGACGGACTTTTTTTAAAAATGTATTTTTTTAATTTTTAATATTTTATTTTGAAATTGCAAAATGAAAAAATTTCACATATTTAAAATTCGTATTTTGCCGCTTCAAAATAAAATATAAGAAATTTAAAAAATAATCTTTTAAAAAAGGTCCGTCAGTTTAAAAATTGGAAATTTTCAGAATGTGAAAACAGAATTTCAAAATATGTATTAGTTAATAAGTTATTTGTAAAGAAAAATTTCCCATAGAATAACATTAGCTTCGGCTTCCGGCGGCGGTGAGTGAAGAGGGCCCTTAAATAAAGTTTATATGTAAGAGAAACTTCAGCTTCCTAGCTGCAAAAAAAAATATATATATATAACAATCACGCTACCGAAAGAAACTTCTAATATTGGTTATTTGTGTTCAAGATTTTACACTTTTCTAGTATGCCTTGAAGCTCGTATAGGTTATTCAGGTTCACTATGATATATTTTCTATTGAAAAATGTATAATTAGCCCAACTAGTTTGTGTAAAGGCAATCACAATAGAATTCGGGTGCATTATGGTTTATGACAGGTATGTCTTTAGCGCTGATTTTAATTTTCTTAAGCTCCACGAAACATAACGAAATTAACATACATTTATTCAAATGTCCAAAAGCCTGTTTTTCATAGCATAATGTATAGTAGGCATAATCATAAATAATTGTTTCACAAGGACACTCAAAAATAATCAGTCACAATAAGGGATATAAGTGGTAATAACATTTCAGAGAAAGTTATAATGTTAATTTCAAAAAACATCATACACTAGTAGCCTCTTCTGTTCGAATGAATAAAGATTTTTGCAATAATTATCTTTCATTTAGACTGGTGAAAGTAAAATTCAGATTGGAATAAGGGGCTGAATGACAATTTTTCTGCACATCATTTATAGCCGGGGCATGGCTGCAAGAGATATATGTACTAAAATTGGAATAACGTAATGCTTAATAAAATCACCCGATATATTAAATCTGAATATTATTCCATTCAGTAGATGTTGAAATAAAGTAATTGCAAAAATTGCAAAAACTACAACACATCAGTGTCACCTGCCGGAGTATATTTCGTTAAGAGAAAGTCATTCTATGCTAACTGTTTCCAGAATCGAACCAAATTAAAAGTTACATAAAATTTCGAGCGTTAGTTTTTTGAAGGAAAACTTTTAACTATCGGGTAGACTGTTTGTAAGTATAAGCAAAAATAATATATATGTATTTAGGTACCTATTTTTTCCCGTACTTTTTTCATTACTATTACACAGGGTAAGTCAAAATTAATATAGCGATTACAAACGGCTCTAAATATTTAATGGAAAAGAATTTATCGATAAGATTAACACAGAATGTAGACAGAACTTCAAAATTTTGTATACATACGTTATAGATGCTCTATGTGACTTCCCTTGGTCACACGGACAACATCTAGGCGGTAGTCCATTTCACGCCATACATTCTGAAGCATTTGTTCAGTCACCGACGCAAGCGCATTACAAATGCGTACTTTGAGTTCTTCGGTTGTTTTGGACCCTGTCTTTCACATAAACCCATACATAAAAATCGCAGGGTCTCAAACTACGCATTTGTAATGCGCTTGTGTCGGTGACTGCAGACACACTTCAGAATGTATGGCGCAAATGGACAACGCCTAAATGTTGTCCGTGTGACCAAGGGAAGTCACATAGAACATCTTTGACGTATGTATACAAAATTTTGAAGTTCCGTCTACATTCTGTGTTAATCTTATCGATATTTTTTTTTATTAAATAGGTATAGCCGTTTGTAATCGCTATATTCATTTTGACTTACCCTATATATATATATATATATATATATATTTATTTATTTATTTATATTAGGTACCTATTTTTCCCGTACTTCTTTCATTATTATTATATATATACAAATTTCTTTTCTTTTCCTCTTTTATCTTAAGAGATGTAAACTTCTTAAACAAATGATAGCTTTCATTCAACCGTATAAAACAATAATTAACTTAAGCTATAAAGCGACACATAATTTGCATTTGCTGTTTGTTTGTGCCGTCATATTTAATTTCAGGGGTAACTCGTCTGGCCAGAGTCTCTTGCAACTAGCAGACGGTTTATTTGTAGCCTCAAGGCTCAAATACAGACAATTTTTATTTAATCTCATTCGCCTTTCTCTCAGTTTTTTTATTAGCGTGTCATTTATATGTACACGCGTTATTTCTTATTATTTCTTTTAATTTATTTATTTAGATAGAAATTATTTATACTGTCAAAAATGAATCCGTATAGAATTGGTGAATGAAGTCGTTAAACTTTCGTCTATGTCGAAAAACTTTTCTCGCTATATACAAAAGTCTGGAGTGACACCACTCGCCTTTCCGAACATTCAGGGCTCGCTTCACTCACCGCCACCGGAAGCCGAAGCTAATGTTATTCTATCGGAAAATTTTCTTTACAAATAGCTTATTAACTAATACGTATTTTTAAATTCTGTTTTCACATTCTAAAAATTCCCAGCTGTTAAATGGACGGACCTTTCTTAAAAAATTATTTTTTAATTTTTTTATATTTTATTTTGAAGCTGCAAAATACGAATTTTCAATATGTGAAATCTTTTCATTTTGCAATTTCAAAATAAAATATTAAAAATTAAAAAAATACATTTTTAAAAAAGGTCCGTCCATTGAACAGTTGGGAATTTTCTGAATGTGAAAACAGAATTTAGAAATATTTATTAGTTAATAAGTTATTTGTAAAGAAAATTTCCCCATAGAATAACATTGGCTTGGGCTTCCGGCGACGGTAAGTGAAGAGGGCCGTTAAGCAATTAACGGTTCTATAAATATATTAAAGTAAGACAAGTAGTTCAATAAACAAAAGTTAAAATTATAATAGGGTGTCAGAGTATTTTTTTTCCATTGTTTAATTTTACGCTATTTCTCTATAAATAATTTGAGCCCATAGATCATAATTCTAAAGAATGTTTTGTTGTGTCCGTGTAAAAATCTATAAGGGCTAGATTCTCCAAAATCTATACAATGTGTCAGCTCAATTGGACGTTTAGATGTTATCGCACTTTAAATAACTTGGGCCCATATTCCATAATGATAGAGAATATTTCTTTGTCACTGTAAAAAAAGCAAAAACTATAAGTGCTAGATTCACGAAAATCTATGCAGTTCGTGCTGCTGTGACTTACAATATTTGCATAAATTTTCAGCTCAATCGAATAAGGCATTTAGACGATATCCCGCTTAAAAAAATTGAGTTCATAGGCCATAATAATAAAGAATTTTTCTTTGTGTCCCTGAAAAAAAAAATATCCTAGATTCATCAAAATCAATAGGGTTCGTACTACGGTGACCTATAACATACGTACTAACTTTCAGCTCATTCGAACAAAACATTTAGGCGCTATCGTGTTCACTCACGCACATACATATACGCACACACACATATACATACATCATAGTAAAATATCAAAAATGAACTCAGGGAACCTCAAAACGTATAGAAACACCAAAATCTCAAAGTCAGATTTTTGGTATGATTACAATACTTTCCTTACATATGTATGTTCGGGAAATAAAAATGAAATGAATAAAATTTGGGAAAATCTTTAATAATCATCTAATCATAGATTATTATCACAGATATGTCATTCCCCTTTCCCTCACAGACACACTATTATGCGTTAGCTATCATTTATACCGTGCGACAGTTGTTTAGAACGCTGCAGCCAGAAAAAGATGTCGGAAGGGGTTCAAACTTTAGTACCCGACGTTGAGTGTTAATAAATCTGTACTGATAAGTATAAAGGATTTAAGTCAAAAAATGTCGATTTTGAGTTAAGTACATAGTCAGACTCTATCGATTGGTATAAAGGATTTAAATCCATGTCATTTAGTCTTTGAGAAAATCCATTGGTAAAAAAAGATTCAAGTTAGAAATTTAGCATTCATCTTTGGTATAAAATATTTAATTCAATTTTTTCCCTTTATTAAATGAAGATTGACAATCACTGAATGATATAAAGGGTATAAATCAACCTAATCTCTTCTTCCCAATCGATTCTTCTGATTAGTTTTTAGTTAGTTTAACTTTATTTTTCGTCTCCTGAAAAATCAAGTATATGGACTTAAATCCTTTATACTTACCAGTACAGAAATAATGTATAGCTGAAAAATTTCAGCAAATCTTCAAAATTTCAGGGGGGGGGGGGGGAACTCTCCTCCCACATCTTGGCTACGACCTTGGTTGTTTAATATAACTATCTTAATAAAATTGAAATATGTTATTCAATTACACTATCGGATATTCCTTAATGAAAATGGAGTAATAACACCACTGTTTGTGTGCAGGGACTCCCAAAAGTATTTAAAAGCATTGCTATGACAGGTATTTCTATAAACCTTATTTTACTAACTTTACTTTGCACAAATATTAATGAAATTGAAACATGTTATTCATATGCATAAAAGATTGGTTTATATAGTATACAGTATAATTAGTTTTAAGCCGCACAAAAATATTTAGATATAGGAGAGACTGGGGCGCAGTGGACCACCCCTATTTAAATCTCTTATTATTTAACTCTTTTAGTTTATATTGAGACTCATGGTACTTCTTGTATACATAAAAAAAAAAAATCACATGGTAAATGCTAAGGTAGCCATTTTATACAATTTTTATGTTTTGAGCTGCTCAAAGTGATTTTTCAAGTTTGAAGTTATTTTTAATTTTATCAGGACTGAACTATCGACTACAAGTATTGGATATTTGTTAAGAAAAGGTAAGATATTGTTGTTTTTAAACTTATAAAAATTATTAGCATATTTACAGTCTATATATAATTTTAATATTATTATTTGTTTTGTCTGGACATGGGGCACAGTGGACCCCCTCTACATTGGGCACAGTGGACCACCTTCCAGTGTGCCTAAAAGTCCAAATTATATTTAATACCTTATTTATTTTAGTTAAATTTACATATGCAAATATAATGTGACTCAAAATAATTAATAAAAAAGTAATAATCTTAATGTTATAATAAAATAAATTTCTGAAAAGGGAAAATAGTTGAATAGTAGTGTAATAATTATGAATATCTAAATTTAATAACTATTTGAATTGTTTAATATTAAAAAAATAAATAAAATGATTATGTGATATAATAAATAGTAGGTAATATAAATTTATTGCTGTTGTTTTTAGAAATAACATGTAAAAGATAAAAGTAGAATAATTTTAGTTAAACTTATCTCACAAATATAATGTAAAGTATTAATATCTCAAAATAATTAATAAAAATGTTTGAATAGTAATGTAATGTTTAATTATATATTTCATAATTTTTAAAACTATATAACATTAATAAACAAATTAAAAATATATCTTATTGTTTTTAGTGATGGTACGTAAAACACAAAAGAAATCTGATACAGGATTCTTCCTCTAATTTGATTTCTTATTTATTTCGACTTCCTTTCAATTTCGGAAATTTTATTTCATGAAAATGTTCGAATTATATTATTTAGACTGAAATTGCAAAAGAAACTAATTTTAGAAAAAAAAAAAAAATGAGTAATTTATATGAATTGAACATGAACAACAGAGGTTGGTCCACTTTGTGAGTGCACGTAATTTATTTTTTTATTCGTAATGTATTAGAAGTATTGTTATAAAAAAATTAGGACATGTCAAGAAAGGTTTAAGGAATGTTCGGCAATTTTTTCAAGTACCTTGCTTTTTTATTTTTGGTGAAAAAAAAAATTAAAAGTGTAAAAGTGGTCCACTGTGCCTCGGTCTCCCCTATTAATGGCTATATAAGGAAATAGCTGAAATTGCATTTTCATTTTTATTAAGCATTTTAACACTTTTTAAACAATGTTTAAAAGTGAATATATTTTTAATTAGTTTAACTGTTTGTATGACTGTCCGTCTGCTGGTATCAGCGCCCGTAAATATCTTTAGAATCCCCAAAAATGATATTTGTTATTCAAGTTCATTATGGAATGTTTGCCTACATAAAACGACATTAATAGACTCTGTACAAATAGTTTGTGTATAGGGACACCTGAAAAAATACCTATGCATTGTATTTTAGAAGAGACGTTTTTATAAATCACATTTAAATATTTTTTTTTTTTTTTTTTTTTTTTTTTTAAATTATCCAACAAAAAATATCTGCAGTGAAATGATATGTTACACAATGATCACAATGCAGGAGAAAAGAACAAATAAAAGTAAATAAATAATTAAGAGAAGACCTTTCACTTCGCATCACTGATGGTTTCATATTACAAGCTCATATTTCCATTTAATATTTATAATATGAACTACATTAGATTTGTTTAATAAAATATATATTCATCTAACAATTCTTATGGTTTTTGATATATATATATATATATATATTTTACAGGTTTGAAACCATTAAACTGCGTTTCCTCAGTTTGTATTTTTTCATGCATTCATGATCTTCAAGACGATAAAATTTCATCAGATATTAAAAAAAAAAAAAAAAAAAAAAAAAAGATTCAATATATTTTTTAGATGCTTAACAGAACTTACTAATCAATTTATTAATTAGTTTCTGAGAAAAAATTAAAAAGTACATTTTTTCAAGTAAGTTCTGTTACACATCCGTATAGTAATAATAATAATAAAAAAATGTATATACAGTACTCGCCGCTTATTAAAATCACATTCGTTCTAAGGCAAAGTGATTTTTTCAGCGGCTGATTTTTATATCCGACGAAGGTTCTTGCATTCAAGAAAAAGGTATTACTTCCTTGAATTTAAAAAGAAATTTCAAAAGTTAACGATTGATGAGAGTAATAAACAGTATTAATTAATTTTCGACCGACATCTAATTAATTGTTCATTCAAAATAAGTAAATTAAACACATATTCCGCATAAAATTAATAAACACATAGTTCATACAAAATTAGTCAATATTTAAACATCAATTAAATATTAGACATTTTCAAAAGTTTTTTTTGCTTCTTAGATATTTCAGAATGAGAAATAAGAATTATCTTTTAATAATAAATAATAAAAAAAAAATCACTAATGATCAAAGCAGTAACTTATTATTTCGATTTTTAGAATAAACTCCTAAAATTTATTACTAAGACAAGTGATGAAGGGAGTTTATTTTATTATTATGCTGCAGGTGTAAAATTTTCGACAAAGACAGATAATGAGGGAGATTGTTGTGCTTTATTTTATTTTTATTGAAAAAAAAAAAAAAAACTAGTATGCTGTGGCCACCACAAGACTTTCTTCTATATTTTCCTATACAAATTCACTCAGTAACAATATTTAAAAAAAAAAAAAAAAAAAAAAAAAAAATCGTTTTTTTTTTTTTCGTGAAAATTTTTAAAAATCGATAACTTTATTTTAAATTATCACTGATTTGTTCAACCATTCGTTTTAAAGGTATTGACGAGACCTTTCGAAAGATACCCATCTTGAAAATTTACCCCCCGGGGGGGGAGCCGATGCCCCCCCCCATGCACAATTTTTTTTTCTAGTTAACTACTACTATTATCAATAATTTATATTAATTTTACAATCACAAGTTTAAAATAACGCTCATTATGTACATTTATACGAAATTTTGTCCGATACTGCCATGTTAAAAGTTTACATAAAATGCGATCACAGCGCCATCTGCTGGGCGATTGATCCCAAAATCTAATCAGCACAATGCCCTGCCAGGGTCCAACTATATACCAAGTTTGGTTCAATTTCATTCATTGGTTCGTGAGATACGGTGAAAAATACGAAATTTTGCGATCACAGCGTCACCTGCTGAGCGATTGATCCCCAAATCTAATCAGCACTATTCCCCGTCAGGTTCCAGCTATATACCAAGTTTAGTTCAATTTCATTCATTGGTTCGTGAGATACGGTGAAAACAAGAAACCACAGACAGACAGACACACAGACAGACATTTTTTAAAAACTATCAATTCGTGTTCAGGACATCCCAAAACGTGTAGATCCGTCAAAAAACGGAGGTCGAAAATTTTCGCGAATCCAATACTTTCTCTATATTACATATAGAAGAAAGTAAAAAACTGTTGATTTTATTAACCAGTGAATTTATTAAGCGGCGGGAACTGTATTAAATCTTTTCTTAAACATCTGTAGACGTTTTAACATTATGAAGGTTATAAATTCATTAAAAAAAATGCAAACTGAGAAAATGCATTTTAAAGGTTTCAAATCTATAAAAAGAAATGTATTACAAACCATAAGAGCTGCTGTTAGAATGTATGTTTTATTGGACAAACCTAATATCAGTCTATAAATATTAAATGGAAATGAAAGCTTTTTTATGAAGCCTCCAGCGGTGATAAGTCCCCTTAAAAACAGTTGTGTTATATTATAACACAGATTTTTATTTATAAGTTGAACGTCTAATTGTTTATTTGTTCAAGTACCTATATTTAATATAAAATTATTGTTCAAGTACCTATATTTAATATAAAATTATTGTTCACAGCCTATTTAATGTAAAATTCTAGCTTTATGTTGAAGCACAGAACCAATCCGTGGGACTTAATTTGAGTTCAAATAAAACCATCTCGTGAATTTTCTCTGAAGACTGACTTCTGTCTTAACATATTAACATTCTAACTTAACATACATGTCTAGAGAAGAATTTAGTAGTTTACATACTATGTCAAACAATCGCCCATGTAAATTCGTCTCTGGGAACTTAGTCAGCTTATTATTCTGAATTACAGAAACAATAATCTGAATATTGGGGGATGTGCTGTTCAGTTAGGTGAAAGCAGTCCGATGTAGGGGAATTTTGTTGGCCGATTATATTGAAGACAATTTAAGAAAACAGCATTATATAGTACTTTCAAACATATGCCAATCAATAACACAGGGGTAATCCAAAGAAATAGGCATTATCTTGAGATGCAGTACGATTTATTTTAATAGCATATTTAAAATGCAAGCAAGAGTATTTTAGATCAGGCCCGTCCAACCCAAAACCCTTGGCAGGCCACATTAGAAATCTATTTTGCACAAGCGGGCTGCGTTGTATAAATGCATGTACCATATACATATAATAATTCATTTTCAGTGGGCTTGTAAGGATCTAAAACAGAAAATATGTATATTAAATTTATTTTTATTCATAAAATAACTATAGAACACGGGTCACATGTGGCCCGCGGGCCGTGGGTTGGCCAGCCCTGTTTTTGATGACCATAGAAATCATATTATTATTAGAGAGTAGTTAGAAGTACATATATTTGATATATGGGAATGGGAACCCACAGAGCGATGATCTTGATAGTCTATATGGCAGAGATGAAGGGAGGGTTCGGATTCATCCTTGATTTCACCAAACCTCCTATCGCAGTCAAATTCACCAGATTAGAGAAAAAAAAATGGTTGTAATTGTGTTACGTATAAGCACATACAATTTTTTGAACCAAACGGTTCTTAGTGAATACCAACTTTTCTAAAATAATTTGATGGGAACAAGGAAGTTATAGAAAATTATTGTACTATACTGCAAGACTAAGAATGCGACACAAAGGTGCCAAAACTGCATTTATTTATTTGGAAGATGAAAGGAGACCGAATTAGCAAAAAGACATAACATGCTATTATATATCTGCATTGCGTTAAAGAAAGAATACTGCATGATCAAAGATTTTGGGAGTGTTGCAGTTAGAAGTAGGAGGGAAGAGGGGAGGATATAAAAATTTAAAGAACACATTGTATGTGAATTTAAGTTATACTTTAGAGGTCATAAAAATATTTCATTGCATTAAAATGGTTTTTATATGATTATATAATTGTTTTAAATGTATGATAATTGACATCGCATCTGGTGCATTAAAGGTTAATTTCAGAACATGTAAGTTTGGTTTATATTCTGGTTCTCTAGATTTCAAAATTCATCGAACTTCGAACTCGGATATGATGAATATATACGGACATGATTTTAGTTGTTCGATAATATTATCAAAATAATATTTTCATGAGGATACATCTCTGGCAGATGAAATGTTTCAATAAAGTAAGTAAAGAATTTCATTGTCCGTCATAAGTGGATAGCCCCATTCCTTCATGATGATAACAACATTATCGAAACCAAGATGAGCGTAGATCTTGAGAATGTATGTAGAAGGTTAATGTTACAAAATTTTATGAGGGGTTTGGCATAGAAACATGTAAGCGCAAGATGCTATTAGTCGTTATGAATCATCTTGAATGCGACAACTTTCTGGGATTCCTGACAATTAAATTTTTAGAACCAGCAATACTTATTTCCAGGAAAAAGTCTTCTGATGGGTTCTCAAAACTTTAGAAAAAAATCGGTATCTATGATTGAATAGGAGGAAACTCAACTGCAGGTAGTTTAAAATTTATTAAGATTATTTTCCAGTCGTACCAGAAAAACTATTTGTCCCTCAATAGGTCCGCTTAATTGTATGAAGTAACTGAGCAGTAGCTCATTCCTATAGATATGTCAAATTTGCCAGTGCAGTGACTTCCGAAGTACTCTTATATCAACACCAGCCTGATGACACCACCTTAAAATCCGGCGTTAACTATCGTGCCATCATAGACAAGGACAAATAATGTGTCGGAGTTCTTTTTTTTTTTTTTTTTTCTTTAAAAGTTGATCCATAATAGCGGTTTAATACCTGCTATTGACAAAAGTCAAGAAACAAGATTCAAAGGTACAAAATGAGTTCTGACACGATCTCACGAGAATCACTTCTTTATTACATAAATGATAACGTTTCGCATTATCTTCACACAAATTAGTATCAGCAAAGCCATCTGGACTTCATTATCATATGATTTTTCCTTTTTTGTACTTCTTCGTTCGCTGTAGTGGACACCTAATATATTTTCTGATAATATTAGCATTTTGAGCAGTCCTTAAATAATATTTAAATGATTTTTTTTTTTTTTTTTTTAAGAATCGCATATTAGGAAAGATGCGTCATAAATAACATTCAAATACTAAATTTCTCGAAATTTATAAATTTTAGTGCAATAGTGGACCTTCAAGATACATCCAAAAAAATTCTGAAATTTAGTATTTTTCTTATCCCATACAAAATATAAATTTTGATCACTATTATACTTCGAGATTTTTTTTTTTTACTGTACCCTAACATTTATATACAATATTTGTTATCTTACCCCTTAATTTATAATCCGTCTTTATCCCAGACAGCACATCGCCTCCCCAGGATATCTTCAAGATGTCTTTTGGATGAAAAGACATCCCAGGAACGTCCTTAAGATGTACTGTGGATAAGTTAAGCCTAACTGTGCTGTTAGGGATAGTATTTAAATGCAGGGGCAAGAAAATTTGTGCGAGTACCACACAAGATTATTCGGTTTAAAATTGAACTTAAGTAATAAAACTTTTTATACCATAACTCCGTCTAATAATATTCTTTCCTACCATCTGCTGAAGCCCGTCGTTCGTTTGTAAAAACCGTGGTCACTAGAGCGTCCATCTGGCTCCACTTTCTCTCCAAGGATCATTAACGACAGCGCCTTCCCCACCCCCGCACACTAGACTCAACTGGATACAATGCAAAGAAAAATGTTTAAGGATGAACATCTTTTTACGTACACACAATGACATTCTCTCTTGATATCCGAAGACATTAAAGCTTCATTTTCGGTAAGAAAATAATCCGAAATGGATAGAAAGGTTTGAAAGAGAAGTAGCATTTTTTTTTTTTCTCTCTCTACGAATTTTTCAACGATTTTCATCGTTTAAAGATTTACTTAAAACCATAAAAATATTATCTTATCTGTTTTTTTTTCCCCTTTAATAACTTTTTGACATTTTTTACCAGTCAAAGATTCATTCTTCTCTATAATAACTTAAAAGAGAGAGATAACTAATTTTCATATATATACTATACCTCCCTTAACGAATGTTTTAACGACTTCTAGAATTCAGAGATTTACTCCCTTTTCCTTAGCGAATTTTAAACAAAGGAGATCGCCCCCCTCCTTAACACATGTTTTAACATTTTTTTAGAGCATTAGAATTTTAGCTCTCTCTCTCTCTCTTTAAACGAATTTTAAACAAAAGAGGAGCTTAATGCCCTCCTAATGCATGTTTGCACAATTTTTATCATTTGCAGATTTATTTATTTATTTATTTTTAACCAGTTTTAAAGAGAGAAGTGTTGCTATTATTTTTGCTGTTAGTTCCTTGACAAATGTTTCTCCGATTTTTGACGTTTGAAGATTTATTTTTATTTAACAAAGGTTATAGCAAGTTACACGATTTGGAGGTTTTTTTTTTTAACCATTTTAAAACATTAAGGATAAATCTTGCTGTTCGCAAAAATTATAAGCATTTTTCAACTCTAATGCATTTTACCTCCGTGATGACAATTAAAATACGTTTTATTATTATCATTATTATTATTATTATTATTATTATTATGGGAGGAAGAAAACTTTCAAAATTTATCTTTATAACTTCCCTTTTAAAGAAAAGCCATAAAACAGATTGTATTTAAGCTCTGTATATTGTCTCAAAATCGCAAAACTACGAAATATATATTTTAACTTTTAACAATGAGGAAAGAATCTTGAAAAGTAACTTTGTAAATTTACTAGCAGGTTTTCCGCGCTTCGCTGTTCAGTATATTCAGATAAAGGTCCAGCGTTCGACCCCAGTCAGGGGAGATTTTTTAAAAATGGTTTTTGTTTAATTCTAAATTATTTTAATGAAAGATTTTAATGTATGTAAATATTATGTTGTGTCATTCACAAGATTTTCTCTTACCCTGCATTTTAATACTAAGATCGATATTTTGTGCTTTTTTAATTCACATTTCTATAAAAGCGTGTTCTTTATTTTTTTTAAAACTGTAATATTATTTTATTGCATTCCATATATTATAGTTCCTTCAAAACACTCGCTATAGTAATTGTCAGTTACCTAAATGGCTTGACTCCTTGTTGTTCCCTCATATAATATCATTAGAACACAGATATCGCGCTGTTTGATTCATGCGCGGTACAAAGCAGATAGTGAAAAAATATACACTGTAGATATATATTGATTTCTGGATATAACTTCTCCGTAGATTTAAGGTATTCTGGAATATTACCTAAGATCAATAACGCTGGTCAACAAAGATTTTGTCCTAGAGACGTTGTTGGGTGATCATAGACGTATTTTTCGTGCTGATTCTGAACCCTGGTAATGATTCAAAATTCAAATTCTCTTTTTCGGTCGAGTTCCTCAGTTATTTACATCGTTAATTCTCAAAAGTATTCTTCGACCACGTTTCATGAAACCATGGAAGCATCTGCGCAAGTGCTAACTCAACGAGTCTAATGTTAAAATAGGGGTGACATTCTTCTGACTCAAAGAAAATGTGCAATAGCACAGAATTACTGGATGTTTTCCAAATTTCAAACTGTCGGTCAAGCTGGCATCCCTCCAACATTTTGGACACGTCCTTACTGCTAGTTTTAGGATATGTGGCTGCACTGTACCACTAGAAGCTCAAAAATCGGCCTCTTATTTCCTGTGGATAGGTAGATATAATCTTAGCGTTTCATTCGTTAGTGTTTTAGACTATTAGACGCCGGAAGCGGCTAAAGTAGATCAAATTTCAGTTACTTTCGATTTCAAACGGTTTTAGTCTAAATTATACTTTTTTTTTTTTTTTTTTTTTTTTAATATCCTATCATACAGATAATCTGTCTTTGGTTGATTTTAAACTAAAGCCAAGCACCTAACAAGTTTTTCTTGTGAGGTTGGTTGGTTGGGTTTTACGTCGCACTAGTGCTGCGCAGATGGGCAATTGGCGACGGTCTGGGACCCACCCCTAGAGGTTGTCCGGAGACGTGCCATCGCAATTTTGATCCTCCACGGAAGGGAAGATCCTCCTCTCCCGCTTCGGTGACCCCCAGAGGTATAATTTTTGATGTGAACATGGAGGACATTGCGGCACGACAGATTTTACGTGCACCAGCCACTATTAGTGTACACGACGGTCTTTGGCCGGCTCGAGTACCGAACCCGCAATCTTCCAATTACGATGCCGGCGCTCTACCGACTGAGCTACCGCGGCCCGTTTTTGTTGTGAGAAAGGATTGTATTGCTTTAAACTGGCAATTGACAACAACAACAAAGTCTTTATTTAAAAACATGATCGAACAGAAATATTAAGCGATTGACTAACAATGCTTAAACTATGGTGAGCGAAGAAAATAAAGAAAAAAAAAAAAAGATAAATAATGACCTAACGCTTTTATTCGATGAATGCCTTAGAGGGGAGGTGTCAAAATGAACCACTCACTCGAGATGACTGAAGTGTCTTCAATTATAATTAATTCAAACACGTTGCTTTCGCCTTCTCATTAAGGAAGGAACATCGCACTTTACAGTCATAAGCAGAACCCTAAAATATAAACGAAGTTGATTTGAATATTTTTCCCACAGCTCACTGCCGATGTCACTCTGTAATTAGGGGAGTGGAGAAAAGAGGTTATTTAACCCTTTCCTTCGACTCAAACGATTACAGACGAAAAAATCATCCTCCAACAATAGGTATTTCAGGGCTTTCAATAAATGGATGATAGATTTAAATTAGATATTTTAAACAGACGGAGAACAACTTTTGGATTTTGGTCACGATAGAATCTTCTGTCGTCTTAAGACAACAAAAGCGGATAAAAATAATTGCATTTAATTAAAACTACTGAATTTCATCTTGTCGATCAGAGTGCTGAGGAGTTTGTGTCACTTTATTATAAAGTCTTATGTTTTTTGCTCTACGCTTTTATTTATAAATGCCACGGAGTTATTTCTTTCAAACTGCAATTTTACTTATTTTCCGAACTCCTAGATCACTTGATATTGAATGAATTTAGATGTATCCTAACTTGAGTTTAGCATGTTGAGCCCACGTCTCCACCGGTGGACATTTTAATTTTCCAGCAGAAGATCAAGTGACCACCGTTGCTCATTATTGAATATCGTTGATGGGGCAACGTGACTATCAGTGGTCACACTACGTGTTTCATTTCGAGACCGCGTGTCCATCAGTGGAAACGTTATATATATATATTTAGCATTGAGAAATCTTCAATTTGGTCGCATGATCTCATAACAGTGAGTATTAGCTGTCGAAAAGATACAAATTTTCTCTTGGCAAAATTCACGATGAGCTGGAATATAAAGTTAGGTTAAAAATTAATTAGAAAATCAATGCAGCACACCCATAAAGTTCACATCCATGAGACAATAATTTCGTAAAGCGATTCAGATAAATTTATTGAATATTTTAAAGTATATATTATAGTTGACGTGACCGCTGGCAATATAATTTACAACTATAATAGAAAGGAGTTGAGAATGAATTAGCTTATGAAAACGATAGTCCGTTTAGGCTTACCCGGCGAAATAGAGAACGCGACTTAAACCGGTAGTCCTTATTGGACTAAATGGTGACGGCAAGTGATCATGAACATTTTGAGAAAATGAATATCCTTGGCGTTTACAAGTGACATTCGCCAAGCTCAAAGTATTTAAAAGAAGCAAGATTGCAATTTTCTTTACGAATAAATTTGTATAATTTTTGAAAATGCTACCAGAAATTCACTGGCAACTGGTTATTAAAATAGGGAATGATTTCGGCATTATACTTGAACAGCAAGCAAAGCACATTTCAGACTAATACTTTAATGCATCTATCGCGACTATTACTAATTGGTTTTTAAATTAAATTTATGAAGTGATATTAGCATGTTACTTACAAGTGTTTATTCTACATGCCAATGTCCCTTTATCACTTTAAATTTGAAGTCATATTATGAAACTGGGGGGAGGGAGGTTTAACGTTTAGAAACAGGCTCTTTTAAAATTCGATAAATAGTTTCGAATTTTAGTTTTTTTTTTTTTTTTTAAACTTTAATCCGCTTTTATAATAAATCGTTTCACAATTTTTCAAATTTTAGTAGAAATTTTGTCGCCACAGTCCCGGTCTTCGTGGACCTTAACAAAACCACGACGCCAGCTTATTAAAAGAAAATAATTACAAGATAAAAAGAACTTTTTATATATCACGTTTACAAATTTTCTGTTGAATCATATACACTTGACATTTCTATATTAATAAATGCTTTTAAAAAAAAAAATTTGATGAATTATCCCATCAACTTGAAAAAAAAAATTGTCAAATGCGTAATAAAGAGAGCCATTATAAGAAATTTTCAAACATTTATTAATTGAATGCAAGTATTAAAAGAATGCATTGCCATCGTGTTCTGAGCTATTCTAAAAGTTTCAAATGTCTAGTTAGTCGGGAAGTTAGTTAAAAATCGATTGCAAGATTTGTACTGGACAAACAAACAAGAATGCGAGTTAATAAAAACGTGGTAAAAACTGAAATTGATTTAAAACGATCTTAGAAACTTTCTTTCCTTCATATTCGCGCTTATCAGCGCTTTCATCTTCCACAACACCTTAGAGAGGGCGGAAGAACTCTCGGTTAATAACCAATGTATATCATAGAAAAGGAAAAGAACTCTATGGCGTATTCCATTCTCAGCAGCAGCATCCGCACACACTGCCCTCTCCATCCTCCTTAATATTCTTTTGTTCAACTTGTTTCTTTTTCTTGTAAATCTGGAGGTGTCCTCTCATTTGTTACGCCAGGGCACCTACGTCACGTGGAAGAGAGAGACCCACCTTTTGCGAACTTCGCGAACGGGGTCCGGTTCTGCGGTACACATCACACAGACCAACAGACGATCCGTGACGACTTTCGCGCTCGCACGCACCTGGTCGAACGTAAGGACGACGACAGACGATCTTCCATTTATCCAAGGGATTTATTTCTTACTTCCTCTCGGTGTTTACACTCCAGGTGAAGAGTTTGCTCTGAACGAAAAACATCTTCTGCTTTCACGGGACGCGTAATACAGGTGGGCCCGGTCGCCATGCCTTACGAACGGTGAGTGAAATTATTTTTTTTTTTTATGATGTACCTATATTTGATTTTTTCAATTCTATTAGAAATTTTTCTAAAGAATTCCTATACAGTGAAGTCTACAGTCTAATGTCTACAATATATGCAAATCACAGTAAGGTTTCCCTTGTTTCCAGATTTAAACACTTATTAATTTTTCATTGAAAAAAATCATTAGATATGGTTTGTTATTATTATAATTTTATATAAATTCCATCTCTAGTCAAACACGAATCATTTTATTCTTTAAAGGATATTTACAATACTTTGACATGATTATTATCCTGTAAAACTAAAATATCGCTGAAAGTCTGCAGTCAGGGTTATATGCAACCATAAAAGAGTTTCTGTTGTTTATACAATATTTAAACACTTGTTAGTTTTTATATTTATAATAAATAATAAATAAATAAATCGCTAGATATTTGCAGTATGCTATTGCTATAATTCTGAAATATTGCTTAAAATTGCAGTCAAATATTGACAAAATAATGTGTCATCACAAAAGTGCTTGGATAAAATTTTGAAACACTTGTTGATTTTCCCCAAAAGTTCGTAATTTATTATTGCTATATCTGTACTGATAAGTATAAAGGATTTAAGTCCATATTCTTGATTTTTCAGGAGACGAAAAATAAAGTTAAACTAGCTAAAAACAAATCAGAAGAATCGATTAGGAAAAAGGGATTATGTTGATTTATACCCTTTATACCATTCAGTGATTGTCAACCTTCATTTAATAAAGGGGAAAATTTGAATTAAATATTTTATACCAATGATTAATGCTAAATTTCTGACTTAAATCTTTTTTTACCAATGGATTTTCTCAAAGACTAAATGACATGGATTTAAATCTTTTATACCAATCGATAGAGAATTTTTTTCTGAGTCTGACTATGTACTTAACTCAAAATCGACATTTTTGGACTTAAATCCTTTATACTTATCAGTACAGATATAATCCTGTAAGTTTAAGCACTTTCATTTTCATTTAAAATAAATAAATAAATAATAATAATGTTGATTTTTCCAAAAATAAAAGGAAAATAAAGTTATTGTTATTAATCCTGTATTCCTAAAACATCTCCTAAAGTGTGCAGCCAAATGTCTGCAGAATAGTACGCAATCGCAGAAGGACTTCGATAAAAGTTTAAAGAATTGTTGATTTTTCACATAAATTCCCAATGCATTTACAGTCTGTTATTGCTGTCATATTCAAACGAATTAAACTGCAAACCAGAGAATTATTTGCTTCTTTCCTATTTTCATAGACTTCAAAATAATTTTTAAAAATATTTTACTATTTATTTATCAACGTTTCGTTCTTTTTTTTTTTTTTTTTTTTTTTTATAAATAATGTTTTATGACTCACCTTCAGAACACAATATATAATTTATTATTATATATTTATTTTATAACTTTTAAAGGAAGTTATGAAATATATCACTCTTTTCTTCTTTACTCGATACGGCTGATGATTTTAAACATTTTGTACTTCAATATTTTGTACGAAATTTTTTTCTTAATTTAAAGTTGGCTCTGGCACTGAAACTACCCCCTATAAAATGAAGACGCTTATTTACCGGAGTTTTCGTGTACACTATAAGCGATGAGTAGTAAGAGCTAGTGGGGAGCCTCCTAAGAAATAATAATCTCTATGGTAACAGGAAGAGATCATTGTTGTTTGTAACTGACCGTCCTATGCAGTCACAGATAGCTACAGTTTATAATGTAGATGAATAATAGTTTGTGGCTTGAAAATGATTAATATTTATTAGCACGACGGGACTATTTCTTTCAATCGGCCATTTTGCATCGTTACCAATTTATAGTGTTCCACCTCGAAAATGCCTGCCAATATCCAATTTTACCGTTTAATTTCTTACTCTATCTTAAAACATTTTGTGAAATCCGTAAAAACTCTTATATTTCTTTTTCACTGCCAATCGGTGAAGATCGAACTCACAACTTTCGGGTTCGTAGTTGTGTACTATGACCACAGAGACAACGGGTCTTGGCGGAATATTTCTTGATCACTTAGATTAATCTTTTCAGATATTCTTTTTTATTTATTTATTTTTATGAGAAAGGTTGCTAAAATACATATATATATATATATAGTCCTGTCGTATTAAACTAAATTCTGTCACAGACAGAATTTCATCCATAGGGTTTTTAATTAAATTTTCTTCTTTTTTTATGTATATTTTTTAATCAATTTAGAAAAAAAAAAGTTGGAGAGGGGGCATGTTAGTCATTGCTGAGGTATAGATTTTTATTTATTTAAAATAAAAATCTCTGCCAGCACTTCAAATTATTTCATTTTCCTTTTTCAATTTGATGTTTTGTTCCTATATATTCCTATTTATTCACATTGATTCAAGATCAGTATATTATCGCTCAGATAGCAGATTCGGTACTTGAACTTTTTATTATTATTATTATTAATATTATTATATAAGCGTGTTTCCATTGGTTGAGACATTTTCTGCCTTTTTCCCAGAGTTCGAAATCAGAGCAACCCGTTGCATTCCTCTAATGAAATATCGATATCACCAAAATTGTAGTTTTATACTGCATTTACTTTGCAAATCGATACTGACGCGATGTTCATTTAATATTAATTTTCTTTAGAGGATAAAAAATAAAACTAAGTAATATTGATTTTTTTTTTTTTTTTTTTTTTTTAATGACAGATTACTGAATTTCAAAAACAGAAATATAAACCTGCGTTTTTCTTTCCCTTTCCTAAATACAGCTTTTTTCCGTTACTAAACATTTTGATCGATAATCTCGAAAGCTATCGAAATGTTTTTAATCTTTCGCCGTCACCGTTAATTATGCCAGGCGAAATTGAATATCTCAGATAAAATGACAATGGCTGTTGTTTGCAATAATACCCCCTCCCCCTTTTCAATCTTAGCGTACTGAAAAAAGAAAACATATATATATTCCCGATAGTCATACGTAGAAAGACGATGAAGCCGGTGGTTTAGTTTCTGTGCGCATATCACGTTCTGATTATTTAATCGAGCTATTGAATATGCAGTTAGGAGAAGAAAAAAAAAAAAAACACCAAATTCGTCTTATGTTGCCCCATATTGATATATTGTGTGTAAACAAGTGCTTACGGAAGTGTACAGTTTTCGTGTCTATTTTCACCGGCTTTATAAAAAGTGAAGGCTTTTCATTTCATTTTTGTATTTACTTACTTCATTATAATAATATGTGCGTATCTGTGTTTGTATAAATTTATCATGAATACATCTTGGGATCCATCTTGACCTATTTTACCTCTCTAGATTATATTTGTATATGATAAAGTGCCGTATTTATCTATTAGAAATAATAACTATATACAGGGTGTTTGAAAAATCCGGCTTCAATTTCGCAAATATTGAATTTAGACATGTATTAAAAAATTACAACCGATTCAGAAATATATAAATCGATCAAAAATTTGTGACGATTCAATTTTAAGAATTACGAATTTATTTTTAAAGAACCCTTTCCCATAAATAAAAGCTTCCAATGAGTAAAATATCACCCACAACCTAATTAGCTGATGCATAAAATACGATAAAAGTTCTAGAAATATTTTTAAAGAAAGTTGTTGAAGGACCAGTCACAAATTAAAATATCAATGTATTCTTCATTTATTTAGGTTATTATTTTCAATCGCCATTTACGTAAAATCCCTGACATGCAATTTATTGGTATGTATTTTCTATCGGAGACGTTAAATCGAGACAGGAAAAAGTGGCTTAAGTAAGCTTCTATTGAGAGATTTCTGAGACATTTTATTAATACAGAACTGAAATTTTGTAATCACTTTACTAGTAAACAGGACTGGTATCATTATTTGGATTTATATATATATATACTTGTATGAGAGCCGGATAGAAAATTTAAATTTTGTAATTCCTGTAGTGGAATCACTTGATATTTTTAACTGATTTTATGAAACTCTGTCAATTAATTCAATTATCTTTGCTATTTACAAAACATGTCTAAACTGAACATTTAAAATGATAAATGCTGACGTTAAACTTTTTTGAACACCCTGTGTATATTTTTAAGAGACACTGTTTGGAACAGATTTTAGTTTCGCCCAAAATGGCCCCTTCATAAACTCATTGCCATTATAATAATAATAATTATTATTATTATTTTAGTTTTTTAAAAATGCTCTCATTTTGATGCTTAATTTTATTCCGTCCTGTCGGAAAGTGTGATTAGGTTCTGCCACCTAAAACTTCCGTTTGAACACTGTTGCTACACTCCTTCTCATAATTATAAGGACACGCGTTTTTCTATATTAACTAAACACTGAACACTATTATTTAAACAAATATATTTTTAATTAATTTGAATTTCATTAATAGACTATATTTAAAAAGTTTTATCGTTTTTCTATCTTAAACAACTTTAAATATGGTAAAAAGTTGATTTTTCAGGTGTTCACAATCAGCTCGAATTTTAGTAATTAACACTTTCCAACAAGGTTGAAAAGTGTTTATGACTTCGGTTTGTCTGTCTGTCTGTCTGTCTGTCCGTCTGTCCGTCTGTCCGTCCGTCCGTCTGTCTGTCTGTCTGTCCGCGCTCTAACTCCCGTAAATATTTATGGAATTTCTTGAAACTGATATATGTTACTCAAGTTCACTATCGGACGGTCCCTATTGAAAATGGAGTTTATACCTCTACTGGTTTGTGTACAGGGACACCCGAAATTATTTCAAAGCATTGTGTTCTATGAGAGGTATTTCTATAAACCATATTTTCATACCTTTACTCTAGACATATCTTAGTGAAATTGAAATATGTTATTCAAGTTCACTATCGGACGTTCCCTATTGAAAATGGAGTTTGTACCTCTACTGGTTTGTGTACAGGGACACCCGAAAGTATTTCAAAGCATTGTGTTCTATGAGAGGTATTTCTATAAACCATATTTTCATACCTTTACTCTAGACATATCTTAATGAAATTGAAATATGTTATTCAAGTTCACTATCGAACGTTCCCTATTGAAAATGGAAATTGTACCTCTACTGGTTTGTGTACAGGGACACCCGAAAGTATTTCAAAGCATTGTGTTCTATGAGAGGTATTTCTATAAACCATATTTTCATGCCTTTACTCTAAACATATTTTAATGAAATTGAAATATGTTATTCAAGTTCACTATCGCACGTTCTCTATTGAAAATGGAGTTTGTACCTCTACTGGTTTGTGTACAGGGATACCCGAAAGTATTTCAAAGCATTGTGTTCTATGAGAGGTATTTCTATAAATCATATTTTAATACCTTCACTGTAGACATATCTTAATGAAATTGAAATATGTTACTCAAGTTCACTATTGGATGCTTCCTGTATAAAATGGAGTGAATACCACCATCGGGTTAAACACAGGGACACTCAAAAGTATTCCAAAGCATTGCGTTCTATGACAGATATTTCTATAAATCAAATTTTAATAACTTTAGTTTCCACAAATTTTAAGGAATTGAAATATGTTATTTATATGCACAAAAGAATGCTTTGCATACAATATAGCATGTTTAGCATTATATTTACAGGGTGGCACAAAAATATCCAGATAAATTAAGAGCTATTAATAAAAAAAATTGCTAGATATGTACTTTCGTTTACGTTAAGCGTTTTTAACACTTTCTAATGTTTTTAACACTTTCCAACAAGGTTGAAAAGTATTTATGACTTCAGTTTGTCTGTCTGTCTGTCTGTCTGTCCGTCTGCCTGTCCGCGCTCTAACTCCCGTAAATATTTATGGAATTTCTTGAAACTGATATATGTTATTCAAGTTCACTATCGGACGTTCCCTATTGAAAATGGAGTTTATGCCTCTACTAGTTTGTGTACAGGGACACCCGAAAGTATTTCAAAGCATTGTGTTCTATGAGAGGTATTTCTATAAACCATACTTTCATACCTTTACTCAAGACATATCTTAATGAAATTGAAATATGTTATTCAAGTTCACTATTGGATGTTTCCTGTTTAAAATGGAGGAATTACCAACATCGGTTTATGTACAGGGATACTCAAAATTATTCCAAAGCATTGCGTTCTATGAGAGATATTTCTATAAATCAAATTTTAATAACTTTACTTTCCACGAAGTTTTTGGAAATTGAAGTATGTTATTTATATGCACAAAAGAATGCTTTGCACAGAATATAGCATGAGTAGCATTAGATTTACAGGGTGTCACAAAAATCACAAAAATATCCAGTTACATTAAGAGCTATTAATAAACAATTGCTAGAATTGTACTTTCGTTTACGTAAAGCGTTTTTAACACTTTCTAAAATTTTTTAAGTGTGAATATGATTTCAGTTTTGTATATCTGCCTGTCCGTCTGTCTGTCTGCCTGTCTGTCTGTCCGAGCTCTAACTCCCGTAAATATTTATGGAATTTCTTGAAACTGATATATGTTATTCAAGTTTACGATCTGATGTTCCCTATTGAAAATGGAGTTTGTACCTCTACTGATTTGTGTACAGGTACACCCGAAAGTATTTCAAAGCATTATGTCCTATGAGAGGTATTTCGATAAATCATATTTTCTTACCTTTACTGTAGACATATCTCAATTAAATTAAAATATGTTATTCAGATTCCCTATTGGATGTTTCCTGTATAAAATGGAGGAAATACCACTACTGATTTATGTACATGGACACTTAAAAGTATTCCAAAGCATTGCCTTCTATGAGAGTTAATTCTATAAATCAAATTTTAATATCTGTACTTTCTACGAAGTTTTAGGAAATTGAAATATGTCATTTATATGCACAAAAGAATGCTTTGCATAGAATATAGCATGGTTATGATTAGATTTACAGGGTGACACAAAAATATTCAGTTATATTAAGAGCTATTAATAAAAACTTGCTAGAATTGTACTCTCGTTTACTTTACGCGTTTTTGAAACTTTCTATCATTTTTTTAGTGTGAATATAATTTCAATCTCTGTATCTGTCTGACTGTTCTTCTTTCCGTCTATCTGTCTCTCTGTCTGTTTTACTGCGCTCTAATTCCCGTAAATATTCATGGAATTTCTTTAAACCGATATATTTTATTCAAGTTGACTATCGGATGTTCTCTATTGAAAATGGAGTGAATACCTATTCTGGTTTGTATACAGGGACACCCAAAAGTATTCGAAAGCATTGTGTTCTATGGGAGGAGTTCCTACAAACCATATTTTAATACCTTTAATGAATAGAAACTTCAATGAAATTTTAACATTTTATTCAATTCCCTATCGGATGTTTCCTATGTAAAGTAGAGTACATTTCTAACTGGTTTGTGTACAGGGGCACTTGAAAGTATTCCAAAGCATTGTGTTGCATGAGAGTTATTTTTATAAACCAAATTTTAATAATTTTATTCTCCACAAAGCTTGATGCAATTGAAATATATTATTCGTATGCACAAAAAAGTGCCTTCTATGTAATATAGTATGGTTAGCATTAGATTTACAGGGCCACACAAAAATAATCAGTTACATTAAGAGCTATAAATAAAAATTTGCTGGAATTGCACTTTTGTTTACATGAGCGTTTTAAAACTTTCTTATAATTTTAGTGCGAATATGATTTCAATTTGTGCATGCGTCTGTCCGATTGTCTACCTTTCTATCTGTTTGTCTCCGGCTCCTATCATCCGTGAATATTTTGAGAATTTTTAAAAAATGATACACCCAAGTTCCCTATGGAATATTCCCTATTTAAAATGCCATTAATTGGTCCTGTACAACTAGTTTGTTTACAGGGACAACAACAATAAAAAAACAAAACAATGCATTACGTTTTAGGACAGATTTTTTTAAAAGTTATAATTAAAAATCTTTCTGCTATAAAAATCATAGAAACATTGACACGCATTATTAATATTCTAAAATGGTGTTGTGTATAGAACATGATATGATTAACTTTCAGATTTACAGGGCTACACTAAAATATTCAGAGAGATTAAAAGCTGTAATTATAATCTGACGGCTGCGTTTTCTTTTGCGTTAACACTTTCCAAAATGCCTAAGAGTAATTTTAAATTAAATTAGTCTATCTGCATGTTTTTCAGTTGTTCTGTCTGTTGTGTGATAAAGTAGGCAAAGAATATTAAAAGTTATTCGATACAATTGCGTACAGTTGGAAAGTGTTACTAATCAATGCGTTTTGCATGATTTTTCTTTCTTGTTTTTTCTTTTAAAAATAATTTCAATTTATTTGGAAAGTATATGTAACAGATTCCTTAAAAAAAAAAAAAAAAAAAAAAAAAGACGTGATAAATCTGTTTTAAAAAATAGAAATGTAGGCAACTATGTTTTGTGCATGTAAAAAATATGTTATTTTTGCTTAGCGCAGTCTGAGGATGTTGAACTGTAAAAAAGATTTTAAACTAAAAGGGGGGGGAGGGGGGAATAAAAAAAAAATAAAGCTCTGTCTTTTAAAGATGTTCTGAATTCCGTGACCTATTTTTTCTTTCAAGAGAACTGAGGATGTATATAACAATACCAAAATGTTCAAGAGTAAATGGCTGGAATAATTTTTATCACAATGCAATATAAAAAATAAAATATAGAAATTATTCATTTCATTTAAATACAGGAAATATTTTTCTGAAAAAAAGAAAAAAAAAATCATTTGGATAACACAAAAGAAATATTAACAAACAAGTGCTAGAAAAAATTCATCCAATTAAGTTTGCTCATTTTTTTCGATTTTTTTTTTTTTTTAATTTATTGTTTCTCAATCGAGTATCGGGGGGGAGGGGGGGAGAAAAAGAAAACCTAAAAAAAAGTAAATAAATAAATAAATAAAGATAAAAAGTAAAAATAAAATAAAAAAGATAAAATCGTAAAGCTACACATGATCCATCTTTTCTTCCCTTCTTTTTTGTTTATTTTTTCATTATATTTTAACTTATATATATATATATATATATATATATATATATATATAAAGAAAAAAAAGAAAAATGCAAAAATACATTAAAAAATAATTATCAAAAAAGTAATAAAATTTTCTTCACACTCTCAAATATCTATTACATTTGAATTAAATAATTTTTATAAAAATTTCCTCTATGTATGTTGAGAGGATGAACCGTCTGTAACAAGATGTTTCACCAGACAGAAGGAAAAAAGAGCAGAGAAAAACACTTTCACTTCCATTTTTACATCCAGCTTTACGTGTAACAAGTGAGCGTAAACAGTAACAGTGAACATAAAGGTTTTCGTTTTTCTCTTTTTCTTTATTTTCTTTTTTTTTTTCCTTGTCGATGCACTTTAGAAATTTTGGTCAAAATCGGTGAACGGAATGCAACATTAAACCTGTAATAAATGGCATGTTGACTGTAACCGTCGTGCTTTAACAGATTATGATGGATCGATGACACGAAATCGAAAAAATAAATAAAACGAAAAATAAATGTTTATTTTATTTTTTTCTGTTTTGAAAACATTTTTTTTTTCATTTGTTGAAAAAAAAAAAAAAAAAATGGGGGAGGGGGGACTTTTCTAAAATGTAAATAATTTTTTAAAAGAAAGGAAAGAAAAAAATCTGGAGTAACTCCACTCGACTTTCCGAACATTGGGTCATTAACAGTTTTGTAGATAAAGTAAAGAAAGAGTAGTGGTTAAACAAACAAAAGAGAGAAAAACATAACAGAGTGTTTGAGTATTTTTCTCCATCTATTACACGTTGTTTTATCTAACGCTACTGAACTTTGAGCCCATAGATCCTAATGATAAAGAAATTTTCGTTGTGTCCCTGTAAAAACCTATAAATGCTAGATTCACCAAAATGCTTATAGTTAGTGCAACAGTGATTTATAATACTCATATAAATTTTCAGCTCAATTCAATAAGGCGTTTAGATGCTATCGTACTTTTAAAAATTTAGTCCCATAGGCCATAATGATAAAGAATTTTTCTTTGTGTCCCTGTAAAAAAACTGTAAGTGCTAGATTCACCAAAATCTATACAGTTAGTTCAACTGTGATCTATAACATGTGTACAAATTTTTTGCTCGGATTAATAAGGCGTTTAGACGCTATCACACTTTTAAGAATTTGGCCCCATAGGCATAATGATAAAGAATTTTTCTTTGTGTCCCTGTAAAAAAACTATAAGTGCTAGATTCTCCAAAATCTATACAGATTGAGTATTTGTGATCTATAATATGTGTATAAAATTTTTGCTCAATTGAATGAGGCATTTAGATGCTATCGCACTTTTAAGATTTTGCTCCCATAGGCCATAATAATAAAGAATTTTTCTTTGTGTCCCTGTAAAAAAACTATAAGTGCTAGATTCACCAAAATCTATAGGGTTCGTACTAGGGTGACTTACAATATGCGTACCAACTTTCAGGTTAATCGAACAAAGCGTTTAGACACTAGCGTGTTCACTCACAGACATACACACATACACACATACATACATCATCGTAAAAATAGTGAAAACGTACTCAGGGGACCTCAAAACGTATAGAAACATCAAAATCTCGAATTCGGATTTTTGACATGATTACAATACTTTCCTCACTATAGTGTTCGGAAAGTAAAAAGGGAGAGAAAAGTGACTGTTGGAATGTTTGTTTTATGTTCACCAATAATTTTAATGAATTGAGAATTGTATATATTTTAAATTACTTAATTCGATTATTAATTAAACTTATTAATTTTTACATAATAACGCATACATTTTTTTATGCAAGTTCGCTTACTTCTTTCATGTGATTATTCAATTTTATTTATTTATACTATTTATTGCCTTGAAAAAAAAAAAAAAAAAAAAAAAAAAAAAAGATGTGTGTATATTATATATTGATGCAACTTAGAATAGGTATGTATGTATGCGTGCTTGTATACGAGTAGATAATGAATTTAAACGTAGGATAATATTCAAATAATCTCACTATGATATAATCATGCCCGAGTTTTTGTGCATTGTCTTTTCGTATACTTATTTTGGTTAGGTTCGTTGGTTTGTCTAGTTCTTAAAAACATCGTTTTAAAAATACGACAACCAATGAATCGACGTGTTAATGCACAAGTATGTTGAGGTTCAGAGTATATATACAGGGTAAGTCAAAATGAATATAGCGATTATAAACGGCTATAACTATTTAATGGAAAAGAATTTATCGATAAGATTAGCACAGAATGTAGACGGAACTCCAGAATTTTGTTTACATACGTCATAGATGTTCTATGTTACTTCCCTTGGCCACACGGACAACATAGAGGTTGTCCATTTCATGCCATACATTCTGAAGCATGTCTGCAATCACCGACGCAAGCGCATTACAAATGCGTAATTTGAGACCCTGCGATTTTTATCTATGTGTTTATCTAGTGTATCTTATGTGAAAGACAGGGTGTGTGTGCTTCCCATGCCCAAATCAGTTGAAGAACTCAAAGAACGCATTTGTAATGCGCTTGCGTCGGTGACTGAACAAATGCTTCAGAATGTATGACGTAAAATGGACTACCGCCTAGATGTTGTCCGTGTGACCAACGGAAGTCACATAGAACATCTATGACGTATGTATACAAAATTTTGAAGTTCCACCTATTGTGTAACCACGTTTCCTACGCCTACCAGTGAGGACGAGTCGAAAATCTTGGAGGGTTTCCAAGTTGACCAACTGGTTTGAATTTCGTAAACATCCAGTCATTCGGTATTCCCTTATCGCTTATTTTCTCTCAACGAAAAGCTTGTCTCCCCTATTTTACTAGTGGACTCGTTCAATCCACACTTGCGCAGAGGCTTCCATGGTCGCAAGAAATGTAGTTAAAGAGTACCTTCTGTGTTAATCTTATCGATAAATTGTTTTCCATTAAATAGTTATAGCAGTTTGTATTCGCTATATTCATTTTGACTTGCCCTGTATATATGAACAATAATAACGTTCAATTAAGGAGGGGGGTGGGGTAAAAAAGAGCGAAACTGGAGCATTTTGAAAAAAAAATTCAAGAAATTTTTTAAATTGCGAATTTTACTTTCTTTAATTGGAATAGTTTTGAAGATATTTTTAATATACTTTATGTTGTAATAGATAATATATTAATTATTTTTAAAATATTAATTCCAATTCATTTGTATGCAACATTTGTTCATTTTAAGACGGTCTTCTACAGAAGATTTTGATAGCATTTACCGTCCCCTTAATGAAGTCCGTTAACGGCCCTCTTCACTTACCGTCGCCGGAAGCCCGAGCCAATGTTATTCTATGGGAAAATTTTCTTTACAAATAACTTATTAACTAATACATATTTTTAAATTCTGTTTTCACATTCTGAAAATTCCCAGCTGTTAAATGGTCGGACCTTTTTTAAAAATGGATTTTTTTAATATTTTATATTTTATTTTGAAATTGCAAAATGAAAAGATTTCACATATTGAAAATTCGTTTTTTGCAGCTTCAAAATAAAATATAAAAAATATAAAAAATAATTTTTTTTAAAAAAGGTTTCAATTTCAAAGGTTGCAATTTCAAAATAAAATATTAATAATTAAAAAAGTACATTTTTGAAAAAGTTCCGTCCATTTAACAGCTGGGAATTTTCAGAATGTGAAAACATAATTTAAAAATATGTATTAGTTAATAAGTTATTTGTAAAGAAAAATTTCCCATTGAATAACATTGGTGGCTGTGAGTGAAGAGGGCCCTTAACTTTAATATGCACACTGAAAGAATAAGTAAACGTAAAATCCCCAATTATGAGTGCATAGATTCCGAGAAATAGTCCGTTATTCATTGTATTTTTTATTTCCTTTCAATCTAGTGTTTTACAAAAACTTCCTCTATCCCTATAATAGAATGATTCTTCAACAGTGGAAAAATATATAGATGTTAGTTTTTTTGCTAGATCGCCGGATAAAATACAGTTGTTTCAATATTTAAAGCTAATACACCTGTTGGTCACCTGTGCCTGGGAAAATTACATTGGCAAATACTCATGACAGAGTGTCGTAAAACCTAACTGAACAAATTGCTAATGAATATTTATTTATGCTCTACTATAATCATATTCTCTGTTTATGGTTTGCGGGTTCAATCAAAATTTTTATTGGCTTTAAGGGGTCTTTGTGCCTTGTTATATCTGCACTGATAAGTACAAAGGATTTAAGTCCATATTCTTGATTTTTCAGGAGACGAAAAATAAAGTTAAACTAATTAAAAACAAATCAGAAGAATCGATTAGGGAAAAGGGATTTCGTTGACTTATACCCTTTACACCATTCAGTGATTGTCAACCTTCATTTAATAAAGGGAAAAATTGAATTAAATATTTTATACCATACATGAATGGTAAATTTCTGACTTGAGTCTTTTTTTACCAATGGATTTTCTCAAAGACTCAATGACATAGACTTAAATCCTTTATACCAATCGACAGAGAATTTTTTTCTGAGTCTGACTATGTACTTAACTCAAAATCGACATTTTTGGACATAAATCCTTTATACTTATCAGTACAGATATATTCTAAGATATATATTTAAGAAAGATTGCCCCGATCCATATTTCTGGAGCCCCCTAAATATATATTGCAGAGACAGAACTTAAGTGTAGCATAAATATACACTGACAATAAGCACAAAAGAACAATACAAGATACAATACAAGATACAATAAAGATACAATAAAGATACAATATTTTACTATCTCGTACAGATTAGGCATGATACCAACTGGAACATGATACATTGTCGAATTATATGAGCATCATTTATAATCACCTAAACCCTTTCTTATAATAGTTCGGATTCTTAGTTTCAACACAATCACTTAATTTCATATTCATAAATTCTATGAGTGTTTCATTTTCGTTTTCCCCGTAATACCTACCTGACGTAATACCGACCATCCGGTCCATGCCCTTATCGTTCAAAGTTTAAGTAAATAAGCCTTAAATTTGCCCCGAAGCCTTCGCGACCTCTTCCAGTGTTGCGTACCATCAAGTTTGCGTAGGTGCCTTAATAAGATCGTAGACCCTCCTGCAAAGTGAATTGTTCTTACGCACGTAAATGTACAAGGCAGATGTCGTGGGGTCGGTGTAATTTTATCTTTTGTTAATTTTTGTGTTAGAAAAAAGTTAAACTAGTGGATTAACAAATCAGAAGATGAAAAGCAAAGAAGAGAAGCAATGAAAAGCAAATAAGATCATGCAAAGAAGATCTTACTTGCATGACTCATTACTAAACTGTGCATTTTTTAAAATTCTATATTCTATTCGCATGGATTTCTTTTTTTTTTTTTTTTTTTTTTTTTTTTTTTGAAGTGAAAACTTTTTTAGGTGCATTGAGCACTTTTTGGGTGAACAAAAATCATGGAACTCGCGTCATCGTCACCGAACGCTTTCCTTGAGCTATATGTATACTGTGTATATATGTACATAGATATACCTCCGTGCGTTATTAGTATACATTATATATATATACAAAGAGTATATCTCTCTACATATATATCCATATATGTAGCGCACGGTGGGCATGCCTCATATACATATGTATGTATAAAATGTATACTAATACGAGTAGTATACTGGCTACTGGCATCTGTCTCATTCTAGTTCTATACTCTATGTATGTATGTACTTTTTCCACAGTCTATACATAGTTCACAAAGTACAAGCACGTGTTTTTATACAGACTGTTATATTCTTCTTTTTGCTTTCAATATAATTTTTCAAATAAATAATAATAAAAAGAAAATTATTTTAGTCATATTACAATATTAACACTTCTTTATAAACCAAGAATAATTCAAATATAATAATCTAATAGTTCGATGATACAATTCACAAGCTGCTTAGTTTTCACTTCTATTGGCAGTCCCCAATGACTGGCCTTTTTTTTTTTTTTTTTTTTTTTTTTCCCTTAATTTACGAATTATTCGCTATTCTTTTTTGCATTTTTGCCTTGTATCTTACTTTTATTTTTATGGTACAAACATGTTTATGGGGTTTCTGTTTCAAATGTAACAAATTTTGGCAAGTGGCGTCCACAAATTCCTTTCTTCATACATCTCCAAAACGCATTTTTTTTTTTTTTTTTTTTTTTTTTTTTTTTTTTTTTATACTGCCATTGACCGGCCTAGGACACAATAGTACATACCAACACCAAAACCTTTCAGAGTCTGGACGTGGACCTCACCAAAGATGAACATTCTCCAAAGGTGTTTTGCAATTTTGGTTTTTTAAGAATATTCCATATAGAGAACTTAGAACGCGGAAGTGAAACAGAATTGGGTCTGCAACCAGTTTAAAACCACAAAATATTTCCTGCAGTTTAGTAAAAAAACAACGTAAGGAATTACCTACTGAAAAAAATAAGAAACAGTCTTTACTTTTGTTTTTAGATTCTCATCGAGTTCATCTACAGAAAAGTTGTATTCTTACACAATAAAAAGAAAGAAAGTTGAAATTCTTAAGATTCTTTCTGGTGTATCAATTTTTTTTTCGCCCAGTTATTTAGATAAACATCTTTAATCTTACCGTTTGGATGTCTTTCTAATGGAGATTGTATGTAACTTTCAAAAAAGTAACAGCTAAACTTAAAATTTTACTGCCTGGTTGCCTCTGATGTAATATACATACTGAGTAGTATACAAGCCAACCCTAATTTTTGTCATTTCCTTGTCTCCTGTAGAATAATGTTCTTTATATTAACATTTCTACTGTAAAAACATTTTCGCAGACTATATTTCATTGCTCAGAAAGTCAGAAAGACTATTTATGTAGTCTTAGTATGAACTTTTGCAATATTTTTTTTTTTTTTTTTAAGTGCAATTGTTACAATTGTTCAATTAAGAGAGAAAAATGCGATTTTGGAATTTTGGATTTTTAAGGGGGGGGGGGGGGGAGGAGGTAAAAACGATTTTCGGAGGTAAATTTAGCAAAATACGGATTTTCGAGTAAAACTCTACCAATAATAGCATACAGATATAGAAAACCGTGTGCCTTCTTTTAGAGGATATTTCCAAAACCTCTTTTTATTTTATTTATTTATTTATTTATTTATTTTTTTTTTTTGGAGGGGGGGGGGGAGTTATGAAGGGGCAAATTCGAGCCCCCCCCCCTCCCCCTTTTAGCGCTAAATTTGTCTAGGGAAATCTATAGGAGCTGAGGTCACAAATTTTAGTATGTGGCTCATTTACGTGTGAGGCACACTTGGGGGTGAGGGGGCAATAAACCCGTTTCCAAGAATAACTTCACTTCAAAGTATCGCAGCAAGATTAATTGTTATGTGCAAGTTGTTTATGCTTTCCCAACACGCACTGTAAAGGGATTTCACGAAATTTCTCCCTCCCCCTCTTTAAAGGCAGGGGGGAGGCAAAAACACGCTTATAAGAGTAACTCTGCTCCAAATTATCTCAGGATAGCTATTTTTTGACGTGTCGATTATTTATGCGTACTCAAGACGCGTACTACAAAGGGATTTTGTAAAATTCCGTCCTATCCCCCCTTGGAGCTAGGGGGGCAAAAAACATGTCTTAATTAAGCAAAATGTTATTTTTGATAGGGTGTCCTTTATGTTAGATTTGTGAACGATTGCCTATTCGTGGAACCTATGTCCGTGGGGGAATCTTTCTAAGAAATCCTGGCCCGTATTCACGCAGTTTCCGAAAAAAAAAATTAAAAAAAACTTTGAATAGCTAAGCTGATAAGCACGATCTGGGTTCGAACTCTACCTCTCGTCTAACAGCTTCTCCGCCACTTGTGAGATATTTTTAATAAGGAAACCGAAAATTGTTTCTTCGCACACACTTCTTGTTGCTTTAAAACTTATGTTAGCGGCATTTGTAAAGGGTAATTGTAATGAATTTTGTTCTTATTTAGTGGCATGATTCTTGAATAACGCGTTTCGTTTCAGGTAAAACAGCTACTTCTTACTATCCCCGTTCTTTATAACTGTATCACGCAATGTTGAAAAGTATATGCATGCAGGTTTCATGGCGTTTTTTTGTTTCTTTAATTTTGCATAATAATTATTCGTCGATAATCCGATACATTTTAGACGATATTATATATATACACACTGGTGGACAAAATTAAAGCAACAACCTGTTTTCTCGTTCTCTTCTTTTGCACATAATTTTTAAACAAATAAACACATGAACATGAAATTTGGATGGCCTGTTCGTTATTATATTATTAACCGAAATTTATGTAACTTTAGCATAAGAATAATTTTTAAGCTAATAAATATTCATTTTCTCTCAAAAGTAAGCTTTGGAAAAAAGGAAAAATTTCAATGATTTTAGGAAAGAACACTTAGTGAAAAGTGGTGTTAAGGATGCATTAGAGATAGGTAAAGATGCACATGCCTTGAAATGTTAAACTAAATCTTGATTTTTCTTTCTGTATTAACTTTTCTTTTACTTTTATAATGGACTTAAAATATATATATATAATTAATAATTTGTAAATTATTAGCATCACCAGAATAATAAAAATGTCGATAAATAGTTTTAAAATGAACATCTTATTCGATTTTCCTGTTTGTATGTATATATTTAAAAAAGCTATTCACATGCGAAAAAAAGAAGTAACAGAAAACTGAATACAGATAGAAAGATTTGGTTGTAATCTAACACATGGATGCGTGTGCATCTTCACCTATCTGTAAGGCATCCTTATGACCATTTTTCATTAAGTGTTTCTCTCCAAAAATTATTGAAATTATTCATTTTTTCCAAAGCTTACTTTTGAGAGAAAAACGACTATTTATTAGCTTAAAAATTATTCTTATGCTAAAGTTACATAAAATTCGGTTAATAGTATGATAACGAACAGGTCATCCAAATTTTATGTTCGTATGTTTATTTGTTTAAAAATTATGTGCAAAATAAGAAAACAGGTTGTTGCTTTAATTTTGTACACCAGTATATATATATATATATATATATATATATATATATATATATATATATATATATATATCGTAATAAAATTTAACCTTAAAATTTAGCAATTAATAGATACAAAACAATACCAACACAACAAAAGTAGAACTGATTTTAACATATAGGTAAGACTGACACAAAAATGTTGCGATACAGATTAAGAACCAATAAAAGACAAAACAATTTAAATTACTTACGCCGACATCGACATGAATGATAATAATAAGAAAAGGACCATTAAACTTAATGACAGAGAAAATAACTAAAGGACCCACCGAAATAATGATTGGATAAAAATGCTTAAAATTAGAAGTAAAAACTCGTCAGGGGGTATGTACTTCATAAAGCTGTAAAAGCTGCATCGATTTCGTAAAACAATATAGCTAATCATGGCAATTTATATTGTTCCAGCCCCGATCAAGGCAGCAAAACCAATTTGAAGGAGAAATTAAATATATTATTAAATCAAGTCATCAAGGAATCCAGAGAGAAAACTAGAAAAAGGCAGAGTAGCCACATGTAAAATTTTTACACAAACTGGAGAATTATATATATATATATATATATATATGTATATATATATAAGAGTGTTGTTGGTATAGTCATGTATCTATTAATTGCTAAATTATATCACATTCTTAAATTCTTCACTTTATATATATGTATTTATTTAATTGTTAAAAAGGTATTTTTTCTTTTATAATTTGCTACATTTATTGCATTTTTGATACTTAGAAAGATTACACAATTTTTATCAAAGTAAAATAATAATAATAATAATAATAAAACAAAGCAAAAACAGTCACAAAATTTCCACTTTGACAACTTATTAAAAAAATAACTACTTTTAATGTTCTTTTTTACTTTCTCTTACCAACAGGGTCGAGAAAGTATTGTTTTAGGGTGAAATTTTCGAACGCGAGTTTTTGTTATCTTTACATGTTCTGAGGTCCCCTGAATACGAAAATCATGTTTTTAGTGAATGGTCTGTGTGTCTGCCTGTTATCAGCATATCTCAAGAACAAATAGTAGCAGAAATTCCAAACTTGGTATTCTAAATGTGTATCCTATAGGGATGCTACAGGAAGCTTTTCGTTGAGATGAAGCAAATGGTTCGTGTACAGGGACACCCAAGAGTATTCAAATACATTACGTCTATGGGGGAAATTGCAGGTAAGTAGAGTTTAACGTCAATAGACTGCACTAAACCAAATGAAACGAATACATATTTTTTGTAATAGAGATAGTCAACTGGGCAAAAACTTTTGTGTATGTAGGGGCCTCCCCCCCTGGGCTAAAGTCCCCCCTCGAGGGGAGTCAATTTTCATGATGGGTAACTTTCAAAAGAGCTAGCCAATACCTTTAAAACGAATGGTTGAACCATCGATCTGCGATAATTTAAAATAAAGTTATCGATTTTTTTCATTTTTAACAAAATAATAATAATAATAATAATAATAATAATAATATTGAGAATAAATTTAACTGTTTTTTGGATATTTAGCGTTATACTACTTCTCAAATATGGAAATCGTCTGCATTATCCTAAAAGATAATTTGTTTAAATAATAATTTAAATAAATTATTTTTTAAAAACAGAATTATTTTTTAATAACCGAATTAAATTTTATATAAATGTAGGTGCATTAATATAACGGGGGGGGGGGGAGGGGTTCACACAGAACTAATTATCATATAAAACTCTTCCGAAGCCTAATTTGAATTGTTTTAACATAGGTTTACATAACAGTACTCGTTATCTTACCTCTTAATCTGCAACCTATATTTATAGTATTAAATTTCAGGGTAAGAGAAAGTCGTGTGAGTGACACACCAGATTATTTTTTATTAAATAACTTCTTTTAACTTTTCAAGTAATTCTTTCACGTACATTTTATTTACTGTTAAAGTTTGAATCTCTAACACTTTCGAAATAAGACAAAAGTTTATGAGAAAGTCTTAAAAAATAAAGGATGATGTATATGAACAAGATATCGCATCTTTTCTGAGACTTGATTGTTTCATCATACAGTAAACCGTCTTACATGACGGTTTACAGTTATAATTCATTTTTAATTGGACCAAGCAGCATTGAAAAAAAGGCGATGAAGGATTGCTTTAATTTTAGAAATGAAACGCGCAGCGACCGAGGCTGGGAAAATAAAAATGTCAGAAAGATGAGTTTGTCATGGAAAATGAAACACTACATAAATAGACTTAAGTTGCAGTTTCAAGTACATAATTCAGGACAATTAAATTTGAAATTAACACTACTTTGTTAAATACTTTTGCCAGAGTTTGTTTATGCTACGTTTTCCACATGGAATCAGCATGGCATTGCTATGGCCAACGTATCATTAGAAGGGTTCCTTCTTTTTTTAAGTTGATGGCTCATTTTTTTTCTATCTTCAATTTTGTGTAGTTTTCAGTTTTGTAGATTATTTAACTTTGAGTGAATTATACCTACCAATTTGAGTTAATTCAGAATTTTTGTCTGTCTTTTGGAATTTTTTTAAAGAATTTTCATCCCAGAACTAAGGAAGAACTTTATTGTTTTTATCCCCAAATTCTTATGTACTTACTGTCATTCACTACGGTATGTTTGTGAATCTCAACATAATTTAATTGTTGCCAAATTTTTTTTTTTTTTTTCGACAGAAAAAAAACGTACATTTATTTAAAATGAGGAAAGTAAATTAGAAATATCAGTCGTATCGTTACAAATAAGGTACCAAATGAAAGGGAAACTTTTTGTGAATCCGATGGCTTAAACAGCTTATCGATCGGACAATTAGATTTTATAAAATTAAACTAAAGTATAAATTTTAGGTGGCAACAGCAGAAGATTGTATGGAAACCGTTAGGAGAAATAATAATAATAAAAAAATCTGCTTCACATTAAGTCACATGTTTTTGAAGTGGGATTAAAAATTGCAGTTTTCAATTTTCTTTTTTAATTTTCTCTCACGAACACAAAAATATAATATACAGCCTGTACCCCACAAGACCAACTTGCATTTGAAATTTCATCAATTTTTTTGGTTAATAAACAAAAAAGTTACTTTTTTTTTTTTTTCAAATTATATTTTATTTTAACTTCTAAAAAATTTATGTGATACGATACATTAAAAATTTGGGTTTTAAAAGTTTTTTTAAATAGATTATTTCATGATTCGATATAGCCACTGATATCCATTAGACAACTAAATTACATCCAATGGTCCATAAAAGGTACAAAATATCTAAAAGATGTCCATTGAAAGTCCTGAATATCCTGAGCTCATTATAGATATCTATTAGATGTTTAAATATAGACGAAATTTAGACGCGCCTTTTTCGATGTCCAATAGATGTAACAGGTTAGATCAAAACAAGATATAGCTATTTTCAATAGGTCTAACAAGTCCAATGATTAGATATTTGGAGATTTTTCGGATATGCAATAGACATCTAATGGACGTAAAGAAGATTGACATTTATCGTGCTAATAGACATCTGTAGGATATTTATAGAACTTCAATGGATCCCTTTTTAAACTTTTATACGTGTTTATAAGATGTCTTATGGATGTAAGTGGCTGTGTGGGATAAAATTCGGGATAATTAAGCATTTTAATCGGTTAAATGTTTCTTTTTCCTATTCTACATTACCCTTCTCCGCTTTATTCTATTTAAAAATTCGCCAATTTAATTATTGGAATTTCATTCCTTATATACGTATGTGCTTCTAGCAACAACTATACTTGGCTAAATTGTTTTAAAGACTTTCACAACGAAGAGTGGAATGAATGTGACGAAAATCTTATACAAGGTCGAGTCTCTTTGGGTTTCAATACGATCAGTCAAGTTTTTTTTATGTGTGAAGCTAACTGGCTAACATAATTGACCAAAGGATGAGTCCCAGATATAAACAGACGAACAAAATAAATTAAAAAAAAAAAAAGGTTTTTTAAGAAATGCTGGCAAAAGTAGAATTTAGTTTAAGACGGAGGACTATTATTATTATTATTATTTTATTTTATTTTTTTTTTTCAATTTATAACATCGCTTTCAAATTATTCAATTATATTTTCGATAAATTTTAGATTTCGATAAATGTCCAACTATCGAAAAATGATTTCGATAAATATCCAACTATCGAAAAATGACACCGCAAAAATCCCAGATTAAGAATAATAGTCCTCAGTCCTACAAAAATAAAAAAATAAATAAACTTTTGTAAAAGTGATGTTTATACAAAATTTTGTACTTAAACCTTTTCAACATTTTTTTTACGGTGAACAAACAGAAAGATAAAGAGTAAAAATATTAGAAAATTTTAAAAATTAATAAAATATTAAAAATTTAGTAATAACGATGTAACATTATATGTTCAATCGTTATCGATGTAATTTTAATGAGAATTTAAAAATAAAACTAGAAAAGCATTTGGATGAGAAATAAATTTTATGAAAAACTCAAAAGCAACGATTATAGTAATTGGGATGATTGAAGTATTAAAATTTATTAAAATTCACAAAGGAATTCACGAACGTGCTTATCAACATCTATTTCATTTTGATTCATGCAATTTATTATATGGGACAACAAACAGCTGTTGCATTGTGATTGTATGCAATCGCTTTGTATGCTAGGGCAGAAATATTTCGATTTTGTCGATTCGGACATTTCACAGTTCGACCCAGAAAATTACTAAGCTTACGTTGCCATGGTAAAAGCCAATAGACATTTATTCGCAGCAATTTACTGAAGTATTTTGACAGGGAGAATGGAGTGGGGAGGGGGGAGCAATAGAGTTCAAAACTCGCTTCTACAAAACTTTTTGTATGTGTGAGTTGGGGGGGTGATTATATCCTTCAATATAATTTTATGCCTTATCTATAAAGTATAATAGGGGGCGGTAGCACTGGTGGCAGAAATTTCGACAAATAAATAGCGACACTTTATTTACTTTTAGATTACATACGTATCCGTTTAAATCAATTCGTAGAAATGTCTCCAAAAATGACGTTCAATAACATAGTCGTATTAAATTTTCCATTTCTTTTGTGATTATTATTTTTTTTTTCCATTTTCCTTTCGAATAAAGTTTTTTACATCTCTATTCCATATATATATGAGATATACAGGATATTCGGAAAACAAATGTCCCCGGCGTTAATTCCTGAAATATTGATTTTAGACATATATTACTAATTGCATTTATGCGTAAATTTTGTTTCTTTTTTAGACAGATCAAAAATTTTACGCTGCATTCATGCCTATTTTTTTTTTCCACCTGATGAAATGCCGTGCTTAGTTATTTCTGCCCAAAATAACTGTTGAGTGCTTTTGTAATTTATGGTATTCGGTTATAAAATTTTTATTCTCCATCATCCTGTTATTCGGTGCATTTTACGGCAACCAGACGTAACAGTTTAAATTCATCTAACTAAAATAATGACAAATGGAATCATTTTCAGAAGTTTTAACTTATTAGAAATTATATTCAATAATACATCAACCATGAATATTCATTTAGAAAGATTGAAGTGTAAGGTTGATTTTTTATACCAACTATGCGAAAAATACCAGAGCCGGGAATCGAAACCGGGTTCTCCGCTTAACGCGCGGATGCTCTGCCTTTGAGCTATCCTGGTTCTCCGCTTAATTTCACCGAATTCGTGTTCGATTCCCGGCTCTGGCATTTTTCACATAGTTACTATAAAAAATCAACCTTACACTCCAATCTTTCTAAATGAATATTCATGGTTGATGCATTATTGAATATAATTTCTAATTAGAAAATTCGTGGTCTATTAGAGTTGTGCCATGAAAAATACTCTCACACGGTGACGTTGCCAACGGATATTATGTGAGAAATGCCTAGCTGGTTATCAGCCAGGGTAGCTCAGTGGCAGAGAATCCGCACGTTAAGCGGAGAACCCGGGTTCGATTCCCGGCTGTGGTATTTTTCACATAGTTGGTATAAAAAATCAACCTTGCACTCCAGTCGTTTTAAAAGTTTTAACCTAGTTTAATAAATTTCTAATTAAACGTTTTATCTTGCTATAGCTACCAAATGCTTAGATTATTTATTTATTTATTTAGTTGGGGGGGGTTACTAAGTACTGCTATTTTCATGTAAATATAATTTTAATTGCACCTATATGAATAAATAAGTTATAACGTGCTCTTGCAAAACAGTTCTTTTCAAAAGAAAGCATAAGTTAACATTTATGCCGTGGAAGGTGGAAGATTAAAACTGTATTTCTAAATTTTTTTTTTTTTTTTTTTTTTTTTTTTTTTACATTGCCATTAGCATCGCTTTTTTTCTTTATTGGAATAATGAGTGAGAAAATTGGAATGGTGTTCTCATTAAGAATAACACTTAGAGTGAAATTCATTAACTATCACACTTTTTCAGACATGCAAACATAAAATCATCCACTATTAGCTCAATTATATTATTAATGTATCCCATTAAATATAGGAAATATTCTCTGCCAACAGGAAATTAAGTATTTAAATTAGCTGTTTAAAAATCGTACATCTTATCAACGTTCAATAACGCTATCAGCATCCTAAAAGAATTATTGCAGTTAACTATGGCTTATTTTCAATTCATCGTTTCATATGTAAATTTAGATGAGACTGCGTGATAGGATCGTCGAAGCTCCAAAACTTGTAGAGATGTTTATCTCCACGAACGCCATCTGTTTGTCTGTAATTATCTCTGCCATCTGCAGATGGCAGCACTTGGGTTCATCGGGTTGTGACACGTTATTGTTGTCAGTTGGGCGGAACGAGAAGACGATTTGACCTAAACAAAAAAGAAAGTAAACCCCTCGCAACAATAAGTAATTTATGATTCTACCAAAGTCTGCGGTTATGGTCAAGAATCGTCATTTATTTGATTGTTCCAGAAATTTTCCAGCAATTTTGCTTGTAAATGTCATGACGAGATACACATCGGTATCAATTGACGAAAGAGAAAGTTTCCGTAGTACAAATAAAAAACTTGTAAAAAGGAAGTTATCAGATTTCTTTTAGTTAAAAAGAAAAAAAAATAGTACTGTGCCTCCCTATTTCTTTTGTTAAAGCTGTTTGTTTGTTTTGCATCTTACAATGGTTCAGACTTTCAGCATTTCAAACTTTGAAGAAAGAAAAAAAAAAAGTATTTATAAAATTTACATTAAATTTTTTATGAACTTTTTTTTAAAGAATCTGAAAATTTTCCTTTGACATCATTAAAAAAAAAAAAAAAAAAAAAAAAATAGTTCTAATTTAAGATTTTTTAGGGACGGCCCCCTATTTTCATCATTTTTGGATCATTTTATGGCTATAAATTTGATTTTTAGGGGGGGGGGGAAGGATTATTTTAACTGTTAAGTATCTTCTAAGGGACTACAGAGTTGAAAAATTCTAAAACATCAACATTTGTGGCAAGGGGAAAATTTTAATCTATGTTTAATGTTATTTATTTAAAATTATATGTATATATTTTTGTTTTAAAGTGTTAAAATAATTCTTTTCCATTCTCCAAATCAAATTCATGGCCATAAAATGACCGAACAGTGATAAAAATTGGGGGAAGGGGTGGTGTCCATAGAAAACGGTGGGTGACTGGGCAAAATGAGAGTCCTATTCGGATTCAGGAGGTCGTTTTACATAAGAATCAGCAAGAATAGTATCGGACCTCGAATTTTTTTTTTTTTTTCAGAGCAGTGTTATTCAAGTTTAGTTCTTATTAGAACACCGAAAGTGAAGACTGCGGTCAGTGATTAGAAGAGTTATTCCTTTCTTGATAAATCTATGAGGGGGTGACTGGGTGAGTGACTGGGCAGAGGTCATTTTACATAAGAATCAGCAAGAATAGTATCAAGGATCGAAAAAAAACTGTTTTTTGCAGCGCAATGTAATTGATACTAAATTGCCTTTTACAAAGAGCGCGTGGGCATTGAAATAGACCTCTCTTCCTTACCGAAACGACCCACCACCCATTCTAGTGGTTGTTAACATCCCATCTGCCAATTAAACATTTGCATTTATGACAAGCTTTTAAGTTAATCAGACAAAGCCCTGTACCACATAGGGCAGAGGAGCCTCATCTATGGATCGGAAGATAACAACTCTAAAATTCATGCTTATTTTTTTTTTTTTTTTTTTTTTTTTTTTTTTTTTGATTCCCACAAAGTAGAGATCAGTAAAGAGAATTTGCACTTAAGACAGAACTTTTAAAAGGAACTTCGTTATCGGAATTATTAGTTCGTAATGAATGCATTTTTCTTGAAATCGAGTCACCCACTCAGGCTGTTTTAAAAGCATTTGAATTCGTCTCTTCCGAGGGCCACGTGACGCGGAATACATATCTCATGCTTTTGGAGGATTTTGAGTTTTGAAGTCAGGTCTGAGCCCACGTGAAAATACCTCAAGTGAAAACCGAAACCCACACGATGACATAAAAACTTATAATTTGTGAAGTCAACAGTCTGTAGGAAATAATACGCGAATTTATAATGATGTTATATGGATACGCATGTAAATATGTAGCCTTATTTTCGAATTTAGGCACATCGATGTTGAAATAAAGAGTACAGATGGGGAAAAGTAAAAGAGAAATCATGCGGTTCATATACACCCCGCGACAAAAAGATAGGTACAAAGGGTTTTTTCTTTGATTTTTCATAAAATAACATTCTCTAAATTGTGCTTATCATTTATTATTATCATAAAATAACACTATTCCCGGACTCATTTTTGTTTTAAGACTCATTTAGAAAAGTTTTAAGACTAAAATTTTTCTAATTTAAGACTACACTCCGCGACAAAAAGATAGGAACAAAGGGTTTTTTTAAATTTTTCTTAAAATAACATTATCTAAATTGTGCTGATCATTTATTATCATAACAAAATATTATCCTATCAAAAACATATTAAATATTTGAATCATATTCAAAATATTCATATTCAAAACTTAAAAAAAAAAAAAAAAAAACCTTTGTTCCTATTTTTTTGTCGCGGTGTGTAGTCTTAAATTAGATAAATTTTAGTCTTAATTTTTTTCTAAATGAGTCTTAAAACAAAAACTAGTCCGGGAATAGTGTTATTTTATGATACTAATAATAAATGATAAGCACAATTTATATAATGTTATTTTATGAAAAATCAAATAAAAAACCCTTTGCACCTATCTTTTTGTCGCGGAGTGTAGATTATGAAATATTTTCAAACTATATACATTTATTACATTGATTAACATTAATATCATTCATACATACTTTTTAACTTTGTTGGTAAGAGCAAAAAAAAAAAAAAGCTTATGGCAACCGAAAATGCATTTCAAACTGTTTCCGCTTGTATTTTGTAATGTACAGTCGGGGAAAAAAAAAACGCAACACTCAACGTAACTTCGTTGCTAATCGATGTAGAAAAATGTAATAGGTATCATTCGACGGGGAATTGTGAGTAGTTTCAGAAAATGAACTGAAATTTTCAATTGGGGGTCGTCTACATATTAAAACGCGCACCAACTTTGATTTTTTCAATGGTAACACCCTATTTTTATTTTATATTTGAATTCCTGGGATCGCGACAACGCGAAAAAGTATATTGGTTGTATATTTTACTTATTTTTTCACAGAGTTATAAGCGTTGAAAGTTTGAAGGTGCTAATGTTAAATTCATATTTCAAACTTTTATTAATATCTTCACAAAAAATAACTTGATCGATATAATTTTTGTTTTACGAGATACAGTGAAGAAACCCAAACATAATCCACCGTTACTTTTGATTCTGAAAAATATTTTTAATTCTGAAAAATATTAATAAATTCATATTCATAAAAATTATGAATTATGACCTATATTAATTTTTACATAAAATGAATCCTAATGCTGAAAAATATGGGTGTGCAAATTTGCAGCTCATTCCAGTTATTAGTTTTCAAGATATAAATAAATCTTTCTTTTGGAGTGGTTTAGGGGGCCGTCTCTTATAAAGTTTTGCATGAGATAACGAATCAAATCTTAAAAAATAACAAAGAAAATTAAACAAAATATTTTTATTTTTTATTTACGGGTGAAATTATATAACAACAACATCAAACGCAAAGAAATGAAACAAAAATGATGATTTTTAGACATTAGTGTTAGCATCAAGAATTCCTGTTTTATAAAGAAGACAAGCCACGCCTTCATCGTTCTTCAAAACAAAACAATACAGAAATGGAAAAGTAAATGTGACATTGAGTATTCGTGTTAAACCCCTTATTTTATGTTGACAAAAATATGCACAAGTGGTATTTACTTCATCGATTAATTGATGATAAATTTTGAATCTTTTAAGCGAACACTGGAAGAAAAAATAATAACTAAATAGGCGGGGTTTACTGTTTTAAATAGAAAAATAGGTTTAATGTGAAATTGTCAACGATAAAAAACTAATGGAATTGGAATGTAAGACAGACTTGTAAAATCGTTTCTTAACTACCGTCATAGTTAAAAAAAGGTTAATTATTTGCTTCATATATTGCTTTATTTTATTTTATTTATTTAATTTTTATATATTTCGTAGGGGGGAGGATTATTATTTTAAGGGCACCTTAGTCTTTAAAATTTTATTAATATATTTGAACTTTATACATTTTTAAAAACATACTTTAACTTTTATAAATATATTTTAACACTTTCTGCGACCGCAGGATTTTGTCTTTTTGACAGTAAGACCGCCTACGGGCGTTTTACTCTCAAAATGAAATATTTCAGAACAAATTTTCTGTATTCAAAATTATATTACAAATGGATATACATTATAATTATATTCTTTCTAATCAATATATTTCTATCCATAGTATATTTTATTGCAAAATTATGAGCACTGGGTACACACTTAAGAAAATGTAACACACAAATTACGAAAGAAACGCCCACTGACGGAGTTACAGATTTTCAAATGGCGTGAATCTACGTCAGCAGTCGCGAAAGGGTTAATTAAGATATTATATTTTCATAGAAAGTATAAAATGAATCATACAGTTCCAAAGAGTTCAACTGACCCAAAACTAGTAAGTGCGATTAAAATAGTTTATTATTTACTTCATGAACCCTTACAATAATTTATCCGAAAAGATTTTGTTTATGCGTTGTTGTATAGATATATATATATCTATATTATTTCATTTCGTATATTATGTTACACCTACGAAAGAAAATTTAAGCTTTGTTGCTGATCAGGTGTTGGTGGTGATAATATACACTTTTATTTGAAAAATATTGCACTTTTTTCAAAGAGTACTGTATGGACTAATCGCAAGTGTAATGTATTTAAATAGACCTAAAATTAACTAAAAAAGTACTGAAGTGTATACAAATCTAAAAATTTGAATTCAGGATAATTAAGGAACAGCAAAAAAAAGGTAACGTTCTATTAATTTTTTCACTATTTTTTTCCTGAAAGATTTCCGGTGTGAAACATTAAAGTTTTGTTTATTTCTTATAAGATCTTAATTTTATTTTTCTATATTTGCAGATAACCCCTAACACATTTTTGATTATAACTCTATAAATACTAAAGATAAAGTATACAAACAGTATACTTTTCCGCACTGCCAGACTCTCAGAAATTCGAAAATGAAGTCAAAATTGGGTGTTGCTATTGAAAACATCAAAGTTGGCGCTCATTTCAATATGTAGATGACCCCTAATTCAAAAATCGACGACATATTCAGAAAGTGCTTTTAATTTCCTGTTGAATTTTGTCTATTAGATGTTCCTGCGTCAATTAATAACGAAATTACAGCGGGTGTTGCGTTTTTTTTTTCCCCGACTGTACCTGAATATATTTCTGCGATCCTGCAAATCGATCATTTACGCGAATCATACCCTATTACTTGAGACGCACACATTTGTGTCGTGTCTGAATAATGTGTGTCAACTTTGTTACAATAAGATAGTATAATGCTAATTTTTTTTTTTTTTTTTTTTTTTGCTTTACAGAAATGTCTCTCGTCTCAAGCAGTGATACCAGATTGGGGATTGCTTCTGGGGACAATTTTGGGGACCAAATGTTTGTGGGGACTTTTTGGGGGAATTCTAAAATTTTTGAGGACAAATCTGGGTAAGGCGATATATATACGAGCTGGCGTATCATGCATTTTGTTGCCTTAGGGTTGCCACGTGTACCTAGCGCCTTTCTCTGATAAACAAACAACAAACATTTTTTTTTTATTATTTTTTTTTTTTAGTCTTACGTTACTTTAGAGTAATTTGTTTTATTATATTTCATAATTTTAGCTAAGTAAACTATGATATAGAAGTTTGTTTAGAGATGAACTGCTATAATCATTTAAGAAATTAATGTAAAGTGTTCACAGACCTTCTATTACTGTGTATTTGAGTTTTGGCGTGCGCCGGCCTATTATTTTATTTAGGGGCTCTAAATCTGGGACTTCAACTCTAATTCTTCAACTTTCTGTCAATGTTGGCAACGTAATGATTTATCCCTACGACTAGGGACTTTCAATAGCTTTATTGTTATTTGGGGATTTTTTTCAAAAATTGCCTTCATTTTGGGAAAAATCTGAGCTTAAATCTGCGTGATTTTTTTTTTTTTTTTCCCTTTTTAGTATAAATCAAGTTGGGGATTTTTTCGAAAAAAAAAAAAAAACTCCCTGATTTGGGGAAATTTGAAGACCTGTTTGGGGAAATAATTTTCGACCATCTGACATCACTGGTCTCATGTACCCTGAATTTTATTGTCAGTTCCCGTGTACAAAGCACTCGTATTATTTATACATGTTTTAGTAGGGAACATGCTATAATAAATCTGAAAACAAAGTTATATGCACGGAACGCACGTGAACTCTGATCCTATACTTCTTTTATTTCACAGACTTTTTAGATGGAATGCATGGGAACTACTAAAACTAACAAATGCATCATTTCTGAAACACTAAACTTCCTGACTTGTTATTCCCCCCCCTCCCCCCAACAATCCTTTCTACTTACCTGTAATATAACTTGATTCTCTATCTACCTACCCAAGTATGGATCGATTTGTTTTTCTCTCTCATTTTTCACACCGCGGCTTGATGGCGCTGGTATTTGGGTTAAAGTCAATTATCTGCTCTAGGGGCTTATGCCTAAACGGGAATGACCTACGCAGGGGGTCTTTCTAAGGTGTCCTAGCCCATATTTACGCGAGTTTCAGAGAAAACCATGAATAACTCCGAACGGCTAGGTTGACGAGTATCACCTAGTATTGAATCCTGCATTTCCCGTCTTCCAGCTTCGAGAGCAGAACCTATCGGCCACTGGTGGGGGCACAGCGGCCAAGAATTGTTAGAATTAACTTTAAATGAATACAAGTTTATCATTTACTGGGCATCCAATTGCAAGAATAATTTCAAATTATACGTAATAAATAAAATATCAAAAGTAGGAATGTAAACATTTGATTTTTTTTTTTTTTTTTTACCCCAATGGCGCGGCACTTGCGACAAAGCATTAACCGGGGGGTCGCCGAATTGATGACCATTTGTGAAGGGACACCCGATGGGCGGGCAGGGACCCCTACAGGGAGAACCATACAACACATGCATGCCTTCTCCAGGATTCGAACCCAGGCCCAACCGTGTAGGAGTCAGGGACGCTAACCACTGCACCGCATGGGCGGCATAAACACGTGAATATAAACAAGTTTGTTTTGAAAAAATAAAACAATCAGTTTAACTAAAATTTCAAATGAAATGGGATACTATTTGTTTGATTTGATTTACGTCTACGAAAACTGTAGTAAATATTTTGAAAATCTGTTCATATGCTAGTAAAATGAGTCACGTACGAGCTTAAATTCTGAAGAACATTAAGGGTTCCCTATTTAAATTTGTTAAAAATTAATTTTTTTTTTTTTTTTTTTTTGGAAATGTACAATAGTTTCAAGGAATTTGATAAATATTTATGAAAATGAGATCGCAGGCAGACAGATGAACCATACTAAGAATCAATATTGATAAAATAACAACATATTTGATGCTTTGGGTGAAAATAAGTTCAATATAATATATTCTTGAATAGGGTGATATTCAATTAATTTATGAGAAAGGGAAGCGGATTTTTTTTTTATTTCTCTATTTTTTTTATGAAGTTTGAAAAATCTCGTTGCAATAGCTAGCTGAAGAAAGTATGGATTTTTTTTTTTTTTTTTTCCGCATCTATTACATTTTAATAATTAATTAAAATTTTAAAATGGATAACTCCATCCGTATTAAGAGGATGATAAACAAATCTTTAAAAAACTACAGTACCAAAAATTTTGTAAAAGCTGTTCACAAAAAAGAAAATAATAATAGGGTTGATATTAATTTGTGATTAAATTGTACAACCTTCTAATACAACACACTCACACACACACACACAAAAAAAGGAAAAAACGAAAAGAAAAAAAAAATCATCTAAAAATGAGCGAGGTAAGAAATTATAAGAGGCCCAAAACATCTAAGATCTTTATTACGTTGTTACACCTGTAAGTCACGCGTCTCGGTTATATTTAAATTGACCGACCTACGCGGAACACCCCAGGCACAGTTCCCCCCTTTCGGTATCGAACCAGAAAAACCTACGCATTACGAGCATTTAACATTCCCACAACCATGGTCAGAAATGTCGGCGCGTGAGAATGCCTTAAATTTTGATAAACATCTGTCTCGAAAAAGTCGAATGGCCCACGTTTAGATCCGAAACAGGTCTTGTCTCTCACGTTTAATACCTGCTGTACAGATAAGATTATTCTAATAAGTAAAATTAAATCTTTATTTCAAATACAGAGGGAGCAAGAAAAGCCTTGATTTCGGCTTTAATTCTTTAGCTATTGAAATTGCAAAGTTGAGCAAAATAAATAAGGTACAAATTTCTAAAATCAATTAAAAGTTTTAGGGGATTCTACTTCAAGAACTATGGAATTTAAAATTTTATACGGACTCCATACAAGAGTGAAACGTTATTTGTACGCTAATAACGTTGTGTCTGTCATAAGATATCCCAAAGATACGATAAGACAAAAAAAGAAAAAATACTAATTTGCAATTAATTTCCCAACAACTTTGTTTAAACATAGTTTTACGATTAAACATACAGTCGGCTGCAAAATTATTCGAGCACTAGCCAATAATTCCTATATTTAAAAAGTACACTTAAGACTGTTTTGCTGAGTAAATCCTTGTCGAATCATGTTCTTAGACTGATTAAGAACATGACTCGACAAGGATTTATTTAACAAAGCTGTATTAAGTGTACTTTTTTTTTGGCAAGGATTATTGCTAGTGCTCGAATAATTTTGCAACCGACTGTACCTTTTACATGATTCAATGCTAAAATTTTGTACGGGACCTTATTAAGGTATTGAGTACTTACTTAATCGGAATCCTCGTTCATGGAATCCGTATGAAAAAAATAATTTTTTTAATTCTTGAAATTAAATGTTTTGACATTTTTAATTGATTTTTGATTTTTTAAGATTCTGTACCTTTTTTCTTTTTTATTAAACACATTTTTGTATATTATTTACGAATTAAAAACCGCCATTAAGGTTTGCAAACACACTGTATATGTTTTGTATGTGAGGGAACTTAAAGTTATAAACAACGAAAATAGAAGAGAAAAAAATGAAACTAGTAAAGCAATAACAAAATAGGAACACAAACCAGTCCTTGAGTTTCGTGAGGAAATATCTGTCACTGACCTTCTTCTCCTTGCGTGATGGTTGTGGGAAAAAATGGCGGCTCCTGTTTATGCTTGAGGGAAACAAAAAAAAAGAAAAGAAAAATCTTTCCAGGCCATAACTGTAAAGAGAAAATTCGCGAGTCACTAAGCTTGAAGGAAAAACTTTCATTTTTGCTTTATAGTTCAAACATTTGCTAATTTATTTTTCTACATATTCTTAAAACAAAAAAAAAAAAAAAAAACTTACTTTTATTAAACCTGCAGGTAAGGCGTATTGCTGGAATATTAGGATTACTGAAAACTCGGCAAATAAAAGACATTTTATAAATGGCTCGAAAAAATTAACTTGATAGTGCATCATTATTTGAAGTAAAAGATCTTTTTAAAAGAATGACTTTTTATAAACTTACAGTAGGATGTAGCTTTTGCTTTAATAAAATGTAAAACTATAATTCTTTTGCACTATTAATAATTTACTTTTGTAATTTATTTATATATATATATATTTTTTCTTATGGTGTTACCAAACATCCTTTATTCTGAGAAAGTTTTTATTTCTCTTCTTTAATCTTCTTTTCATCAACAGTTTGTCTGAAAAATATTAAAAATGTTACAAAAATAATTTTTACTTTATTGTCTGTATTATTGAAGGTTTTCATCGCTTTCAACCCCCCCCCCCTCCCACACATACACATTTTTTAATAAAAATCAAAAGAACTACCGTGTTTATTATTTTCAATTTTATCCTCATCTTTCTGACAGATTTTTCCACGCTTTGAAAAGAGGACATTTTATTTTTCTTTAAAGATTGTTAACGCTCTCAAAAAAAAAAAAAAAAAAAAAAAAAAAAAAAAAAAATATTTTGTGTTGCAGTCATTAAATTTCCAGTTTTCTGTAAAATTACAGATGGAAAATATTTCGATAAACAGAATAAAGCAATATGAATTAAGTTTAAATAGAATTATAATGTGAGAAACAGCTTAAAATTTTTCGTTTAACAAGAGGCAGGCTAAACAAATGAACATGTTAGAAACGCAACAATGAAAGAGAAAAATAAATTTGATAAATGATATTAAAAGATTTAAATTCTTACTTATTATTTATATTTTTAAGTTTATATTTATGTATAGTTACAGTTAGGCATCATTTTTTTTATGGACTGGAGAAATAAAAAGTTTATAAATATTTGTTTATAAAATTAAAATACATGCTCTCTTATCTGAAAACTTGAATAATTTTTATGCATTCACTAATATTACAAATATATCTGTATTTGTTTTAATGGTTACAAATTGGCCTCTCCCGCGCAGAACATCTGCGTGATAAGTACCTACATACCTAATAGAATTTTCAGAAAAATCTCATTAGTAAAATTATTAGAAATATTCATTGGTTTTTTTTTTTTTTTTTTTTTTTTTTTTTTTTAAAGAAGATATGTATATATTTCCTTTAAATTTTCAGTTTTAGAAAATATTATTTTTCACTGTTATATCTAACATATAAATTGCTATTTCACTGCTATATTTGTATTATTATTATTATTATATGTGTGTGTGTGTGTATAAGTGAGTGAGTGTGTGTGTAATATGCACGGGTATATTTTCCTAAAATAATATATTTTTTCAATATATGCGCATGTAATATGTATAAATAATTTCTGTGCGTGTTAAAATCCATGTTAAAATATGTGTGCACGTTAATATTATGGAATTATGTGTGTATATAATAATATAAAATTGTTTTTGCGCATACAAAATTAAAAATGGAGGAGAGAGAGCGTTAACTGATGTTCTAGATTACTACGAAAACTAAAAAAAAAAAAACCAATAGTGACCCTATGTGATGCCACCAGCTACTGAATATTTACCAGCAGGACAAATAGAGAATTTATCTGGCGACTGTAGTATCTAATACACTTTTCGTATAACGCGAATTTTAAATAGTATCCAAAGAGAAAAAATATATTCATGGTAAGACGACGAAAAGATCCAACAAGACAAGTGTCATGGCTATTTGAAAAAAAAAAAAAAGTGGAATTACTTTATAAATTAAAACACGACGTAAATTTTTAACATTACTAATTAATTTTATCTGAAAATTCAACAAACAAACCAACGTATAAGATAGACTTTTTGTAAGAAATTTTTAAAATGGCTTAGCCATTCTAATGCGTAAAAATAAAATCAGAAGACTGATTTTGAAAATGATTCTATTAAAAAAAAAAAAAAAAAAAACCTTTTCAAAAATACCAAACCCATAATACTCAAAAATAAATAAATAAATAAATAAATAATAACTTTCTAGATAGAAAATCCGATAGAATTTAAACGAAAATTCTTTTCCTTATAAGATAACATCCAAAAAATCCATCTTTATCCAGTATTAAGAATTTCTTTAATAAACATAATCACCGCATTTAAATCTTCTTGGAAGCTAAAAATATAAACATCAAATGTCATTAAAAAGGAGATTTATTATTATTATTATTATTATTTACTTAGAAAAGAATTCATAGAATCCATGCAGCTAAAAAGAATTTAAAAAAAATATTAAACAGACGATTCCTGTCTTTTCACCCTTATTGGAAAAGAAAAAATAAAATAAAAACCTTTGCAAAATCAACAACGTCCTTTTTCTATTTACAACAGATACCCACTGAAAAGCTATCTTTCACGGAGACATGCATACAGAATTGAGACTGCTTCTTTCACTACTCAAATAACTCAATGAACAGAACCCTGGGAACATAATTGGCTATTTATGGGATAGTAATACAAGATCTTCCTGTCATCAAAAGGAAAAAAAATAATAATAAAGAGGCGAGATTAAATTGTCACAGTGACACCATGGCAATTACATATTGCGTAACACCAAGAATTAATGTTCCAAAAGAGCCTAAGCTAGAGCCAGGCGAATTTTTAAGCAGGTAAGGCTAGGCTAGCAACACAAAAATAAAAGACTAATGACTTTTATATTTCGAAGTCTACAAACGAAAATAAGATTTTAATTTTGTTTATTTTTTTTTTTTTAGTCACTTATTTATTTTTTAAGTTTTAAACGTTTTGAACTTTGTAAGTTGAAAAGTCACAGAAATGCATTTTGAAATGTTTTACACCATTTTATTTCATACACATAAACTTACTTTTCTATAAATAAATGATGAAGTTATTATAACTCTTCTTCTGGATATTAATATTGTACAATATGTCTTTTTCTTTTTTTTTTTTTTTACGAAGCGTTGCATATTTTGGAATACAGTCAGTATCAAATAAGTTAATTTATAAAGATTATATATTATCGCCATGAAAAAAAAAAAAAAAAAAAAAAAAAAAAAAATTATGATTGTGTTGTGCACGAGGTGAACAACACCAGGTTTGAAATCACTTAAACCTCTGCATGTCCTCCTTAGACATACTTTTTGTTTTTATTGCTGGCCGGGTTGAGCCTAAGCTTGTATATTTATTTATTTATTTATTTTTATTTATTTATTTATTTATTTATTTATTTTGGAGGGGGGGGGGATTTATGTTTCAATTTTTACCTTGGACCAGGTCGAATTAAAATTTTTATAATGCTGCCCAGTCCAGGCCTGAAATTTCAGGCAGGTGCAGACCTCTAATAATAATAATAATAATAATAATAATAATAACCTTCAAATTAGAAAAAAAATCATTTTGAAAAGTAATTTTATTTAAGAGGAAGACAAAATGATACTCTAGAACAAACTGATGTTTTTTTTTTTTTTTTTTGGTTTATATATATATATACACCAAAGTTCTATAATTCTAATATATAGTTCTTTTCTTGTTTTTTACGATTGAACAAAACAATGCTTTATATAAAATGCAAAATGGACATCAAGGAAAAATTTACCATTTTTTTTCTTTATTCCCTTTTCAAATTTTTTCATTTCGAACATTGTTGTGATTATCTTAAAATTAAAAATGCAGAATTCGATTACAATTGAGAAGAAGGAGCTTCTCCTGTAAAACAATGGAATTGCACGAATAAAAGAAAAGGGGTTCAATTTTCTCTCCTTATTTGAAAATGGTAGCAAACTTAGACGAATAAATGTAATAAAAAATTAAAAAATAAAAATTTTTTAAGATGTTTCTTTGGAACATTTAATTACTTACACGAAAATAGAAAAGCAGACGTCTTATTAGTACAAAACGTCTTTAAAAAAAAGCTCTTAATCCTGTATGTTAATCCAAATGAAGAAGCGATTTAAATAAGAAAAAAAGAGGTCAAAAGTGAATATAGATATTTTAGACAAAGCGTTTCGTATTGCCACTTAACGAAACAATAATTCAATTACGAATTAAAAAATTTATCTTTAAATGATTTTTTTTTTTTTTTTTTTCCCCATAGATATAGAAATAAGGCATAGATTGATCGTGGAGGAGGGAAAAGTGATGCCTTTTCCCGAATAAATTACACACAGAAATACACACGGATAATTTAGTAAATAAAATTTATGAATAATTTATTTACTAAAGGTGAATAAAAAACTCCAGATACAGTTTCAAACTCTTTTTTCTTTCTTTTTTTTTCTTTTTTTCAGTACCACTTAATGGCGGATTTTAGAACTTTTTTTCGGCATCAAAAATTTTTGCTCGATAACATGAGGATGATAGCTATTACTATATGATTTTTCCCCCGAATTGCTTTTCTTAAAATGTTCGTATTGAACACATTTCAGTCGAAAAAATCAATAGTCATTCTTGAAATTAAAAATATAAATAATGAATGATAGTCTAAGGTAGGGAGAGATCTTTATCTCATTAAAAAATAAATTAATTAATAAATTAAATATAATAAAATCAACGTAATAGAAAAAATAAAGCAGACGATATCTGTATTTTTTTCCTTCATTAAAAAAAAAAAAAAAAAAAAAAAATCTTCTAAACTGCAGCAACAGCTTGTTTCATTCTTAAAAGGCCTATGAAGATATATAATACAAAACGAACACATATAATAGATTTTAAGTCGTTTTCTTTCACGTATTAAATTACTCATCGAAAGAACTTCTTGAAACAAAAATGACTATTTTTACAACAGTCATAAGATCTTTTTATCAAAGAGAGCAGGGAAAAAATAACGGGAAAAGAAACTTCCAGTGTGACAACTCCAACGCCGCATGTTAAACAAGATATGAACTAATTTTTTTTAGAGAGGGGTGGGGGTGGGGGGGGGAGAGAGGAAGGAGCGAATAAATCGTTTGCACTGAATGTAACACAGGCGCTGTTGTTAACTTATCGTGATGATTTCTGGTTTATCAGATAACTGAGTTATTCTTGAAGATTGAAACAGTGTCTTATTATTCAACTTTTTTTCATTTTAATTCTAAGGAAACGTAACTGTATTTCTTATCTAAACATTCCATAATAATTAGCTTGATTTGAATTAATGAAACATTTTTCTTATAAACATACAAACATTCACTAAATGTATTCATTTTGACAATAATTCCTGGAATTCCTGTCTTACGTTAAATAAATAGTATATATATATGATTCCCCCCCCCCTTTTTTTCCCCTATAATTCAATTAGTCTATTAAAAATTATCACTAAAACTGAGTATTCATAGTACTTTTCCTTTGAAAGTCAATCCGTTCATTTTCCTTTTAATAGGGGAGAGTAGGGAGGGATGGGAAAGTTTTCACAAAAATATTTTTTACAAATTTACTTTTACTGGTAGAACACTGTAAGTTTCAGAGAAACAAATCGAAACATTTCAACATCTAACATTTCAATCTAAATGAGAATGTAACATATGTTTTAGAACTTTGCTTCAGCATGGTCATGACTTGGCATTGCTTATTTACACTTTTAAGCTTTAGTATAGGACTGGTCAAAAGAATCCCGATACATTACGGTCCGTTATACAAACAAACATACAAATTGTATAAGGAAATATTCAAGCATACTAGTATTACAATAAAAATAAAAACTTTTTTATTACGAGACAATAAAACTTCAATTAAAATATGCATTTAAAAACAATTAAAAATATAGACGTTTCGAAACTCGTCCGAGTTTCTTCATCAGCATTAAAACAGCATATTCTGAAAAAGTTTTTATTTTTAATCTATATATTTGACACGGTGTGATTTCTGTGTGTATTAGAGATACTATTACAGTACTTCTTTTTATTTCTTGGCTGAATATGTTCCCTGACTTAAATTTGTTTAAAAATCTGTCAATTACAAAGTGTTTGGAAAGTGGAGTGTAGACACGACCCAATTTTTTTTATATACTAAGACAAAATAAGATATTTAAGAGTAAGACATTTTTTTTCTACACTAAGACGTTCTCTACCAACAAGGAAACATTCAAAAGGTGTCGTCTTAAAAAAATATTGAAAAAAATTATATATGATTCTACTCTTTATAAAACACCAGGAAGTGAAAAAAATTATCGGCTGAAATGAATTACAGCGACCACAAAAAATTATCAAAATTAAGCCTATTTGGCGATTTAGCGGTGTTAGGCGTTCAGTTCGCTGGCACAGAGATTGCCGTGTACAAATAGAACCGTGTTTTGTTTCTCCGCCAAGTACTCCAAATCAATCGCCTAACAATGTGAAATCGCCAGATAGGCTTAATTTTGATAATTTTTTCTGGTCGCTGTAATTCATTTCAGCCGATACTTTTTTCACTTACTGGTGTTTTAGGAAGAGTAGAATCACATATATATATTTTTTTCAATATTTTTTGAAGACGACACCTTTTGAATGTTTCCTTGTAAGACAAAATAAGACATTTAAGACTAAGACATTTTTTTTCTATACTAAGACGTTGTCTACTAAGACAAAATTCCGTAAATTTGACCTTTATTTTATCAGGTAACTGATTCATAGCCGTTTTATTGGCTTCATTTTTAAAACAAACTTTTTAATTAAGCAGTTTCTGTAATTATCTTTTACATCCCTATTCTAGCCACATCTCTTTAATCTTTTTTTAAGCAATCTCCTGTTATTTTAACTGACAAAATGAAGACATCTGTTTCTGGAATCTAAATTCCTCCGCGACTCCAGATCAAAAATTACGCACATGCCCTTGTCCCAGCAGACGCCTACTTCCTGCCATTAAACGAGGACAAAACCGGAAGCATGAGCCATATTTATGTGCAATGAGCATGAGATGAGACTGAATTACTGCTATTTATGCGCTTAATTGATTCAATGTCTCTCCAGTTAAAACTTCATAAAGGTGAAAACAAATATGCATAAATTATGCGGAACATTTAAGAATATTAATTGTGTCGTTCTCTTTGGGCTGTAAATTAAACGGAACGATATTCAACAACTGTAAAATGTTTTCACATATGAAGACTTTTTTTTTTTTTTTTTTCAATAATATATAGTTATGATTAAAATGTGATTTAAAGTACTTTTCTGACAAAACATTGTGCGTATGTATGTAAGGTAGGTTGGTTGGTTGGGTTTTACGTCGCACTAGTGCTGCGCAGATGGGCAATTGGCGACGGTCTGGGACTCACCCCTGGAGGTGGTCCGGAGACATGCCATCGCAATTTTGATCATCCTCCACGGAAGGGATGGCTCTCCCGCTTCGGTGACCCCCAGAGGTTTATTTTTTTAAGGAACATGGAGGACATTGCGACCACGACAGATTATACGTGCACCAGCCACCATTAGTGTACACGACGGTCTTTGGCTGGTTCGAGTACCGAACCTGCAATCTTCCAATTACGAAACCGGTGCTCTACCGACTGGGCTACCGCGACCCCCTATGTATGTAAGGAAACATTTGTTAAATGAAATACATCTAAAATACTGAAGTTGAAAGATAGAGCAAGAACCACAAGAACTGTTTTAAGCTAAAATAAACAAACAGTAAACACGAGCGCAGCGTGAAAACAGCAACACACACAATTTTGTGTAATTGGTTTTGTACGTTGCTGCACTCGTGCCTACTTTTTCACACCTAACGAAGTGACATGCTTAATTATTCGACTGAAACAATGACTGCGTGTTCCTGCTAATTATAGTGTTTATCGCTTTTCGTTGCATTCATGGATTTAATTTTTTCAAAGTTTTATTTATTTATTTATTTTCTAAACCTCCCTAATATTTATTACTTCGTAATTTTCTCCCTTATACACAGAAGAAATTAGTTGGATTTGAAAAAAAAAAAAAAAAAAAAAAAAAAAAAAGATTTTGATGAAATTCTGACAACAGCAGAATTTAGTTTAGTACGGAGGACTATTAGTTTTTTTTTTTTTTTCCAAATTATAACATCGTTTTCAAATTATTCAATTATATTTCAATAAATTTCCGATTTTGATAAATGTCCAACTATCGTAAAACTGGCATCGTAAAAATCCGTAGACTGAGACTAATTAAAAAAAAAAAAAAACTCCAATTCCAGCTTTTGATGAATTGATACGTTGTGACAGGGCCTAAACACCATTTAATTCTTTTTAGAAAAATGTCCTTCTGACTATATTTATCCGACATAAATATTTGTGGCAGCTCTAGATCAAAAATCTATTGTTAAATTCGCATCTAACGACGCAAATAAAATCTTTATTGTGAAATACTACGATTAGGCTTCTGTGCATGTTAAACAGTAAGTGGAGCTGTTATACAGAATGATATAAAAGTAAAAGTTTTGTGACGGCCGCAATATACTAGTTTTGTTCTTGTATGCCATGCGTTCACAGAAATTATTTATTTATTTATTTATTTTTTAAACACGTTTATGGTTAATTCTGGAATGTTTCGTTTTTTGAAAATTAAGAAATAATAAAGAGTCTATAATCACATATTCTACCCAAAATGGTCTTTTCAATATGGCCATGATATCTTAAAAGTTTAAAATATTTAATTTCTTTTCCAAGGTAATAATACAAGGTTATGGTAGCTTAGTTAAACTTTTGTCATTTTCTTAATTCTGTTCAAAATGAATCAATGGAAAAGGAATAAAGAGGAAAATAACTTGTATATTGCTGACCCAAATCTTTTCATTCCCCCCCCCCCCCCTCCTCTAATTTTAAGAATTTCAAATGAGTCACTAATGGGTCAGACCACGTAAAGTCCAAGCAAGATTCTTTTTTTTTTCCCTATTTAATTATTTGTTACGTTGTTTATAGACAAATATCAAAATCGTTTGAATGTATTTTTTTTTTTTTTATAAATGTCATAATGAACACTCTGAAGCACGAAAATGTAAAGGGTTACAAACAATTTGTCTCGAGAGGTAGAAATAAGGTTGTGCGATGAAAGCTTCTGTTGCTGTTAAAAGAAATTAATTGTGACAATTAAACAAGAAAGAAAAATCACACGTTTCTCGTTATTACACATTTTCTACATGTACTTATCCGTTGCATTTGCATTATAAATAATAAACTCTTTCAACACTACTGGAATGTGCAAAAAAAAAACTCATACCACAACAAAGAAACGTACAGCCAGCAATTAAAGCTAATCATAAAAATGACGCTTTTTCGACATTTGAATAATGTTATGTTAGATCTGCTAATGTTTTCTGCAGCAATAAGGATATTAAAATAGGCTTTAAAAGAATACCTATAAACCATTACGTATTCGAATTATTTTACAAGCTCTAGTAGTTCTTTTTGTACTTTTTTCAATAAGAAATACGGCATAATGAACCTTAGAGTGTACCAGCTCGTCTTAAAATAAAATTTCGTATATTTCGATTATGACAATACTTGAATAAAAAATAATAATTAATGGAAAAGAAGAAAGGATGTAAATTTTAACGTTTGCAAATCTTTATAATTTTCTGTCATCCGACTGAAAGTTCATATTGATAGTAAAACGTTCTCAATTTCAAAATTAATACAATTTTTTCTGATGATTCTGATTAACAGTCATACATTTTTTATAAGATTGGAATTGAATAAAAAGGAATGCGCAAAATGCATTTTGAGTCACTGGCTATTCACGAAATTACACACCTAACAGAAAGAAACATTACAAACACAGTTCGTTTGTTTTGAAGCTTGTTAAAACAAACTTTGAAGCTTTTAACAAAGTTTGAAACTTTTTTAAAAGCTTGTAAATATTATTTGAGAAACTTTAAAATCATATTATTTTAAATCTTAAGCAGCTTCTAGCATCTGAAAATAATTACAAGTATATTTTTAATTGCGTCGGTATAAATAAACTTCATCATCCCTAAACCTCACTTTATCCTTTAACGTTATTTATTTATTTATTTTTTTTTCCCTAAATTAATTCCCAAAATGACTATCAGACATATATTTAATCATAATATAAAAGGAAAAACTAAGATTCTTAATTTTGGAGACATTTTTGGTTTGAAACATTTATAAGTTAGTCTTATTAAATTCAAATATTGAATTCAATAAATAAAAAAACTTTCTAAGTAAACACTATACATTGCTAAAAAAAATCGCAACAGTTGCTTCAGGTCAAGATATTAACACAGCCACCAATCTGGTATAAAAACTAGGCATGAGACCATCTTTAAAGCAGCATCTACTCAATAACGTCTACAAAAAAATCTGGAGTGACTCCACTCGACTTTCCGAACATTGAATAATTAACGGTTTTGTAGATAAAGTAAAGTGAGATGAAATGTTAAATAAACAAGAAAGAAAATTATAATAGGGTGTTTGAGTATTTTTCTTTATAGAGTACACGATGTTTTATTGAACGCTATTTTACCGAGTGTACATCATAATGATAAAGAATATTCGCACTTTGTCCCTGTAAAAAGAACCATAATTGCTAGATTCTCTAAAGTTCATAAAGTTCGTGTGACGGTGACGTACAACATGTATGTAAATTTTCAGTTCATTTGAATAAGGCGTTTAGTTGCTGTCGCACTTTAAATAATTTGAGCCTATGAGTCTTAATGATGAACTATTTTTGTGTCTCTGTAAAACTCGTTAAGTGCTAGAGTCACCAAAATCAATATAGTTTGTGTTATGGTGGCCTATAACTCGTATATAAATTTTCCACTCAAACGGATAAGGCATTTAGATTCTATCGCACTTTAAATAATTTCACCTCGTAGGCCATAATGATACAGAATTATTTGTTGTGTCCCTGTAAAAAAAACTAGAAGTGCTAGATCCACCAAAATCTATACAGATAGTGAAACTCTGACCTATAATATGTGTATAAGTTTTTTGTTCAATTGAATAAGGCGTTTAGACGCTATCGCACTTTTTAAAATTTGGTCCCATACGCCATAATGACAAAGAATTTTTCTTTGTATCCCTGTAAAAAAACTATAAGTGCTAGATTCACCAAAGTCTATGCAGTTCATTCAACTATTACCTTTAAAACGTGTATAAATTTTTTGCGCAGTTTAATAAGGCGTTTAGACGCTATCGTACTTTTTAAAATTTGGTCCCATAGGCCATAATGATAAAGAATTTTTCTTTGTGTTCCTGTAAAAAAAAAACTATAAATGCTAGATTCTCTAAAATGTACACATATTGAGTAACTGTGACCCTTAATATGTGTATAAATCTTTTGCTCAATTGAATAAGGCGTTTAGATGCTATCGCACTTTTAAGATTTTTGTCCCATAAGCCTATAATGATGAAGAATTTTTCTTTGTGTCCCTGTAAAAAAAATATTAGTGCCAGATTCACCAAAATGAATAGAGTTCGTGCTACGGTGACTTGCAACATACATACGCTAACGTGTTAACGTGTTCACGTACATACATATATCATCGTAAAACTAGTGAAAACGGACTCGGGGGACTTCGAAACGTATAGAAAGATCAAAATCTCGAATTCGGATTTTGACATGATTACAATACTTTCCTTGCATCTGCTTGTTCGAAAAGTAAAAATGAAGGTGACTTTTGCATTTGGTTTCTTCCGAAACATCGTCTGTTAAATTTTGGAGTAGTACTTCTATCTAATCTAACGAACAAAGAAGAACCAAATTTTTTAAATCAATTGAAATAACAGAATAAGACATTAAAAATTTGTTTTTAAAAAAATGTTCAATATTTGTTTTCAAGTGAGAAACCAATGAATGTTAAAGAGTTAAATATTATTTTATAATTCGTCTAGTAAATACTTCATTTGCTTCCTCCACAAAATGAATTTTTATCCGTTAAAAATAGTATTTCGCGAAAATTAGATTTATCCGTTGCTTTCGTCATACGAATAGTAAAATAATAATAAATAAATAACCACACAGAAAGCTACTTATTGAGACTCGTGTTATATGAAAAGATTCTTTCCTTCAACAAGATTACGTTTCTGTAAGAAGATTCTAAATTTTTGAAGAGCGTTTTTATTTGCTTTTCTAGAAGCTGTTTCCTTTCTTTTAAATATTAACTTTTATTTTATTTTATTTTTCCAACCCTCAGCAGTCTCGTAAAAATATAATTTTCTAAAGCGCTTTCCGAAAGAAGAAAACATCTTTATTCTTCTTCTTTAGTGTGTGTAAACCGAGAAAATGACATTAGTGTTATTGTTTTTTGTGTTAGGTACGTTATTTTATTTGGACGTAAACCTATGTAATTTTTATTTATTTATTTATTCGGGAAGAAAATACCGTTGTTTACCAGTGCAGTTTGAGTTTCTCCGAACATTTTAATAGGCTTACGGGTGATATTTTTCTTTGGAAAATAAGTGTTTAACGTACTTCTTTAAAGATAGGGTTCGCATCATTTGAATTCAACGTATTTTTCTATGGTTAATAGGTTCCGAAAGTACTTTTGGGAAAATAATTTTTGAGGAAATAGGCTGAACCATTATTAGTGTTTGATTTGATTTGAATAAAAGCTTTTTAATTATTCGCTTGTATATAATTTTGTTAAAATATATTTTAACAACTGTATTTAATTAAGTACTTTTATTTAAAAAGTAGTATTGGGTGTTTATAAGTTGATGTAGTTAACAATATTGCTTTTTTGACGATGAAGTTGAGCAAAAAAAAATTGAAATAATTTTTTTAAAATTTAAATAAAATTTTAAATATTTAAAATTTTTGATAAATTTAAAATTTGTTATATCTCATGAACTAATGGTTCAATTTACAAACTTTTTTTCCTCTTGTATACAGAAAAGATTTATCTTCAATTTGTCTTCGGGATTTTTAATTAGGAGTAAAACTTTTTGGGTAATCCAAAAGTTATGCATGAAATAAGTACTTTTTTCAAATTAAAATTAATATTTAAAAAATTTATTATTATAATCAGAAATTATGAAGACAAATTGAAGATAATCTTTTCTGTTTATAAAGGTGAAAAAGGTTTATAAATTGAACCATTAGTTCATGAGATATAACAAATTTTAAATTTATCAAAAAATTTTAATTTTTAATTTTTTTTTTTTTTTTTTAAATTTTCTTGCTCAACTTCATTGTCAAAAAAACTTCAATTTCAGAAAAAATAATTATAGCAATTCATTAATAAATAATAAAAATAAAAATTTGGTGTCCCGGACCCCCTTAAATACTCGAATTTTATTTATTTATTATTATTATTATTAGTTAATATTGGTGGTTAATTTGGTGTAATTTTACGCTAGCAAAATTGCAACAGTTTCGGTTATTACAATAAGGCCTCTTTTAAGATTATTAATACATTTATGAAATGAAAGGGAAGTAATAAATATGCATTATTAAGTGACCATTAGACAGGAAAATGGTTTACTAAATTTGCGTTCGGTTATTAAGAGCTCGACCAACAATGCTGCTTTAAAGATGCGTGTATACTAGTTTTTTAAAGATGCCGTATTTTAGTAATCGAGCCCGTTTGTTTACAGAATTTCTCATTACATGGGTTTTTATTTTCACATTAGGAAAATTAGCAATCGTTAAATTTATACTCATTTTCTAAAAATTTATTTTTTTAAATATTTGATTTTACAACTGAAAAATACACTTAATTTCCGTATTTTCAAACTCGAAAACAAAATATTAAAAACTTAGAAATCAATTAAAAATAATAATAACGATAGTAAAATTTTTGAACTCGAAAACGGAATAATAATAATAATAATAATAATAATAATAACAATAATAATAATTGAGCATTGAATAATTTCATAAACAAATTTCCCCACAGAACAACACGGGCTTTGGCGTTACCTCAAATAACAATAGACAAATTAACACAGAAAAGAAATGCAGTTTCTTTGAATTTAAATCTGAGTGATTATCATATTAAAAATACGATTTTTACATATTAATTCATCAATATTGGCTTGTCTTAATGGCAAAGTCGATTCACAATGTTTAAGAAATATCTAGACTGTAACAGGATGTCTGAAGACACTGAAATCAGTTATATTAAGTATCAACTGTAAATTAAAATAGATTATGTTCTCTTGCAATAATCTTTGTTTAAAAAAAAAAAAAAAAAAAAAAAAAAAAAAAAAAAAGAGGACAAAGCTTTAAGTTATAGCTACTTCTAAAGCGTAGCTACCAACTTTACCGCTTTTCCCCAGGAGACTTCAGGCCAAAAATTATCTATGACGATTTTCAAATTATTCAATCGCACACAGTAAATATGAAAGACTGGTATTTAAATTTAGTGCTGTTAAATCTCATTTAAAAGTTCGAAATATTGGAAGCTATGGTTTAGTGGACAGGATAAAATTATTTTATCCGACAAATTAAAAGGATTAATTCCAAATTCAGATTTTAACAATTAAAGATTATGTATAAGATAAAAAAATATTTATCAATAATGTAATCATAAATGAAAAGCTTCAGATTGAAAATTATTTTATATTTTAATAGTTACACGGATTTTGTTCATTTCTGCATTTAATAGTTTTCGTATATCAAATGAGAAAATTTAGTAAAGGAATCGCAATACCACCACATTGACAATTAAAAAAAATTACAGAAAGCAAAATATTTTTCATCATTTCAATGAAAATGAAGGTTTAGAAATTAATTATAGAAATCGGTCTGACAGGTAGTAATTTCCGAGAAAATTAATTTTTTGTTGAGAACCTTCTCTTTGAACTGAGGGAAACTTTACAGAAAGTAAACGACTTCGAACATTTAGAGACTCTTCTACCAAAAATGGACTATCAAATACCAAATATGAAAAACCACATGTCTCTGACAATAACTGGTGATACGCAGAATGCAGGCAATGCCCAGGAACTCAGCTGGATCCGAGGCATCTCTTCAATTGTATCTCTGTTGCCTCCACCCTCTTCAACATCGACCTCAACTGCTGCCATGACACCCTTTATACCGAAAAAGTCGGAGATGTGGCCAGGGCTGTGCTCCATGCCTTTGGTCCCATTTGACTTGTCCATACACTTTTTACTTTCCGAACACTATAGTGAGGAAAGTATTGTAATCATGTCAAAAATCCGAATTCGAGATTTTGATGTTTCTATACGTTTTGAGGTCCCCTGAGTCCGTTTTCACTATTTTTACGATGATGTATGTATGTGTGTGTGTATGTGTGTATGTCTGTGAGTGAACACGCTAGCGTCTAAACGCTTTGTTCGATTAACCTGAAAGTTGGTACGCATATTGTAAGTCACCATAGTACGAACCCTATAGATTTTGGTGAATCTAGCACTTATAGTTTTTTTACAGGGACACAAAGAAAAATTCTTTATCATTATGGCCTATGGGAGCAAAATCTTAAAAGTGCGATAGCATCTAAACGCCATATTCAATTGAGCAAAAATTTTATACACATATTATAGATCACAAATACTCAATCTGTATAGATTTTGGAGAATCTAGCACTTATAGTTTTTTTACAGGGACACAAAGAAAAATTCTTTATCATTATGCCTATGGGGCCAAATTTTTAAAAATGTGATAGCGTCTAAACGCCTTATTAATCCGAGCAAAAAATTTGTACACATGTTATAGATCACAGTTGAATTAACTGTATAGATTTTGGTGAATCTAGCACTTACAGTTTTTTTACAGGGACACAAAGAAAAATTCTTTATCATTATGGCCTATGGGACTAAATTTTTAAAAGTACGATAGCATCTAAACGCCTTATTGAATTCAGCTGAAAATTTATATGAGTATTATAAATCACTGTTGCACTAACTATAAGCATTTTGGTGAATCTAGCATTTATAGGTTTTTACAGGGACACAACGAAAATTTCTTTATCATTATGATCTATGGGCTCAAAGTTCAGTAGCGTTCAATAAAACAACGTGTAATAGATGGAGAAAAATACTCCAACACTCTATTACGGTTTTCTCTCTTTTGTTTGTTTAACAACTCCTCTTTCTTTACTTTATCTACAAAACTGTTAATTACTCAATGTTCGAAAAGTCGAGTGAAGTCACTCCAGATTTTTTTCTGCACTTGCCTCACAGCAACAACAACAGGTGAGGACGGATTTTTAAAAAATATTTTATAGTCTGTATTTTAAAGGGCTTTGGGTGTAACAGATTGATATACAAGGTTGTCATGGCAACATTAAATGCTTTTTAAAATATATCCTCTAGAAGCTGTAATAATATAAAATTAAAAAAGAACATTTTCATAAAAAGTACAATTTTCTTAAGTGCATTTTTTATTTATTTTTCCTAAGAAAGAATTTTAACCTTTGAAAACAAACAAACAAACAATAAAGTTGGTCTGTCTTTTCCGAGTTGCTTATATTTCATTTGTATAGCAAACAATGTAAATGTATTTCCTTTTTTTTTTTTTTTTTTTTCCCTGAAAGTTGATATTGCTGTTTTCACATCGTGTCGTTCAAGTTTCACCAAACATTCAAACATTATTTAAGTTCGGTTCTTCTCCTTGCAATTCGGTACTTAACTTACAACAGTAGCGTCTTTTTCTCTTGTTAATGGGAGTCATGAATTATTTAAATGGGATTTATTTTCTCGATATTTAATGTATTCGAGGAAACAAGAGATTAGTTTAAAAAGAAAACTAAGAAAATAAACCTATTCAAAACACACAGAATTCATGTTTCATCCTATATATTTTTTCAGTGGCCTAATGACGAATCCAAAAATACCCCCTCCCCCCCAAATATACTCTATTACTTGAAAAAATTTTTATTAATCATATTTCAAATCCCTGGGTCATGACTCATAAAGATTTTGGAAGTTTCAGCTAAACCCAATAGTCGTAAGACGTGGGTCACTCGATGTCGAATTTCATTTTTTCGAGAGATTAAATTTCTATCTTGCGAATTTGGAGACTTATTATTAATATCGTGTTATTATTAATATCTACATATTTTATATCAAGTCACTCCCCTCACTCACCTGATATTATAGACCAGTGTACTTATGTTAGTCATCGTGTCGTGATAGTGTCTCGATAAGTGTCTGTGTCTGAAGAGTGTTGCTTAAAGTTTGGAATAAGTGTATTTAAAGAAATCTAAATTTGAATCAAAATTATTGAAGATTATATTTACAGTAAATCCAAGTTGTGGTTGGGATGCACATATAAAGGTAAAAAATAATTATATTTTTACCCCCTTTTTATTATATATATATATATTATTTTTTATTTTTGTTATTATACATTGATAGGTATTTAAAAATAATAGCTTAATCGATCGAATGTTCTTTTTAATTTAGTATTGAAATATTTCTTTAAATCTAGAGGCTTAAGCAGAAGCCGATCAAGCTGAAAGTAAGTTTAGGATTAGAGTCTTAGTCTGTCCTGTCCTAATAGAAAATCGGGGAGGGGGGTGGATCATTTTCGATGCATTGCAATACATTTTTTGACTATATATGTGATAGTTCTTAATATTCTCCAAAAACATTTTCCCGTATTTTTTACTACTCTTTGATGGTGAGGGCATTTTTCACCACTGCATACAAAAAAAGCATATTTTTTAAAATGTTATTATAAAAGAAAATTATAAAAGTATTTCAAATATCGCAGTATTCTTACTCATTTTAGTGAGTTAATATTCCGAGTGTTTCTAATGTAAACACACATTAATGATTTCTTCGATAGAAAAGTTTATAAACAGTATTGCTTTTAGAAACATTTTTTTTATATATTCTTAGCTAAGTTATTTAAATGGAGAACAATTCGGGTCTTTATATATATATATATATATATATATATATATACATACACGAGGGTAAGGTGAAAAATTCTCGGCCTGACAATGAAAGACTGCGATTTTCAGTTAAAAAATGATTTTATTTTTTTAGATACTCTCCCTTGACTTCAACACACTTCATCCAGTGTTTCAACAACATCAGTATTCCTTACCGGAAGTGAGAGTCTAAAAGGCTGCGAAAATATTCATTTACGGCCCTTCTGGCATGTTCCATCTCTTTTGGCGTGTACTGGTGGACCCATGTCTCATCCATAGTGACCACGGATTAATAGTGACAAATCGCTGCACAAAATCGGTCGGATCCTTATTCAGTCGTCCCAAACATTGCTGAGATTATTGTTTGCGCATTTGCTTTCGATCGGCATTCAGCAAATGCGGCACCCATCTTGCGCAGAGCTTTCGCATCCCTAATTCTTTATGCAAGATGTTTCGCACACCTTCTTCCGATATCCCCACAGCCTCAGCTATATCACTAACCTTCACTCGCCTATCGTCCAACACGATATCATGCACTTTTTCGATGATTTCCGCTGTGGTGGCCGTTTTTGGCCGTCCTTCAAGTGGGTCATCTTCGAGCGACGAGCGACCATGTTTAAAATCAATTGACCACTTTTCAATGGTTAACATGGAAAGATCAGAGTCCCCATAAATTTTTGTTAACATCAGATGACTTTCCTTAGGGGTTAATCCATCCAAAACGAATAATTTTATGACCGCACGATATTCCAATTTATCCATTTTAACGAAAAAAAAAAAAAAAACGTGTAAACAAACTACTTGAGAGAACAATTTGAAACCTGTCATATAAACTAATGACACGTGCCACCAAGGCAGGAAATACAAATTTTTGCTGACTGGAACGCCATTTTTACCTTCGTATAATCCCTTACCTTCGTATAATCCCTTCGTATAATCGCTTACCTTCGTATAATCCCTTTTCAATATTTCCCAGAAACTATGAAGAAATGGATGATCAAATAAAAAATACTTTTAAAATGTAAGGACGAAAGCATACATTATATTATAACAGTACTTCATTAAGGGATATAGAAACAATGAAATAAGAAATGCGCAAAAAATGAGTTAAGAGAAAAAAAGAAAGGAAAAAAGTTGTTTCTTGTTAAACTTTTGCACAGTGGTGTATATTAACATTCTACACGCTTATAAAAAGCTTGTGCACACAAAATTAAAATAAAAAATAAATAAAGCATGGAGAAAATAATTTCAAGTCTTAAACTATTTGACCGACATAACTTAGATTTTTTTTTTTTTTTTTTTTTTTTTTTTTTTCTGGCTTTCTAAATCTAGTTCAATATAATTTCGAGTAAAATTGCTTAAAGTGTGCATAATATGCTAGGATGAATAATAATAGAAAGAAACGAATATAAATAAAAATTTTCTGCAATTGAATCAACACTAAGATATTCAGTTATACCCAACTGAACAATAACCTAAAATAATCTCGTCGCAAGCGATTTCTTTTTCAACAGCTGGAAAAATATTTTCTATAATGGCCAGAGTTGGCAGTATTTTTGATTCGGTATTTCAAATCTGCCATACCACAGCACAAAAGCAGAATATACGTATTTTGCTGTGGCATAAAAATAATGTATTCCCTTTTGTTATCTGAAAGTTGTCATTCTATAAATTTTCGTTCGGGAAATATCGTCTGCAAAAATAAAATAGAAATGAAGTGAATTCCACAGAGTGAAATTCCATGGACCAGAATAGAAATTTGCTGTGTTGAAAAATAGGCTAAGCATTATGAGCGTTTAATTTTATTTTTTAACACAATTGAAAATAAATATATGTTATTGAAATTTAATAGAACAACACTTAAACTATTTATGACGTCATAGGCGAAACTAAATAAAGTTATTTAAAAAGCATTGACCAATATCGCATAATTTCACACTTGTTAATGCGTTATTATGGAGATGGTAAATGTTATAAAAAAAAATTCATAAATTGCTGTCTTAGAATTATCTTTATCATGCGTATGTGTTGAAATATAATAATATTAATTACAATAAGATTTTTCGAAAACTATTTAAATAAATAAAAAATAATAATTAAAAATTTAATTAAATTTTTTTTAAATGCTCTCTGCTTTATAGTTATACTATATTTTCCCTCAAATTTGTATTTTTAGCAATATATTCTAATGATGAAATTTAATTCAAATTCTTAGTATTTAAACATATCTGCCTAAAAATGCTTATCCTTATATGTGTGCTCTTTGGCATTATTGCTTGTGATCGAGTCTTCTTACAACTTAACATTTAATTCTTCTTAATACTTTGTTTTTAATTCTTCTTAATACTTTGACTTCATGCTCACTTAATTTTGGGTTAATCAAAATTAGTTCATTTCTTAGCTTAATTAATTTAGGATTAACTTTAGCATGTTCCAATATTCATAACTCTTATTATATGATAGGTGATAAAAATTCTCTTAATCTTGCAGTCAATACTTCTTAATTACACTCTTTATTGTATTGGCTTTTTCTCCTGAGATAATTTAACAGAATTATTGTTTATATAGCTACTGAAAGAAGGCGCTTGCTCACTGATTTCATATGCATTCATTCTTTAGTCGTTTACTTAAACGATATAATTATTAATGTTTTAGGTACTATTTAATTTACTCTACTAGTTTAAAATTTAATTAACTTTAAAATATAATTTAACATTATCATTTAATATTTACTGTGTGTATTTTATCTTTAATGAAAATGTTCTGAAGTTCGTTCGATTAATCGATTTCTGTAGAGCTTTTATTTTTGATTTCAATTTCTGTTGTGGCATCATCCTTTTCTCCAGTTTGTGTTAACTGTTTGACATGTGGTTGCAATGGTTCCTTCGTGTTTTCTATTTTGTTTCCATGAGGATTTTATCTAATCTTTGTTTTAATTTAATATTTCACTTATTTCTCATTCTATATGGTTCTGCTGCTTAGATCGGGGCGTGAAATGATATAAATTGCTATGATTAGCAATATCGTTTTACGAAAACGATGCAGTTTTCACAGCTTTATGAAGTACTCGCCCCTTGATAAGTATACTTCTAATTATAAGCATCTATATCCAATTAATTCTGTGGTTAATAATTTGCTTTCTTTGTCATTAGTTTAATGGTCCTTTCTTATTATCATTCAGGTCGGCGTATGTATTTTAAGTTATTATTGTAACTCATTGGTTCTTAATCTATCTCGCAATTTTTTGTGTCAGTCTTTCCTCTATGTTATATTCAGTTCTATATTTTTGTGTGCTGTTATTGTTTTAGTTCTATTAATTGCTAAATTTTAAGATTAAATTTTATTACGTTATCTATATATATATAATTTATCAATCAATCTACAATGTAATACCAAATTATGCTTAGAAAATTTTAAATTACGTAATCTAAAATCGGAGGATGGGGGTAGGGGTTTTTTGAAAGGCATTTAGCAGGAAGCCTTTTTAAAATTAAAATAATAATAATAATTTTGATTTTTTTTTTTAAGAAATTTTAATTTATTTAATAATATTAAATTGCAATGCATATGTATGCAAAATTTAATAAGACAAAGATAGTTATTAACGAAAAAAAAAAAAAAAAAAAACGTTCAACATCTTTTTAAAGGGTCATTAAACATATTTAAAAGTTTAAGAGTTTAATTTTTGTTTTCTATTTGGATCAAAAAATATACTTAATTAAAATAATAAAGATTCCTTTGAATGACGCAATTGGTAATTTCCTTTCTTTTGAAATAATATATATATATTATATTAATCAAAATTTACTTAAAATAATCATTTTTACTCAAAGGCTTAACAAAGCTTTTTTTCTCCCTGATGGAAATCCCATGTTAAATATAGAGGGGTTTTCCTTGTCTCCCCACTGTGATCTACATAATCCTTCGTAATCCTATGTCTACGGGGCGGCTCTGATACCTAATCCTTCTCGATCACATCTAAATTTACGGAATGTCCGCGGACAAAGATCCGGAAGAAAATCAGGATCAACTAACTTATCTAGATAAGAACTGAGCGAGACAAAGAAAAAAAAAAAAAGATTTGATTCGCATAGATTATAAAGATCTTTTCAACTGTTTTTATCTGTTGTATCGTTTAGAATTGGGTGTTTGAATTAATTCGTAGCGTTGTTTTTTCGAAAATTCAGGCTTTATTGTGCAAAAATAAATACAAATAGATTATTCAAAGTATTGACCATCACTAGCCAATACTTTTTCCCATCTTTCTGGCACCATACGGATTCCGCGTTGGAAGAACGAATCGTCTTTAGAGGCAATCCAAGAATCGACCCATTTTTTACGATCTTCATAAGAAGTGAACTGTTCCTCAGACAGGTTATGGCTCATCGATCGAAACAAGTGGTAATCAGATGGAGCAATGTCTGGAGAATACGGCGGGTGAAGTAGGACCTCCCATTTGGTCGTTTCGATGTAGGTTTTGACCGGTTTTGCGACGTGCGGACGAGCACGTCTCTAGGTTTCAGTTCGTATGGGACCCAATTTCCCTGCTTTTGGATCATTCCCATGGCTTTCAGGCGTTTGCTGACTGTTGAAAAGTCAACTCTTAATGATTCAGCTAAATCTTGAAGCGTTTGGCATGGATCTTCATCGAGCAATGACTTCAATTCTTCATCTTCGAATTTTTTTGGCTGCCCAGGTCGTTCCTTGTCTTCCAGCGCAAAATCACCACTTTTAAATCGAGCAAACCATTTCCGACACGTTTGTGCAACTAGTGCATGCTCTCCATAAACTTCCACTAAAATTCGATGACTTTCGGCAGCGCGTTTCTTCATGTTGAAGTAATGAAGTAGAACTCCCCGCAAAACACTTTATCCGGCACAAAGTCAGACATATTCGATGAAGTAAAAAATTATGTTATTTACGCTTCAACCAAATGACATTACTAATAACGATGCTCAATGATAGTAGGTTTACGGGGAATACTAGTCACGCCATCTGTTGGAAAATGCCACTTGTCACGCCATCTATTAGAAAACGCTACGAATTAATTCAAACACCCAATATTTAATGTATCGTTAGATATATATAATCGAAAAACGGCTGTCCTAAAACAGTGTTCCAACCATTTTCAAGCGTATTTGTCTCTCTGTATTGTTTTGGAACTTTTCAAGCAAAAAATAAAATGGAAAATAATATATACAAGTCACACACACACACACACATATATATATAGTTGGGTATTATTCGATACAACTTGCAAGTTGGTCCACAACCCTATTTGGCGATTTTCTTTTGGCCCTGTTTTGAATGATAACGATCCCGTTCTGGTTTCTTTGGAACATTTGTTTACATTTGGAACCCATAGCAACCATTTCCAAAAATCACATTTCGCCATAATCACCGAAAGAAAATTGCAAATTGAGTTGGGGACCAATCTGCAAGTTGTTCCTCGGAAAAATAGGAATATGTATTGTATTTTTGTCTTAATTCAGCTATACAGTTTTCCGACATCTTGGATAATACTGCTCTTTTTCTGGAGGATTGTATATTCCCTAATGATGGAATTTCTTCCCCTTCTAGTTTTGAGCATTTTCATATTCCAATTTCAAAATATTTTTGCTACTTTCTTTTATTAAATTGATGGTTTCTGATAGGTAGCTTTCTTAAATTTTAAAAACAAAATTCATTCCTTGATGGCTTACGTGTATTGGGTCAAATAAGTAATCATTAGCGTAAGTATTAATTTCAAATTTAATAACCAATAATGGCTTTAATTAATTGATTTAATGTAAGTAACTGGCATTAATAACGTATCACCTGAGTGCTAAAATTTACCCTGATTTAAAATTATAATTTGAATGCTGATGGCCTTAATACTGTATCTGTTGAAAAGCTAAATTTTATAATGATTTTACAATTCTCAACTTTATATATATAAAGTGAATAACGATTTTACATTTTAGGAGATATTTTTTTCTAAAGAGTTGATACTTAAAAACTACAAATGCTACTCAGTTGAGAGTTATGCTTCTGGCAGCTAGTTTAGCTTGGTAGAGCACGTAAAATAAACAGAAGATTTACTATTTTTGCTTTTCCATAAAATCAATTTTAAATCTAAACAATGACAGAGAAGTCTCAAGGACACAATAATTCTCCAACAAGTGTAGCACATGACAAAATTCAATAAAGACTGAAACACAATATATACAGAGTACAAGTATTACATTTTAAATAAAAACATGAACAGCGGCGCTAAATTTTATACTTTAGAACATTTCAAAGAAATAAACACTCAAACGAAACTCTGTGGCCCTTTCTCAAAGAAAGACTGCTGTAGACTGACAAAGTTTATTACTAAATTCATTGGGTGCGAGGTCACGTGGGTTTTGATGACGAACGATTCTGCGTAAGCGTTTCGTCATTGGCCTTCGCTGGGAAAACAGCCTCAGAGGGTGATCTGAGCTAGGAGATGTAGTTTTGGGTACTACATAGTTATAAATGCTCTTGCACTTCTGTTTTAACATTGGATAACTTGAAAATCTGGAGTGCCTTGAGTTTCCGAACATTTATTTATTACCAGGAATTTAAATAATTTTGAATCAGTGAATACCAATAAACAAAAATGAAACTTATAACAAGGTGTTCGAGTATTTTTCCTCTAGTTCCTGTAATTTGTACAATGGATTGTAAAGCATCCGAACTCATTTTTTGCGGCCTTTATAAAGAACTGTTTCCTTCTCTTTGAAATAGTTTAATTCATTTCAGATTATTAGGACATAATGTATAATTCCTGTTACGGTAAATCCAGTGACATGGCAACTACAGTAAAAAAGGTAGGGGGTAGTTATGTGTCTATTTTCTATAAACGATGGAAGTTTTTGTAATTCCGAAACGCGTAAATGACGTTATTAATTTCATAGTACGCCAAGAAACTTTCAAACAAATTACTTTTTCATATCATTTTCATGAATTGTAGTTATGATTAGCTAAAGTTAATATAGATCTAAAACCTCATCAAAATATATTATAAAATAAATTCGCTAAATATTCGGCTTTATTTATTTATTGGGGTTTTTTTATTCGTATCATCATCATAATTAGATGAGGCAGATTATTACTTTCTTCTATATTCAATAGAAGAAAGTATTGGATTTGTAAAAATTTTCGACCTCGGGTTATTGATGGATTTGTACGTTTTGAGAGCTGTAGAACACGATTTGACCATTTTTAGAAAATGTCTGTCTGTGTGTGTGAGTGTGTGTGACAAACTTTCGTGGCAACTGTATCTCAGGAACTACTGCACAGAATTTTATACAAATTGGTATGTAGTTGCACCTTGACATAACTTGGTGCCTATCCACTTTTGGTAAAAATTGTCTCGCAGGATGCGTTGCCATCCCTCTTTTTCTAAATTTTTAACATGGTGATATAGGACAAAATTTTGTATAAATGAGCATAAAGAGAATTATTTTTTAGTAATCATTATGAAATTTACAAGAATTGTTTATAATAGAGATAGTCAACTGGGAAAAATTTTTTGTATGTGTAAGAGCCTCGCCACCCCCTGGGAAGGGGGGGGGGGTAAATTTTCAAGATGGGTATCTTTTGAAAGGTCTCGTCAATACCTTTGAAAGGAATGGCTGAACTATAAATCTGTGATAATTCAAAGCAAAGTTATCGATTTTTTTTACTTTTAACGAAAAAAAAAAAAAACCTTGGAAAGAAAAAATCGTATTATTATTATTATTATTATTATTATTTTAAATATTGTTACTGGGTGAATTTGTATAGGAAAATATAGAAGAAAGTCTTGTGGTGGCCACAACATACTAGTTTTTTTTTACATCATCTTTAATCATTGTAAATACTATTTATTTATTAACATGTATTATTGTGTGTCTGTGATTATTTATTACTTTTGTACTTTCTTTTATGTCAGCCCCATGGGACCACTTGTACTTTCTGCAGTATCTTTATAGGTACTAGTATATATGTAGTACTATAGTATTACAGGGATGGAACACGGGCGCAGAATTCTTACCGGTATTTGTTTAACAAATTTTTTAACTATAATATCGTTGATTTAAGAAGAAGAAAATTTTCTTGCATTCATAGTTGTATGAATTCTGCGCCCGTGTTCCACCCCTGGTTACTAGTGCTATAGTACTAGTACCTTTATACTTTTTTTTATTTTAATGTGTGTATGTGTAAATTGTATTTTATATGTACAAAAACCATAAATTAGAAGAGTTTAGACGCCAACCGAGATAGCTTATAATATTTTCAAAGGACTTGGGTTGTTTTAAATTTATAATATCTGAAAACCGCTTATTTTACAGAATGGAAATTGTGTATTTCATTACACTTGTATATCTAAATATATATATAAAAATCTATTAACATACCTTTATTATTTATTTTTCTATAAACCATACCTAAAAAAATGTAAAAATGAAAGCAAAGATTAAATAGCACAAAACTTACATACCTCAGAGAGTAATGCAGTTTAAAATTGCTGTAATAGCCTCCCTTTCTTGATTGTTCTACATTTAAAATACTAAGAAAATCTTGCTCTAAATATTTATGAATTCCTTGCACGGTTATACCTTTTTCTTTCTATTTATTTTTCTGGGAATAAAACAAAAATAATATTAATAATGAGAAAGGTGAACGGGGGAAAAAAAAAAAAAAGAAAGAAAGAAAGCGAAAAATTGCTCGGGAATCTTCCCGCGAGAATGTTGGGAAAAAAGAAAGAAAGGCAGGAAACGGAATGGTTACGGTTGCAAATATTAAAAGTTCGCCACGGGCTTGACATGGAAAATTACTTCTTTTATTTTGGCAGCAGCGTTGCATCACAAAGGTAAAAAAGGTAATCTGATAGAATTTTATTTCATATTTGGCTGAACATCGCTCAATTTAAAATCAGGTAAACGGTGTGAACTGTAAAGGGACTCTAAATTTAATCAAATTAAAAATCTTGTTTTATTAAAACTTTAAAACTATAACTGTCCAACAGGGTTTAACCTGGCAAAAAAGTTTCTTTAGCATTTTAGCTAAAACATCTGAGCAGTATTTTAGCTTTTTCGAAAATTAATTCTTTGAATAGTATTGATTTCTTTTTCTTAACTTGGTTATCCCCAATTTTGTTTTCTGTTTGTTTTGTTCACTGACGATTTTAACCAAGCATATATTGCGATTTAAGAAAAAATGAATCAGCAAAATTTTGTTTCGATTTCAACAAACGCAATACTAGCACTGAGAATACATCTGTGAAGCAAATTCTTAATTATGTTTTTAATATTTTTACATTTAAATTCAACTATTAAAAGTCGAAATTAAATCCGAATATACTAAATTAGATAATGATTCCCAATATTTTCAGTGGTTTTGTAATTTCCGTCCACGAATATTTGTGTAAAAAATTGAGGTAGTTATATAAAGTTATTTTATGAAGTAATCTAGTTTTAGCTTTTTAGCGAAATTCTCACTGACATAGTTTAGCAAAATACAATATCTTTTAGCAAAATGCTAAAAAAACTAATGGCAGTTTAAACCCTGCTGTCCAATATTTGTTTTAAGAAACATCTGTTGGACAGAGCACAGCATTGGACAGTGCAGGGTCTGCCTTTGCTGTAAAATGAACTGAAAAACAGGTGCTGAGTGAAAAGGATAAGAATTTTGTTTAAAAAAAAACCATAAAATGCAATGACAAACAACAACTGTTTTAAATATTAAAATCACGAATGGGGGGGGGGAGTAGACATGGATGTAGGGTAAAGGCAGAAATATTTATTCATACGAACGAAAAATCTTTCGAACAATATTTGATCATTAAATAAGGGGCTAAAATAATTTTTAAAATAATAAATAATTTTTAAGAAAAAGGAGCAAACAATCAGCATCTTTATCTTCCTTCCTTTTCATTGATAAACTTTAATTTTATTCATCCTTTATCATAATTATCTTTGCTCTGAAACTAAAAGATGTTATTTAAGTTCATTATGCACGTTTCTTGGCATAGTAAATGACATATGACGGCATGGTGAAAGTAGCACAATGGGTTTCTGTACAGAGATTCAAATAATTCGTATACATTACGGTGTATGAGAGAGATTTCTTCAAAGCATATTTTAATTTTAAATTTCTTTAAAGCACAGTTAATTTCTCTGTATTGAACTAATATGCATTCTTCTGATACACAAAGGTATGCTTCTCATAGAATACGGTGTGGTTAGCATTCCTAATCGGTGTATAGTATCCTATAAAAATATTAAGATACATTACGGATTATAGGTGGAAATTGCTTAGTTGTATTAAGGGAGTTTTTTTATTTACTTTTCACTAAATGTTTAGTACACTATACACTGCATATAAAACATTTAGACACAATAACTGTAAAGAAAGATTATTATTATTTCTTAATGTATAATTAGAATAAAAGTTTTAAGATCATTTAGGTAAAACATGTTAAAGTAAAAACTTATTCAACACGTAACTACAATGGAAAAATGTTTTTAATCTACGTGAACTACTTTTGTTTGTTTGCCATGTTTTTAGAAAAGTACAGAGGAGATTTCCCTTCAGATGATTGAAATTATTTGCGAAATATGGAAACGTTGATTCCGTAATCAGTATTGGTTTTTATATAGACTCGCAAATGTCTTTGAATACACAGTTTGGGAAGATACAGTCGGCCCCGCTTAAACGAATATCTACCGTTCTAACTATATTAATTCGATTAAGCGGGGTATTCGATTAAGCGGGGAAGACTAGAAAGGAATTACATGTATAACTATAATGATTGTATGCTTACATGAAAAGATAAATGATCGATACCTCTTTCTTATTTAAATATTTAATTACACTTTACTAAGTTAAAATATTTTCGTAATTTATATATGTAATTAATGCTGGAATAAATACAAAATAAATAAAGTATACTTAGAATTTTATATTTAACAAGGGGGAAAATATCAGTTATGATTGATTACTTTGAAATAGACTTAACTAAATATTTTTGATTACTTTTTCTAAAGCACATAAATAGATTATAATCCCTTCTATGAGATTTAAAATGACGATGAATAATATTAAAGAATTTTACAAGTTCGTCTATCTTTGGAGGCGGATCTGTTTGTTATTCTTTATCACTTTCATTTAAAGATTTTGTTGAAACTCTTCCTCTCTTTCTGTTTCTCCATCTTTATCTCCATCTATGAGTTCATAAAGTTCTATTTCAATCGTCTGAAAACTTTCAAGATTTGTGATTTCTAATTCCTGGAGATCATAGGTATTTTAATTTCTAATTTCATCATCAGTTGCTGATTTTATACATTTGTTTTATCACCAATTTTTATCACCTCGGCAGAAATTCCGTCTTATGTTTAAAGGGCATGCCTTAGTTATGTAAGATTTTTAAAAGAAGAACGGTTTTTTTTTTTTTTTTTTTTTTTTTTTTTAGAATGAGAGGAAAAATCTTCCCAGAAATAGAGAAATTATTTTATTTCAGAAACTTTGAGTGTTTATGCGATTAAACGGGGTGGCGTTGTAAAAAACATTTCTTTAAACGAGGAAATTTAACATTACTTCTATGGGGGAAAAATTGGTTCTATAAATTTATATTATTATAAGCGGGGTATTCGATTATACGTTACCCGATTAAGTGGGGACGACTGTATTTCTTTAAAGCTTGGTTAATGTTCAATAAGACATAACAAACTTAGCATACATTAGATAACAAAAGATCTTTCCTGTAAAATAAAGTACGCAGCGTTCCTAGAAATTTAATTGCGTTTTATTTTATTGTCACCACTATCGTCAAAAAGAAAGTTTTCTGGAATATCTTAATACTAAAATGTCATGTAAATTTAAAAAAAAAAAATAGTGGTGACAAAATATTAAGAAGAGAGTAAAATTTTAGGAACATTGCCTAGGCATGATTTACAAGGACACAGTAAAATATTCAGATACATTAAGGGATATAACTGGAAATACTACGAAGAACAATTTCTGTTGATATCAATCAAAGTACAATTTCTGTTTGTTTTTAGTGCATTACATTGTGCCCACACAATTTTTTAATAGCATACGTGACTATATATAGACATTTTTTTTTTTTTTTTAATAAATAAAATAATGTACAGAAATAGTTTTTGGGAGACATTTCCTTTATAATTTAAACAGAGATGTTAAATACATTGAAGGTTACATGCGTAAGTACAATTGGAAAATGTTTTAAATCTATGGGGAACATATGTTTATTTATTTATTTATTTATTTTATTTATATATTTTTTTTCCTTTCTTTCTTTCTTGTTTACCAAAAGTATAGATGAGAAGACTTCCACAAAGCAACATTTGTTGCCAATTCAGATGAGTCAAATGGTTTGTGGAAATGGCAACCCTGATACCGTAAAAACGTCGTCCACGAACCGGTCTCCTCTACAAGCCGTGAGAAAGTCCCCACTAGAATAGGCCCTAGGCTGAATATCAATTGCGATCGCTAGATTTTGTTTTATATTGTTTAGTTCTTTTTCTAATTCGAGACAAAGATCTCTCACCCCAACACACTAAATCTGGCAACCGTCACGCTATAAATGTTGTTCAATTATTTTACTAATAGAGGCAGTAAATAAGTTATCGTCTGTCTTTTTCAAAATGATTTTATTTGCTTTTTCTTTCAGTACATTCTATAAAATGTGTAATGTAATGAATTAACAATTTTCATGTAAATTGAAAATAATAACGAACAAATAAAATTTTAAATTGGTTACTTACCTTATTCGTAAGAAAAATTTTTATTTATTTATTTATTTATTTATTACTATTATTATTAATGGAAACTATTTAAATTTAAAAAAAAAAAAAAAAAAAAAAAAAAATTACATTTTTTATGTATTTTTAATTTATTTGTGAATATCTTTGTCGGTTGATTGATAAGTTATTATTATTATTATTATTATTAACGTTTCCTGTGTAAATACTGAAAATTTTAGTATTTAAACATAATTTTTTTTTTTTTTAAATAAATTATTAATCAATCCATACACAAAATAATACCCAAATAGATTTAGAATAAACAGTTAAACTATAATAATTTTAAATTTAAGGGGGGGGGGGGGATTTAAAAAGTTAGCAAAGAGCATTTAAAAAAATTTAAAATTTCGAATTTTATTCATTTATTTTTAATAGTTTTCAGGAAATTTTAATGTACTTAATATTGATACACGTTAATGCATATGTATGAAGTCTTTCATAACTTTCAGGCATTAATTTATATATAAGAGAGAGAAAGAGCTTTAATTGACGCACGTTTTTATGGAGACTACCATCCCTCTCACACTCAACAGTGAGGCTCCCACAGACGTTTCTACAAACAACTCCATCGATCATTAACATTATTTATGAAGAAATACAAATATATTTGTAGAAATAAAGGTTAAAGAGCCATAAGTATGAAATAAACCCATTTAATGCAGAAGAACAGTGAGGCAAAGGACAAATATTCTTTCCCGCATCTTATGTGCTGTTGCAGTAAAAGTAGTTTTACAGTCAAAGTGGAAAGAAATGGCAGTCACTTCCATTAAAGTCTGTCTTAGCGACACATCTGGCGAGATATGTGTTGTTCATTCATTGTGAATGTGGTGTTAACTCCATATTTTTTAAATATTTATTTATTTTTAACTTAATTGTATCACATTTAATCATATTTTTCATTATAAAAATGAAAAAAAACTTCAATAGTTGCATTAGAATGGCATAAATAGCATTACTTGTTTTTTCACGAAACTAAAACTTCTAAATGTTCATTATAAAAGTGAAGTTTCTAAGTTACTTTAAATTAATTTTCTTATAATTTATAAATTCTTATAACATAGATTTGTATTAAACCCTAAAAAATTGATAACACCGATTGAATACTTGAATTTTTCCAAAATACAAATTTGCAAAAAGCTCGTTCTTTCAATATCCTTTTACAAGGAGATAGTCCATTTTTTACAATAAACGATCCATGCGGTAGACAGAAAAACTATTCTAACGAAAAACTATTTTTCGACAAAAAAACTATTTCTAATAAACGACTTAATTTTGAATTGAAATATTTTATATATGTTTTATATTAATATAGATATTATTATTTTATACTTATAAAAATTTAACACAGCCGGTTAAATTTATTTTCCTTCGCAGGAAAAAAAAAAAAAAAAAAAAAAGAGTGTGGGGGGGGGGGGGGGGGGGGGGACGTAAATTCACGTTCTGTCTTCGAATAAAATTAAACCACATTTTTCTTTTTCTAAAATGAAATTTCTTGTTCAATCAATGACTGAATATATTTTCTAGATTTTATATTACTTCCGTTATAAATAGTTGGAAAAAAAAAAAAAAATCTTACATAAAGGTGAATACAATGCAGTTCCTTCCTTATCCTCTAATGAAAAGAATTTTAATCCTTTATGTTATTTCCGTAGATATAGTAATTTATATAGATCTATCATCCCCATGTTGACGAGCAAAGATTTTTGATGCCGAAAAAGTTTTTTGGCATCAGCCATTAGAGAGTTAACACTCGAAAACAGTAATAGAATAGAATGGTAATGAATTTTGAAAATACGGAAATATTGCGCGGCTTTTAAGCGCTCTAATAAATATATGAAAAGGAATAGGATAGGTTCCATAAATAAATAAGTTATATTCAAGTAATTTATGAAAAATATAATTTTTATGATCAGTTGCTTTATTATTATTATTATCAGATAATTACTGTTTTCATATTTATTGGAATACTTTTTTTAAATTTTAATATTTTTTAATATTTTATATTAGTAAGTAATATGGAATTCTCAAAATTCTTATAAATGTAGCTAGTAGCCGCGAAAGTTTTAATATATAACTAGTATGATGTGACCACCACAAGACTTTCTTCCATATATAATCCTATACAAATTCACGCAATACAAATAATTTATTGAATTATAATTTATTAAAATTATTTTTCATGATGAATGCAGACGATTTTTATCTCAAAGAAGTATAATAATAATAAATGCCGAAAGAAAGACAGTTTTGTGCAGACATGAGTATACTAGAGTATAGTAAAAAGAAAGAAAAAAGGAAAGGAAAACGAAAAGAAAGAAAGAAAGGAAACGGTGTATCTGGAGTTTTTCATTCTCTTTTAGTGCACAAATTTTATTTGCTAAATTGCCTATGTGTATTCCCGTGTATATTCACTCGGGGAAATACATCCACAAGAGAGTAAAATGGCCGTCTTTTCCCGATTAAAAAAGGTATCACTTTTCCCCTCTCAATGATCAAACTATGTCTTATTACTATATCTATACTTATTTCCCATATAATTTTACATTTAATTTCTTCAAGTAAACTTTTATAGTAGTGTATTTTTACTTTCCGAACACTATAGTGAGGAAAGTATTGTACTCATGTCAAAAATCCGAATTGGAGATTTTCATGTTTCTATACGTTTCGAGGTCCCCTGAGTCCGTTTTCACTATTTTTACGATGATGTGTGTATGTATGTATGTGTGCGAGTGAACACACTAGCGCCTAAACGCTTTGTTCGAATAAGCTGAAAGTTGGTACGTATAATCTAAGTCACCATAGTACGAACTCTATTGATTTTGGTGAATCTAGCACTTATAGTTTTTTTACAGGGACACCAGGAAAAATTCTTTATCATTATGGCCTATGGGGCCAAACTTTTAAAAGTGCGATAGCGTCTAAACGCTTTATTAATCTGAGAAAAAAATTTGTACACATGTCACCGTTGCACGAACTGTATAGATTTTGGTGAATTTAGCACTTACAGTTTTTTTACAGGGGCACAAAGAAAAATTCTTTTTCTTTATGGCCTATGGGACCAAATTTTTAAAAGTGCGATAGCATCTAAACGGCTTATTCAATTGATCTGAAAATTTATATGAATATTATAAATCACTGTTGCACTAACTATAAGCATTTTGGTGAATCTAGCATTGATAGGTTTTTACAGGGACACGACGAAAAATTCTTTACCATTAGGATCTATGGGCTCAAAGTTCAGTAGCGTTCAATAAAACATCGTGTATTATAGGGAGAAAAATACTCAAACACTCTATTATGGTTTTCTCTCTTTTGTTTGTTTAACAACTCCTCTTTCTTTACTTTATCTACAAAACTGTTAATGACTCAATGTTCGGAAAGTCGAGTGGAGTCACTCCAGATTTTTTTCCATGTTTATGTTTCCTAAACATTCTCTTAATCTACTGACGCAGGTGGATAGAGAACATGAATAAGCAAACTTGAACATGATGTCGTCACCTTGCCCTTTTGTAGCTTCCATTCAGTTTTTCTTCTTCCTCTTTTTTCCCTAAATAGGGAAAAATTAATTTTGTTTTAACTGTAGGCGCCTCATTGGTTATCGCTCTGGCAGAGTGATGTAACCAAAGTATCGTTTGCCGAAGAATGCGGACAGCATGACATGTAGGTTAATGACCATATTCGTTCATATTTTTTAATTAGTGATATAATTAATTCAAATAAGAATATTTTTCGTAAAAAATTAAACGAAAAATACCTGAGAAATTGTTTGATAATATGTATAATAGAGAAGACATTATATTATATTATTAAGTGTATATTAGAGAAAACACTTGCATATTTATTTATTTATTTATTTATTTTTTTATTGCTTGACATTTAACATAACATTGAAAGAAAAGAAAAAAGAAAAAGAAAAAGGAAGGTAAGAAAAAAAGAAAAAAAGTAAATTCTTACCAGTTTCATAAAGTCACGCTACAGACTGGTGTTTGTGAAATTTTATTTATATTTATAACAGAATGGCCCCATAGAACTATGATAGAATGAACTCTGGCATTCCGTTATTTAATATTTTTAATTATAATAAAGCACAATTACAATAACTATATACATTGCGCGCAGTAAAACAGAACATTGGGATACATAAGAACGAATATTCTTACAGACCGCTGCCTGCGGCCCATGGCCACAGGGGCGTCTTACAAGAAAAACGACTACATCTTTCAGCGAGAGCTGACGAACTTCTGAAAACAAAATGTTTTCACTTCACTTTTTTGTATAGGCAAAATATCATTAGATATTTTTCCGAGAATGGCGACAGCGCCGTCTATATTGTTTTAAATGATAGGGAAGATGGCTCAATATTGATAGGCTATTTAAAATATTCGTAAGAATTTGAATTTAGCGCGACATTCTCCCCCTCTGTTCCCGAGCCTATGTCTCGAGGCGGGAACAGCACTTAAAGCTTTCCGCGGATACCACAGGAGATTGAAGTTTTGTAACTATAACATTTTAACATGAATGTGAGGGTCGATGCACAATAGATACCTAAATTTAATTAAATCAGGGTTTACTATTTCAAAGGCCAGTATAACAGAATGACACCATAGAACATTGAAAGAACGAACTCTGGCATTCCGTTATTTAATATTTTTAATTATAATAAAGCACAATTACAATAACTATATACATTACGCGCAGTAAAACAGAACATTAGGATACATAAGAACGAATATTCTTACAGACCGCTGCCTGCGGCCCATGGCCACAGGGGAGTCTTACACGAAAACAGCTACATCTCTCAGCGAGAGCCGACGAACTTCTGACTTCTGAAAACAAAATGTTTTCACTTCACTTTTTTGGATCGGCAAAATATCATTAGATATTTTGCCGAGAATGGCGACAGCGCCGTCTATATTGTTTTAAATGATAGGGAAGATGGCTCAATATTGATAGGCTATTTAATATATTCGTAAGAGTTTGAATTTAGCGCTACACATTGAAATAACTAAAACTTTCGGCAACATTAGTTTTGGTATTAACACAAATTTCGTTTGAATTTAACTTAAATTAAAATAAAAAACATTAATTTTTTTAGAAATAATTCATTTTCTGAATACAGTCTAATAATATTAACACTGATGTATATTATTTTTATTAAACCAGTTATAATAAAAATCCCTAATTGTATTAATTTAAGATACATATAGATTTACCCCTAATAAAATTATTATCATAAAATGCGGGTTTAAAAAATCTTTTTATACACCCCTCTACTAATTAAATAATAAAGAAGACGAGAGAGAGAACGTTTATCTTATAAATAAAATTAAAAAAAAAAGCTTACAAAAGTAAGGATCATTCTTACCACTTTAAGTATCTAGAAATAGTTTATAATCAATGAAAAATAATAAATTATATAATTCAAATAGACTAAAATAGAGACAACAAAATGATAACATCACGATCTCAGGAAGTTAGTACTATATATGTTATTTTTCACTCATAATATTTCTTCTGTATGACGATTTTTTGCATTTAATTACTCAAAGTAAATAATGGGATGCTAGCAGCAAATTATTTTGGATTTTTAGTTCCTACTGCTTCAAAAACTACAGTGGTCTCTCAGTAATCGGACGAGAGCACTGCCGGATTATCGAAGACACCGGTTTAGATGAATCACTAATGATACATCTAAACGGTAGAAGATATGTTTTATTTTTATACATATACTATGTATGTAATTCTGTGTTATTCATTACATTAGTGCACATCTTCAGGGGAAATATCAACATAAACTATAAACTAAAACTACAAATAAGCGATTAGAGCGAGGGGTAGGGGGTAACAGCAACCCGCTTTGCAGGGTTGCCTGTAAAAAACAACAGGGCAGTCATTGGGGACTGCCGATAGAAGTAAAAACTAAGTAACTTGTGAATTGCATCGTCGAGCTATTAGATTATTATTTTTGAATTATTTTTGGTTTGTAAAGAAGGGTTAATATTGTAATATGACTAAAATAATTTTCTTTTTTTTTAATTATTTATTTGAAAATTTATATTGAAAGCAAAAAGAAGAATATAACAGTCTGTATAAAAACACGTGCTTGTACTTTGTGAACTATGTATAGACTGTGGAAAAAGTACATGCATACATAGAGTTTAGAACTAGAAAGAGACAGATGCCAGTAGCCAGTATACTACTCGCATTAGTATACATTTTATACACACACACATATATATATATATATGAGGCATGCCGCGCCGTGCGCTACCTATATGGATATATATGTAGAGAGATAGACTCTTTGTATATATATAATGTATACTAATAACGCACGGAGGTATATCTATGTACATATATACACAGTATACATATAGCTCATGGAAAGCGTTCGGTGATGACGCGAGTTCCATGATTTTTGTTCACCCAAAAAGTGTTCAACGCGCCTAAAGAAGTTTTCACTTCAAAAATTCGGATTATTGGCAGAGACGGAGAAAAGAAATGCTGGATTTCACAGGGTGTATTGTATTGACTTGCCCTCTTCCCCTACAGCTGAAAGCCTTTGAAAACGAATCAATTTGATTTCTGAAAATGTTTTGATTCATTCTACATCATTTGAATTTGTTCTTTTTTCCTTATAAATTTTCATCTGACATTGTTTACTATTTTCTACAGCATAGTGTTAAAGTTATTGTGTCATATATCAGAACTGGTTAAAATCTAATGGCGTGCATAGAGTTAGAAAAGCACATCATTTAAAATGTTTCAGCTACTAGAGCTTAAAAAATTTTTCAAACTTCATTTTAAATAATCATCTCTTTGTTCAAAACCGACGTTGTCTAATTAAACAAAAATTATTCTTATTATAAATATATATTAGACTCCCCACCCTTCTTTGGCACTTAATTATATTAAATAGTTGGTTTGGGGTTAAGGCCAATTGACTATATGAGGATCCTAGGCCTAAATGGAATGCCCTACGCGGGGATCTTTTAAAAATGTTCTAGTCTGTATCCATCTTAGTGTCGGAGAAAACTACGAGAAACTGCAAACGGCTAGGCCGACGAGCATGATCTGGGCATGAATCCGCCATTGCTCGTCTTCCGGCCTCAAGAACAGAACCTCTCGACCGCTGGTGAGGCTAATTATATTATAGATGATAAGACGAAATCAAATAAAAGTATTGGATTTTTACAATTTAATCGTAGGATCCTATTTGGAAGCTATACTTGATTTAATGCGCATATGAATTCCCATACAGCCACTTACATTGCATAAACACGTATAAAAGTTTAAAAATGATCCATTAAACGTCTATAAATATCCTACAGATATCTATTAGTTAGCACGACCCATGTCACTCTTTTTTACATCCATTAGATGTCTGTAACATATCCGATGAATCTCCAAATATCCAATCAATGGACTTGTTAGATCTAATAGATATTGAAAATATCTAAATCTTGTTTTGATCTAACCTGTTACATTTATTAGACATCGAAAAAGGCACATCTAAATTTCGTCTATATTTAAACATCTAATAGATATCTATAATGAGTACAGGATATCCAGGACTTTTTTTTTTAGATATTTTGTACTTTTTATGGATCATTTGGATATAATTTAGATGTCTGATGGATATCAGTGGCTGTATGGGTTACTTTAAAATCATAATTTGCATTTTATTTTTACATTTGTTTGTTGGTGTTTCCTATTTGATGCGATCCCATTTCCACCACTCGTTAAAGAGCTTCAAGGTTAATATCAGTAACACGTTTCACAGAACATATGCAGCGTCTCTCATCTCATCATGGTTAAATGACTGCAAGAAATTCCGTCTCATTTCCGGGACACAGAGAACAACAAGAGGTCTTTGTTAAGAAGGATGATGTTTTATTACGACGATAGCTTTCTTTCTTTCTTTCTTTGCCAATCTGTCCTCGAACTCTATCCTTTGGTCTTTTGTCTTTGGTTCTCCTCGCAAAGTTACAAACAAAACACGACGTCGGACGAAATACTATGTTGCGGCCGATAGTTGTCCAATTAATAACGTGTTATTTCGAAGGAGAAAAAAACACTTAGTTATTTTTATTATTAAATTGCCTCAGTAGCACAGAACATTATTTCTGTATTACGCAGATGTCACACATATTTTAATTATATATATTTCGATAAAATAATTTTACAGGTAATTATAATTAAGAAAATCTTCTTATCTGTATTCATCAATCGAGCATCCGATCTTTATATTCTTGTTTAGACTGCTAAATCATTGTAATACTCTTCTACAAAGAGATATGTATTAGATTTGAAATAACTCAGCATATAACTAATTGACGACATCACTTTGTGCCTTTTAAATATTTAATGAAAGAATTTTAAAAAAAATAAAAAGAACATAAAAATAAATTTGAATTACGGAGCTAATAAACGCTCCGAACATTAAAGAGTCTACACTACTACTACTACAGAAGAAAAATCTACATGTACACTGATGCAGGTGCAAGCGGTTTCGTAGGCATGCGCAGATGCCTTATTTATTTGACTTCACAGTTCGAATCGAAAGTAGAATGTTTTAATAGTCTGTGAAAAATATATATTGGGCAGATAATTATTATATTTTACAACAATTTTTATCTAATTACATCACACAAAACAAGGAAGAAAAATCTTGAAATTCGTCAAGATCTACAATGAGGAATTTGCATGCACACATGGAGGTTTTGAACAAAATCCTATTTTTCTGATAGTTTTAGGCCCATAAATTTCAAAAAGTTTATTAAAAATGCAAAAAAAGTTATCATTAATTTAAAAAATAACTTTAAAATGAACAAAAAATCACGTGACTTCGAAACGCTGCCTGACGTCACACTTTAGGATGCTCCAATGTTTACATTTTGTTAGCCTGGTTAGTAAGCAGTAATTCGTTTTAACTATCGTAATTAACAATCGTTTATGTGATTTCTGAGCATTTCTTTTTCCTCTTATAATCATTTAATATCATTATCACCATTTTCTATCATCATTATCTTCAATTGTTTTCTTTTCATGGCGGTTGTCCAATGTTTTCGTTTAATAGAATCCTGTGGAACGCTAAAGAATAACTTTTGAGAAGCTTTAGCCGTTTTATTAGTGCAAAATGGTACAATACAATATTTATACAACGATTTTTTGATATCCGTCATTTTTATAAAATACAAAACCTATTTCACTGATTCAAGAAGCAAAGCAAAGCACGAAATCGAATGTAAACAAAGATTACACCCGTTTGTTGTCCTAAAGGATGACGTCACGATATTTTATACTGCGTTTTCTCGATAGAGTAAATAGTGCGATGTTAAAATTGTTATAAATCAGTCATTAGATTTCAAATAAAGAAAATGTATGTATTTATTTTCTTACCTTCACATCTTCTATTGTATAAGAATAAAATCAGAAAACGTGCAAATTGTCTATTATGTATAAATGCTGTCTACACAAATATTCTAGAAATATGTTATAAAAATTAAGTTAAATATTTGGAAGGCAAACTCTTATTTCCTCGTTGATAAATAGAAAAATCCTACGGTAAAACCTAACAGTCAGTTCTAATTCACATAAACAAGGCGTTGGAAATAACTTTCATTCGATTTCTGAGAAAGTGCGATTTTCCAGAATAGAATTGTTCCATGTAAAACGTCTTTTTGAAAAATCTAGGGATTATATTTGTGTAACTGAATAAAATCATAGTTGTTATGTGCACAATACTGAAAATAAGTATTATAGACACAACATTCACTTAGAAAAAACTTTCAAAATAAATGATATATATAACAAAAATAAATGGCTTAAAAATGAAAAAAAAAAAAAAAACCCGTTAACATAATAATGATGTGAACACATCATTCACACACCAAAACGGGGTATATTCGTAATGAAATGCTATAACACAGTGGCTATTTTCTTTATATATCTGGACACCTATTTCTCTCGAATACCACAAGGTACACTCGGAAATCCTGTTGGGCGCACAAGGATAGATGTTAACTTGTACGTCTTTTTAACACCGTTATATATATATATACATATATATATATTTATTTATTTATTTATTTATTTTTTTTTTTTAAGAATTTCATCATGTTTGATTGCATAAAACTGCTAAAACTATTATTAACAATTTCGATTAAAAATTTCCGGTAGCAAGAAAACCTACGAGTTGGCAGCTATGCACCAGTGCTTTCTAGCACACCTTTTTCACTGGCATAGATGATAAAATTCTTTAAAACTGTATTTATTTATGACATAGTTTAAGGTTGCACATCAATCAGATCAGTTCTTTCTCCCTCCACATAAAATCCTGTGGGATTTTTTGTTGCATTTTGAAAATTTAAAGCTTTTTTCCAAATAGTAATAACAACCATAGGGAAAAAAATATGCACGGGTGGACCCTAATACGTATTATGCGCTAGGCCCACTTTTGGCTTAATTGGGTTCTGATCAGGCCCTGACTAAAGGCAGGGCATACGGGGCAAATGCCCTGGTCCCCCCTTCTTGAAGGGGCCCCCTACAGGCGTATGCAGAAATTCTGCAACCTAAAGACCTCTTACGCCACTGCAAGCCCCCCCCCCCCCAAAAATAGGCTTGCCCCGAGGCTCCAGGTAGTCTAAGTCGGGCCCTGGTTCTGATAATGCCTACCTTCGCCGACAGCCAGAGCTTATGTCAGTCTACGAGGAAAAAAAAAAAAAAAAAAAATATATATATATATATATATAATGTAATAATAGAAATATAGAATGTAATATATAGAAATTATATATATATATATATATAAGCTTCATTACCTACCGTATTTTTTCGAATACCGTTTTCACATTCAAAAAATTCACAACCGTTAAATCTATTCTCGTTTTACAATAATAATAATAATAATAATAATAATAATAATGAAAAGTTTTAATATTTTAATTTGAAGCAGTAAAATGCGAAAAATGAACTAAAAGCATTCTTCGCAGTGTACTTAGCTGTAAAATGAAAGATTTAAAAAAAAAAAAAAAAAGTAAATAAAACATATTTAACAATGATGAATTTTCAGAATGTGAAAAAGAAATTAAAATAAATAAATAAAGTATTAAGTGGTGAGTTATTGTGGAATCAAATTTCCCAAAGAATAATATGAGGCTTTGTGTGTGTCCGCTCTTAAAAAGAAATTATAGAGATGTGTTAACTGGTTATTATTACTTCCATTACCCAACTACCGTAGGTAATGGAAGTATTGCGTTCGGTCCGAAAATTCGATATCGAGTTTTCGTTTAATTTACACATTTTAAGGCGCCCTGAGTCCAAATACGTAGTTTTTGGCAATCGGTCAGTGTGCGTGTGTGTATGTGCGGAATCTTTTGACTATCCTATCTCCGAAACTAATAAAGATAGAGCTACGAAACTTCAGAATTGAGACAGGTCTGGTGTACAGATGAATTTTCGAAATTTTGATGAACATTAAAAAACCGGAAGTGGGACCGTGAAGTCCGTATCTCAAAAACGGCTCTAAAGATTTTCTTCAAATTTGCTATATAAACACTCTATTAGATGTCCTTTCTAATGATATAGTTGGTTAGTTCAGGAAAATGGATAGACGCCCTATATAAATAGCTCAATTTCTGGTCTCGCAAGCGCGTTCCTTTAAAAACGGCTGTACGGATTTTTTTTCAAACTCGCCCTATTAACTCCCTTTTAAATATCCTTTTGTATGTAATTATCGTTTTTCTGTCAATAGTTGAATATTCCAAGTTTTGGTAAAAGTTGATATCTCGAAAACGGCTCTAACGATTTTCTTGAAAATTGTTACATAAATCCATTTTAGATATCCTTTCTCATGTATTACGGGATTATTACAGGAAAATTATCAGCCATCCTGCTTAGGTAGGTCAGTTTTAGATCTCGGAAATTGATGTTTCAAAAAATAACTCTACCAATTTTTATTATTTTTTAACTCGCTAAGTAAGCTTTGTTTTATATGTTTTTACATGTGTATTAAGTTTCTCTTACCGGAAGAAAAAAAAAAAAAAAAATAGGTTTCTACTTCGTTAGTTCAATTTTATGTCTTCTGATCACATTATCTTCAAAAAAGTCATATAATATGTGTAATAGTGGGTAACGGAAGTCGTGTGGTTGTTTCACACCAGAATTTTTTCTTTGTGGGTAAATATTTGCACCTGAAACACAACTGATAGATGAGCTCATCTGTTTTAATAGTCTTGTTCAATCACCGAAGCAATATCGTTGTCGTTAACTATTTTTTGTTTAACAATTCGTCATTTAAAAGTCATTTGTCGCTATTCCCTTCTAACTCTCTGTTAGTCTTTAAAGTAATATGAAACTCGTGGAGGAACATGAACTTAAATTATTTCCGGATATTTTATTGTTCGTTAATCATATCATGAAAGAGCCTCGTTAAAGGAAACAAAATGACTATTAATGCCGTAGTGAAATTGAATTGTTTAGAAAACAAAATACGTCTCAGCAGCAATTCGGACCATTTTTATTAACATCGTGGTTTTCTCTAATTTTATTATTATTATTATTATTTAATAGGAAGTGAAGTAAAAATAATTTGAATCATTTAAATAATATTAAAAGAGTGAAACACGTTTGAAGTCATTTCTGGAAAATAACTTTTTTTTATATACAGTCGACACCGGTTATAACGTACCTGGGATATAGCGTACTTTCGCTTATAACGTACTCAGACGCTTGGTCCCGAATGAAACCCTATATAATGTAATGGTTTACATCTTCATCTATAACGGACTATGCAAAAGCCTTAATCTGGTTATAATGTACTTTTTAGACTGGAATGAAAAGCCAAAATTGGATGTCAACCTTGTATTTCTGGTTTGGAAATCGGTATATTTTCTTGGATACCGTCTTTCGATGTCTCCTTTATCGCCTTATATCTCCTTTATACCTTTAAAACTTTATCGCGGTTTGTCGAATTCCATACTGACTATTCAGAGACTCTGCAAAGTTCCATTATAAATATTCAAAATGTAATTTTTACTGTGTCATCTAATCAAAGAAAACAACGAAAAATAACAGATTATTTTTCCAAATAAACACGTAAGTAGTAAAATGTTTTTTTTTTTTTCTTTTTTCTTATTTTCTTTTGAGAAAATCATAAACTTTCTATTTAAAATCTCTATTATTGCGAGTGCTATTATGCCCCCTTTTCTTTCGTTAGGCACTAAATTATATTGGAAATATTGCTTATAACGTACTTCGGTTATAACGTACCATATTTTCTGGTCCCCTGACAGTACGTAATAACCGGTGTCGACTGTATTTATTTTTAATAAATTTCAAAAGGCTATTCAAAGTTCACTAGACTTGTTTCTGAACGGAGATGGTGTATAGAGCACTAATAGTTTGGTACAGATACTCACAAAAGAATTTAGATACATTACGACGCGAGAGAGATATTTCTTGAAGGGGACAGTTGACTTTCAAATTACCACGATATTTATCTTTACAATTCAAAAATTAAATAAGATAAAAGTTCATAGCAATGGAAATTAAAATTTTACAGGTAAGTGTAAAAATATCTTTTACGTGGCTTTTTGTTAAAATGCTCCTTGCGTCTTAATTTTTTGTAAAATGGTATAATAATTATAATTGAGACTTCTGACAGATATTCAAATAAATCTTTGTATCTATTTTACTTCCCACTTTAATTTGGATTTTAAAACACAAGTTTTAAAAGACTTGAAACTCACATCGAATATGAGCTTTCAAATATAAAAGTATTTATTAAAATTTATCTTTGGAATGAATCTACAAAGTAATACCCAAATATATTCTTAAACTATAATAATGTGAAATCTAGGGGGAAAACTAAGAATTAGTTGGCACAGAGCATTTTAAAATTTTAAAAATTTTGAATTTTATTTTGGAGAATTTAAATAGTTTTAAAGAAATTTGTATCCGATGAATAATGTTGTATTATTGAATTGGAATATTTTTATGGTATCAGAATATCTTCAAAATATCAATTATGCAGGATCAATAACTATGAAAGTTCAACTTCGAAAAATTCTTAAGTTTTTTTTTTTTTTTTTTTTTTTTAAGTTACGAATTTTTTAACATGGCAGAATAAGGCAAAATTTTGCATAGGCCTTCATTTTAAGGTATATTAGACCACTTTTAAAATAGCATTTAGGATACGGGAACAAATATCATTAACTGTGAATTTTCTAATTTAAAATATTCGTAAATTATTCTGAATTTACGAATTTCTTAACATGACAGAATACGGCAAAATTTCGCTTAAACGTCCATTTTGACGGATATTTTCATTGTAATGATGTCATACCACTTTTAAAATATCAGTTATGATACTGATTTGAACATTATTGACTAAAAATATTCTAATTGGAAAATTCCGTAAGTTATTCGAATTTTTTTTTTTTTTTTTTACTACGGCCAAATAGAGCAATACACAAATTTTCTTCAATTTTGTTTAGGAAACAGAAGGAAGGGGGGATTTATTAAACAGAAAAAGATAAAATGAAGATAAAAAAAATGAAGAAGAGGGATTATTAACCTAAGAAGAAACCTTCTCAGTAAGGTATTGCAGCCCTATGCAAATTAAAACAGGGAGGGGGGAAAACACAGCACAATAACTTTCATCAAAATATGTAATTATTATTTAAAAAAAAAATAAAAAAAGAAAATTAGAACAATTGGCACGATTTTAATATTGGCCACACAACGCGAGATGCCTGTTGATTTTTATCGGCTATTTACGATGTGTTTAGTATTTATTTTCCCCTTATTAAAAACATCGTGCTATCGTTATCGAATACGGCCATCCAGTTTAATCCAAATGAAATATTCATACCTGTTTGCAATTCAACCGCCTACACAATAGACCAGACAGATCTAGTTAATAAATGAAACAACTGCATTGTTTTATTATTGAAGATTCACTTTTGTGAAGTGAGAGTTATCAGAATTTTTATTTATTTATTTATATATTTTTTTTTTCCATATATCCTGAATGAAGATTTTTCTCTAATTTGAATTTTTGATGGACGAGTATATTTCCGCGTTTTTCTTATCGTAAATAGATGCGGAAGTAGACAAGATGTTTTCAAATAAGTTAAATGTTCTGCTTCAAGTGTTTGTGTAAGCATAAATAAACTAGTTGGCATAGTGGACTCTGCTCAGTTTCCCATCCTATTTATGTTCTAACAAATTTCTAGTGCGAGACATTATAATCATGATAAGAGAAATGAATATGACCAAAGCTTGACACAGTGACAGAATGAAATCCCCGCCTAATACGCTATCAACCGTTCACTTCGATATATTTATGTTATACTAATCTATTAATTTATTTTATCAGGGTCAGTTCCGTTGTTTAGTTTTCATTTTACTATTTCCAATGCAATAATCCTCAAAATTCCTATTTATATGAAAAATTTTCGATTTCGTTATGTTGATAAAATCTTATAAATTCCGAATAACTTACGAAATTTTCCTATTAGAATATTTGTAGTCAATCATGTTCAAACAAGTATCATAAATGTTATTTTGAAGTTGTCTGACATATTTATGATCCTCAAAATGGACGTTTATGTTCAATTTTGCCCTATTCTGCCATGTTCAGTAAATCGTAAATTCCCAATAACTTACGATTTTTTTAAATTGGAAAAATCATAGTCTATGATAGTCATGCCAGTATCCTAAATAATATTTCAAAAGTGGTTTGACCTTTACGATGAAAATATCCTTTAAGATTGACGTTTATGTGAAATTTTGCCCTATTCTGCCATGTTAAGAAATTCGTAAATTCCAAATAACTTGCGAAACTTAAAAAGTAGCATGTTTATAGTCCATGATGTTCATTCCGATTTCAAAACTGATATTTTAAAACTGTCCTGACATCTTTACAGTAAAAATTTTCTACTTAATGGACGTTTAAGTGAAATTTTGCCCTATTCTCCCATGTAAAATTTGTAATAACTTACGAAGTTTTTAAATTCGAATGTTGCAAATGAATAGGGTTCTTGCCAGTGTCGAAAGTAATATTTTAAAACTGATCTGACTTCTCTGCGACTATTTGTTCTTGAGATATCGTGTACACAGACTAACAAACTGACTAACGGACTAACAAATTAACAGACACCTTACAGACGGACACCCTACAAATTTTGTCATTTTCGGATTCCTCACACCTGAAAACGTGTAAAAAAAGTGAAAAAACCGAGGTCGAAAATTTTCACGATTATTTAAGTTCTCCATACCTATGGAAATAACTAGTAGATCTGCAGTTCAGGAGTCTCAGGGTCTCATCCAGTTATTACTCCCCAGTTAATTTTTATTAATTCATTATCTGTTTTCTATGTATGTAAAGATTATATTTCTGTCGCAATCTCCCGTTTAACACTGGTTCTCTTCAACCAATATGAATATCCCTTCTGAAAATACACATCCAGTAGTTATCATTTTAAATACTTAACGTAGCGTAGTTATTTTGTATAACACCGTAAACTAATTATTAATTCTATATAAACTAACTTTCTACATAAACCATGCTATTAAACGCTCTGATAATGAATTCAGGACTCATTATGATCCTACCTTAAAAATCCTGATGTGACATGAAAATTAAAAAAGATGCCAAGTAAAGTGTGATTATTATTATTATTTTATGATTGTCACCAATAAAATACATGTAAATTTTTGTTAAAATAAATAAATAGATAAATAAATAAAAAGTATTAATTATAAAAGACATTTGTAAACTTCAATCACACTACAGTTTTCTCTTATTAGTTAGCGGGGAGGGGGGAAAAAACTGCTTTTAGGAAATTTAGTAAGAAAATATTCCTTAATTCAGGAAAAAATCCTGCACGCATTCACCCCTGTTTATTTTAAATTCCATTATGCTGAATGCATTGTAATTGTAACAATGTTTAAAATGTACTTAAAAGAAATGCCGTCGTAATCCTGGACCGATTTACAACGAGGATTTCGGGAAACGTATCTGGGGATTCCGATGACAGGAGAACTCGAAATATATTTGATACTCTTCAAACTTTGTTGCATACTGTATATGGGAAAGAAATACTATTATATTTCTTTTAAAACTTAAGTACTTAGTCACTAGTCACTGTAACTCACGTTGTTTTCCTTTATAACTATAACAATTTAATAATTTCTTATTTGCTTATCTTTTTTTTTTTTTCTTTTTGTAAATACGCCCCCTAACAACACACTTGTCCACGATACATCATGAAGAGGTCCATAGACGTCCTTTCATCCATAGGACATCCTGAGGATATAATTTGGGAAAGATGGGGCTGTTAGGGGCGTTTTCCGAAAACGTAATCTCTGCAAAAACCTTTTTAAATGATAGAAATTGCAATTATTTAGAAGGGAAAGAGATTTTAATTCTGTATTTTCTTTTAATCGTTTAAATTGAATATGCATTTGACAAATTCCATACTTTTGTAATTATTATAGTAATACTTTTTTAACAATGTTATTGTAAAAATAATAATAATTAATATAATTAAATTTTTTTAGTAAGGCTTTTAGCGATGCTTTTTTGTTAAGACTAATATTTTAAATTTTGAATGTTGATATATTGCTGGGAAATTTGAAATCGGGGAATTGGGAGGTGGAGACAGATCATTATTAAATTAATTTTATCTGCATTTGAATCAACACGTGCTTTCAGTTCATTAAAACACCTTAAGTAGATAGTGGAGAGGAATTTTTACAAGTGCCAGGGGGACCCAGATATCTAAATTGACCTCTTATCGTAAAACATAGAAATAAGTTTGTGTATCCCTGTACATGATACACAAACACTTTATGTACCACTCATTCTAAGTGACTCCGTAAGAAAACCTAGTGTAGTTAATCGGCCTTGACCCACACAATTTAAATTAAATTTAAATATACTTTATCCTCATATTTAAAAAAAAAAAAAAAAAAAAAAAAAAAAAAATGGACGCTTATAAATTTTGTTTCATGTTAATTCTTTGAATTTTGTTTTAATAAAATAATTTAAATTTTTGGTTCATTAAAACAACTTCATTTCAATAAATTTAGCATCATCAAATTTTTGTTCAATTTTTTGTTCTAATAAATAACTTAATTTCATTAATTTTGTTTTTAATAAAATTTGCTAGGATACCAGGTTTTTTATTATTCCACACATAGATGAAGCTATTTTACAAGTTATTATCAACATTTTGCTGAATGACTCCTTGCTTAATAAACCCCATAATTACTTTAATTTAGTTAAGTAAGAAAGTTTAGTATTGTCATTAACTTAACCCAGGTTATTTAAATTTCCCACTTAACACTTAGGGAGGCATCCTAGCATAAAATGAAACAGTGCACAATAAGAAATTTACTCATCATGTTAAAAACCAAATATTATTTATTAAGGGGAATTAGGATACATAAATTATTAAGTACATTAGGCCCGTATGGCCGGTTTAAAATTTGCATACCTAAAATTTACCGATATATAATAATTCTTTTATGGAGTCCTAAATTACTCAGGAAATCGCTAAATAATAAAAATGCTTACCGAAAATCTTCAGCGCAGTTTGAAGCATCATCATCCTTCCAGAGCAAACACTTATCACAAAAATCCCGACACTGAACTTAATCCAAATCTGACTCTACGTTCACAAATTTAAAATCTCTTCTTCCTTCTTTTTCCTCTCCGTCCTCTCCCTATATCCCAATCCGAATTTTTATGCCCCTTTTCTCTTTCTTCTCATATTCCCCTCTTTCTCTCCAATCTCTGGCTAGTTCGTCGTTAACCTTAATATTATTGGATTTTAGGAATTGAATAAAATTTTCCGTCATTGGCTCTTCCTTTCCCCTTTTAAAATTTTTCTAGCCTTATTTTATTTTATTTTCTCAGCTGGTTTTTCGCGCGCTTTCCGCATCTTTTCATCCGTATTCATCTCTACCCTTTTGTAGACTCGAACGCTTACCAACAATCCTTGCATTATTCTGGTCCCCGACCTATTCAAAACTCTCTGAATTTGGCGGTACCTTGTATGTAACATAAATTTTTCTTTCCTCTTATAGAGAAGACATTTCCAAAATTTGACTTCTAACATTTCTTTTGAACGTATTCTAATCGAAAATATTTCTTGTGCTATAAATTTACACTCAGTGCCTTTATTTTTTTGTTATGATTTTGACTTTTACTATCGTACACCTGAATAACCAATCCTTTCAGCATTATCCCTGCTTTCAAGCCTTTATTTTTAAAATATCCCGGACATCTGGCCTTAAAGTTGTTTTCGTTTCTTACCTAACACGATATTTTCTCACAATAATAATTTTATTTTTGTCCACCCAAGAATTCCTATAAGCGAGCTATCCTTCTTTAACTTTCATGGGAAATCGTGTGTGACCATTCCTTTCTTAGGAAAATATGCCCTTTGCAATGTTCCCTTATTCACCTCTAAGTTTAACCGCGCTGTTATTATTATGCCTTAAATTCCAAATCTTTAAATTTTCCTCCAAAGAAATTCCAAGATGTCTGAGCGTGTCTCAGCAATTTCACGTTATACAGAACAAAGAGCTCATTTTGGCAAGGAATTGAATATTGTTATTAAGCAAATTTATATGTAAACCAGATAATATCTTTATTTTTTGATTATTACTGGACTGATTAGTCATAAAAATATAAGTAAATTATTATCTTTATAAATCTTTATTAATTAAATAGTCCCCCCCCCCTTTTGTACGAATTATAAAACTTCTACAACTTCTGCTTTTAATTACTAAGTTAGTTAAACTTAACGTTCATAGTGGAAAAATTTATTCTGATCCTAAATTATTTTATTCATATATTTATTTATTTTATGTGAGCTAGTAAGTACTTTTTCTAATTTCTAAAATTTCTGAATCTTTTTTTTTCTTTTCCCCCATGGTACAATACGTTTCTCACATAGCACATGTTCAGAAAGTTAAAAAAAAAAAAAAAAAAAAAGGGGGTAAAGAAAAATAACAAGAAACAGGTAAATGCACGTGTATAAGAGCAACTTTCCTTTAACGAAGTTCATTTTGTAAGATTAAAATAATTACTATTTCTTCTTTCTCTGATATCCTAGAAAACAAGTTTTGCCAAACAAAGGGCGAGAAAAATCAGCTGCCAAACGTAGGGAAAATCGTAATCAGCTGATCGGGATTTCTTCCCTCGTTCCGAGGGAAAAAGTTTCTTTGCACCTGTTGCTAGGTTACGGCAGAGCGGCTTTCTTTTCAGTTTCATTCATACGGCCGGTTTTGGTTACTACTGCAAGTTCGAACGCGTCACATGGGATGAGTTGGAGGTAGCAAAAACAGAAGGTGAGAAGCAGTTTGGATTTGGGTGTTTCTCTGCAGTTTGTGTTCTGTGTACTTTGGATTTTAAATTTGGATATCTATCGGTGTACAGAATGATTAGTTGCTTTTTGGGAACTGACAAACGACGTTCAAGGAAAGGTTCAATCGATTCTAGGTATGTAACTTTTATTTATTTACTTTTGAAGTCTAATGAAAGAAGAAGTGAAAAGTAAATTTCACTTTGTTGCATTGTTGTTGTTTGGAGTTTGACATTAAAATGATTAAAATGATTTGAGATTCAGTTTTCGATAAAATAATTCAAATATTTAATTCTAGGCTCGTGATTTTTATTTATAATTTAATATTGTAATCTAATGAAAACAGAAGTGAAAATAATCTACCCACTATCAATTTTCATTGTATTTTGTTTATTTTATAATTATTTTCCTAGTCTAGTGTTGAATGGTTTGAAATGCGATTAAAAATATATTCTTTTTTTTTTTTTAAGAAAAAGAAGGGCAAAAGTAAAATAAGGGAATATTGAATTACTAACTAGATATCTGAATTGTTTTTCTTTACGGAATTGGTTTCTGTGTGGAATAATGCTAATAAATGAAATATTATTGATTTCTTTTAAAACAAATTAATAAAGAGTCGATTTAGAAATATATATATGTCTGTTTGTGTGTATGTTATAGTTAATAATATGCTACATTACTAAATATTATTGTTTAACGTAGTATTCACATTATAATTCTTTATTTACTTTGAATAATTATCTTTTCATTTTCTTAACTTCGACTATTAGTTTTAAATGTTTCATTTAAAATAACGCGTCATATAACTTATGTTTTAATCTAAAAATCGGATTGACTTTAAAAAATCATGTTCATTTTATCTTCTAAGGGATACAGATATATATATATATATATATATATATATATAATCTGTAAAGTATATACGTTTCGATATTTTTTAGACTATCTTAAAATAAATAAATAAATCTATTTCGTTTTATAGGAATTTATTTTAAGTAAAGCCTGTGTTTGAATACAAGGTATAAAAAACGAAAGTTAAGAAAAAGAGTATCATTATTACATATATTATTATTTCAAGGAAAAGTTAATAGCTAAGTAAATAAATCAAATTTATTTCCCATTTAAATTTAGCGCTACATTTATAATTGAATTTTAACACCGGATGTATAAATTATGTATAAATTTATACATAAATATGTACATAGAATACAATACACTGATTTTTAACACCACATTCATATGATTTTCCCATTCTATTTTTAATACCTACGTATGAATTATTTAGCAGTAATACTGTATTATTTGTATACATATTTATTCTGCAATTATGTTACATGTAGAATGTAATACATTCATATATTCTTATTTGTTCTGCATGCATGTTTATGTACTCTCTCTCTCTCGTCGTTTTATAGATGATTATAAACATTAAAATATAATTAAATTTTATACGAGGATTTTTAAACTAATAACTTAAAAGAAGTTTATTTGAAAATCATTTAAAACATTGAAATGTGTTTTTTAATTATTAAAGCTGTAGAATTATTTCATTATTATTAGAATCGTAGAATTATTGCTTTATTATTTTGTTTATTGCTCATTATATTTTATTTATATTTTATTTCTATAGTGTGTTTGTGGGCCAAATTAGTTCAACCTGTTATAACTTTAGTTTAATTTTAAAGTATAGCAAATAAATAAAATAAGATTAAAAAAAAATAAATAAAATAAAATTCATCATCTAAGCTAGTTCCCGGATGATCTCCCATTTCAGCCAAATGTTTTAGTTTAGGTTTCAACGATAATTGTTATAGGTCGCCTATTGTTTGTTTACTGCGTATAATGGTGCGTGAACTCATTATGAATGCTCTGATACTATTGAATGATAATATTTTTTAAATAACATTAATTTAACATCTCTCTATCTAGACCTGAAAGTTGAAAATTTTAATTGCTCGCCAGTGGCTGGTTGGTTGATGCTTTTAATTGATTTGCCACTTTTCCCCATGTTTTTCTACTGATTATTATCACACTAAATAATATCCTCGTTCGAATTTTTTTCTTTCTGTTTCTCTCTCTCTTTCTTTCTTTTTTAGAAACATGTTTATATTATCCAAATTTTATGAAGGATGATTTTAAACTTGGTTATTTTTTGAAAGGCCCGTATTCAAACTCGAATTTCTATCAGATAAGTTTCAGATGAGCCCCTCTTTCCATAATCAGTTACTGAAACTCTTAATTTTTTATTACCTAGAGACAAAGCGCGATATTTTTGTAGCGGATATTGTCGAAATGTGTGGTTGGTCCGTCACTAATAGCAGTAATAAAAGGATGGTTAGACTAAACAATAAATAAAATAAAACACTGTGAAGAAACAAGGAAAAAAAAATTAGCATTAAATAATTTAACCTCTTTCTGGACTTTATCAATATTATAGCTGGGGAAAAAAAAAATTACTTTAGATTCTACTCAGGGCCGCGGTAGCCCAGTCAATAGAGCTCCGGTCTCGTAATTGGAAGACTGCGGGTTCGGTACTCGAGCCGGCCAAAGACCGTCGTGTACACTAATGGTAGCTGGTGCACGTAAAATCTGTCGTGGCCTCAATGTCATCCTTGTTCCCATCAAAAATTATACCTCTAGGGGTCACCGAAGCGGGAGAGCCATACCTTCCGTGTAGGATCAAATTTGTGATGGCATGTCTCTGGACCACCTCTAGGGGTGGCGCCATCGCCAATTGCCCATCTGCGCAGCATTAGTGCGACGTAAAACCCAACCATTTAGATTCTACTGAACAATTTACTATCGAAATTTTCTTCTTTTCATTAATGACAATAATTATAATTATAAAAACGTATAAATAAATATGCGGCCTAGAGCTTCTAGGAGTTCCAGTGCTTCTCAAATGATGCTTCAAGGCGCACCAGATTGCCTAGTGTGTCCTGTGGTTTTCTAAAGAAATAGGTCTACAGATATAAACATAAATATAGTTACTCTATTATACTATTTTATCACTTATATATATTATGTATACTGTTAGGTTCAATCTAAGAAAAATTATTTATTTTTAATTTTTTTTTTTTTTTTTTTAATAAAACTCCTAATAATCTTCAAGGGAGCATTAAACACTTCTTATGATTTTCATTCATTCAATTTTTCGAAAATTAATTCAATTACCAACTTACAGCTCCTCTATTCATAAGTGATTTATTTGTCCGGAAAACTTTTATCTTTTTTTTGGCCGATCCTTCCCGCCACTGTCTGAAAGGGAAAAAATGCAAGATTTCAAAAACTTAAGTACAATCCTAAATCTTATCCCGCCCTCCTTTCCGCAGACAAATGTCTATTTTCCAGTTTTCCAGTTTTGTATTCGATTCCAGACTTCTACAAACTCATCATTATCTTATTAGGCAAGTCTTTTCATTAGAGATGAGCCATTACAAATTTTTGATAAGGGTTGTTCAGTTATCATCCCCTGTGAGTCACGTCCTCTAGGAATTGGGGGGAGATGTGATCATTGTGACGATCTCTCGTGTCTTGTTAATTATTCATTCGTTCGTTTGACCGCTTCCTGTACAATATATTCTGGTGATTAAAACTCTTATTTGTAAAGTGTTCGTCCTTTAGTTTGGTTTGGTTTGTCGCTCGAATATTTCCTAGAGAAGTTGTGTTGTAGTTGATAAAGTGTGCCGTAGTTTATTCTGCAATTTTAATTGTATTTTTTGTACTGACTTTCTATTATGGCTGAATCGAAGCCAGTTCGTCATAAAGTGATGTATAAGAGATCTACCTCTGGAGAGTTTGTATCATTTACTTTAAGTATTTTTGATCTTTTATAAAAATGTAAATTTCTATATAGTTGAGGACTGAACACGCTACTCACAACATTTTACAGTATCCGCCCTTTGGTTTTTAGTTTTAGCCGTTAAATAACTCCCCACCATTCCACATCTCCAAGATTTTTGTGATATAGTGCAAACTTTTTGTAAGTAATTTTATCAGTGTACCGGCAAAATTTCGTCCATTGGACATTATTTATGTGTGCTGTATAAAAATTCAAATATTCTAGTTCTTCAAACTAAATCCCCTAAAATTTCCAATTGATTTTGAAATAATAATAATAATAATAATTACGTTTATTATTACGTATTTTTCATACATGTGTTTTTAAAATTTGTTTCACAACTAACAAAAATTATTTATTTAGAAATGTTTAATGACAATAGGTTTTATTTATTTCTTACTTTAATGAAGTGATTTCTTGTTTAACTTTAGTGATGTTCTTCGTATTGATACATGTTTTTTTCTCATTGCAGTGAAGGTGTGTTCACGTGTCCAGAGGATAACTTACCTCTCGATTACGCAAAGGTATGTTTCATTCTATTTGAAACCATTTTTACAATAAAAATTGGTTTTTACTTCTAGCTCATTTTAAATAATGTTGAACAGTGATCTATAATATTTATATATTAATTTTTTTCAATTTATTACAAATAAAGAAAAGAAAATTCTTGAATCATCTAATTATTTTTATAATATTTTTAAATATTTTATTTGAACTTTACTTCTTTTAAAGTTTTAATTAATTCTGTTAATGACGCTGTTTCTCATCTTTTCGTCTTCATTCGTAATTTATTAGCCGCCAAAACGGCCAACTTCTTCGATATCTCAAAGAACGTATTTCTGTACGTTTTCATCATCTATTTATATCATAGATATAGTAATAAGACATAGATTGATCAGCGAGGCCGAAAAAGTGATGCCTTTTTTTTTCGGGAAAAGACGGCCATTTTACTCTCTTGTGGATGTCTTTCCCCGACTGAATATACACGGGAGTACACACAGATAATTTAGCAAATAAAATTTATGAATAATTTATGTACTAAAGATGAATGAAAAAACTCCAGATACTCATTTTTCTTTCTCTCTTTTCTTCTTCTTTTCCTTTTCTTTTCTTCTTCTTCCTTTTTTTTTTTTTTGTATGGAATAACGACATTTAAAGAAATTTATCGTTTCTGTCTACTATTTCTGTCTCGTTAGAAGTTTTTATGGTCGAAAGAACTATTGGACTTATCCTCATCTTTTGAGATATTAGAGTTAACCCTTTAATTGCCAATCGCAATGCAGTCGGACACTTTTGTTACCGACTGTATAGAGTAGAAATTTATGTTTACTCGGAAATGGTTTTAAAGATATTAATAAAAGTTTGGGATAAGTGCTTTTTAGAGACCTAAAACAATTGGAACATCCTTAGCATCAAGAAAATTAGTGTTAACCCTTTAACTGCCAATCGCAACACGTAGTAGAAATTGAGTTTAATCAGAAATGGATATAACGATTTTGTTTAAAGTTTGGAGTTAAGTGTCTTTTTTTTTAATTTTTTTTTTTTTTTTTTTTTTAAGAACTAAAACGTTTGGACATATCCTCATCTTCAGAAAAAATTGTGTTAACCCTTTAACGGCCTCTCGCAACATATAATAGAAATTAGGTTTACTCGGAAATGGATATAACGATTTTTATAAAAGTTTAGGATTAAGTGTTCTTTTGAGAGATAAAGCGAATGGACATATACTCATCTTCAGGAAAACTTGCGTTAACCCTTTAACGGCCAGTCGCAACATATAATAGAAATTAGGTTTACTCGGAAATGGATATAACGATTTTTATAAAAGTTTGAGATTAAGTGTTCTTTAGAGAGATAAAGCGATTGGACATATCCTCATCTTCAGGAAAATTCGCGTTAACCCTTTAACGACCAGTCGCAACATATAGCAGAAATTAAGTTTACTCGGAAATGGATATAACGATTTTTATAAAAGTTTGGGATTAAGTGTTCTTTAGAGAGATAAAACGAATGGATATATCCTCATCTTCAGGAAAATTCGCGTTAACACTTTAACGGCCAGTCGCAACATATAATAGAAATTAGTTTTACTCGGAAATGAATGTAATGGTTTTTATAAAAGTTTAGAATTAAGTGTTCTTTAGAGAGCTAAAATGATTAGACATATCCTCATCTTTAGTAAAATTCGAGTTAACCCTTTAACGACCAGTCGCAATATATATTAGAAATTAGGTTTACTCGGAAATGGATATAACGATTTTTATAAAAGTTTGGGGTTAAGTGTTCTTTAGAGAGCTAAAATGATTAGACATATCCTCATCTTCAGTAAAATTTGCGTTAACCCTTTAACGACCAGTCGCAATATATATTAGAAATTAGGTTTACTCGGAAATGGATATAACGATTTTTTATAAAAGTTTGGGGTTAAGTGTTCTTTAGAGAGCTAAAACGAATGGACATATCGTCATCTTCAGGAAAATTCGCGTTAACCCTTTAACGGCCAGTCGCAATTTATAGCATAAAATGGGTTTACTCGGAAGTGAATGTGACGATTTTGATTAAATTTTCGGGTTAAGTATTTTTTTTTTTTTTTTTTTTTAAGATAAAACAATTGCACATATTCTCATCTTCAGGAAATTTTGCTTTAAACCTTTAACTGCCAATCGCAACATATAATAGAAATTAAGTTTACTCGGAAACAAATGTAATGATTTTGATTAAATTTTGGGGTTAAATGTTTTTTTAGAGAGCTAAAACGATTGGACATATCTTCATCTTCAAGAAAATTTGCGTTAACCCTTAAACGGCCAGTCACAACATATAGCAGAAATTGGGTTTACTCGGAAATGGAGCGCGAACAGGTGGGCAAGCAGACAGGCAGAAAAACTAATTAATATCATAATATTTTCTTAAACCTTGTTCGAAACTGTAAGAAACGCTTAACACAACTAAAAATGAAATTCTAGTAATTTCGAATTATAGCCCCTAATGTAAACGAAATTCGACCAAACTTGTATTCAGTTGGACCTTGATCTAAACTGGTGCTGATTAGATTTCGGAATCAATCGCTCAACAGGTGGTGCTGCCATCCTATTTTTTTTCTAAGTACTTAACATGACAGTATAGGACAAAATTTCATATAAATGTACATAATGTGAGTTATTTTTAACGCATGAATGTGAAATTTATATGAATTATTGATAATAGTAGTAATAAACTTGAAAAAAAAAAATGTGTGCATGTAGGAGCATTGCTTTCCTCCTGGGAAGGAAGTGCTCTTCCCCGGGGACTGTGTAAATTTTCAATGTGGATATTTTAGAAAGAACTCGTCAATATTTCTAAAACGAATGGTTGAACCATACATCTGTATTAATTTAAAACGAAGCTACCGATTTCTTTTATTTTTAATGTTATATATATATAAACAGTCGAACCTCGTTAACGTGAATTACTTTTAACATGAACTGTTACCACAATCCCCGTCAAAATGAAGATTACTTTAGTTATATGACGATCAGTTACTGATAGCATGAACTACTGATAAGATGAACAGATTTTTGATCCCCCTTGAGATTCACGTTAACAAAATTCGACTGTATATCTTTTCATGTCTGCACAAAAAGGATTTTTTTCAGCATTTATTATTATACTGCTTTAAGAAAAAAATCGTCTGCATTCATCATGGAAAATATCTTTAATAAATTATAACTTAATAAATAATTTGTATTGCGTAAATTGGTATAGGATTAAATAGAGAAGAAAGTCTTGTGGTAATACTAGTTATAATATATTAAAACAAGCGGGTTTTACCTCTGCCACTGCTAACTACATTTAAAAGAATTTTGAAAATTCGATATTACTTACTAATATAAAAACTTAAAAAATATTAAAATTAAAAAAAAAGTATTTCATTAAAAATCAAAACAGTATTTAAACCATAATAATAACAAAGCAACTGATTATAAAGAATCATATTTTTCATAAATTAGTTAAATTTAACTTACTTATGAAAATTTATTCCACTTCCTTTCATAAATTTATTTCTACAATTAAAAACCGCGCAGTACTTCGGCATTTTCAATATATATCAACCATGTCTTATTACTATACCTATGATATCAACATTCTATTCCATTGTTGTTTTCGAGTTTTATACTCTCTCATCATGGCTGATGCCAAAAACTTTTTCGGCATCAAAAATCTTTGCACGTTAACATGGGGATGATAGATCTATGTATATTACTATATCTATGATTTATATCAGTTTATTAATTTCATTATCATAACTAATTAACATAAATTATTCTTGCTTTATGTTTAATATTTAATCGATATTTTATAATAAGAAAAATTTTATTATAAAAATACCAGTTAAAATAAGGTAAAATTTTCATTAAATACTTCTCAAAAGTAGTTTAAATTGAACAACAATGTTCAAAAAGATCCTAAATATTAAATTTTGTAATTCTATTTTCAACAGAATGAGGACATTTTTTTAATTTGAAATTTTGTATAACGGTACTGGGAAACATCTTTGTTAAGATTCTTTTTTCTTTTTTTTCTTCTTCTTAATTCAAACTGTTTCTGCTTCAGAGAAATTGAAAGAAAAAGTGTTTTCAAAATGTTTACTTCCTTTTTGCCACCCCTTCAAAAAAAAAAAAAAAAAAAAAAAAAAAAAAACTTTTTCCGAAGAACATATCTGTTATATAATATGCATAACTTATTTCAAGTTTGTTTAAAAATACCAGAAAAAATATTCATAAATAGTAACATATAAAACATAAAGTTCTACATAAAACAGAATTTAATTTAGTACGACAGGACTTGTATGTAAATAACTGCAATAACTGTGTTTCAGTCTTTAGCATCGGTCACCCTATTCATTTCTTAAAATTTCTTTTGTATAGCTTAAGCGTAGGAGCCTCTTGGTGGCTTTTAAATTTTTGTTGTTATTCTGGCGATGAGTTAAAATGGCTATTGCAATTGCGTAAATAAACATCTTTATGAGACATGTCCAAACTACTTCGGTGCCAAATTTCGAATTTGCCAAAAGGTTCTATATTGAAGCTGTTTCATTTCTTAAGCACGATTTTTTCTGAATTTTATTTTAATTACATATTTAAAAAAAAAAATGTTTGCACGTTTATTTTTACTTTCTTCTATATGTATATATAGAGAGAAAGTATTCGAACTCCAGTTTTCGATAGATATACACGTTTTGGGATGTCCTGAATACGATTCGACTGTTTTTAGAAAATGTCTGTCAGTGTGTGTGTGTGTGTTACAAATTTTGTGAATGCTGTATCTCACGAACCAATGAACGAAATTTAAACAAACTTCGTATTTAGTTGGGCCCTGACATAAACTGGTGCTGATTAGATTTGTGGAACAGTTGCTCAACAGGTGGCGCTGTTATCGCATTTTTCTAAATTTTTAACATGGCAGTATAGAACAAAATTTCGTATAAATGTTACATAATGAGAGTTATTTTAATCCTGTGATTGTAAAATTGATATGAATTATTGATAATAGTAGTAGTTAACTAAGAAATAAATTTTGTGTATGTAGGAGCATAGCTTCCCCCCCCCCCGGGGGGAGAGTAAATTTTCAATATGGGTAAATTTCGAAATAAGATCTTGTCAATATCTTTAAAACGAAAGGTATGAACTATAGAAGTGTGATAATTTAAAACAAAGTTATCGATTTTTTTTTATCTTTTAACGAAAAAATAACTGAAAATCATTTCTGATTTGCAAAAAATTGACATCTTTCGGCATTTAGTGATGATATAATTATGTCAGATAAAAATTGTGTGCATTTATAATGGAAAATAATTTAATAAATAATTTGTGTTCAATGAATTTTGTGTAAAATTATATAGAAGAAAGTTATGTGGTGGCCGCTGGCCACATCATACTAGTTTCTTTTCGACTGAAAAAGAAATTTATTTATTTATTTATTTTTTATTTATTATTTATTTTTTTTTTTTTTTTAGAGTTAAAATAAGATTTTAATTTTTTTTTTCTTTTTTTTACCAATTATACGATTGAAGTAAAAAATACGGTGTTAGCTACATATTGTCCTGATTAATAAGTCTAGCAATTTTTGATAACATCTGATAATCAGGACTAAAAATCTGGGCAGATACAATGAAAAATAATTCAGCTTTATATATTTTAAATAAATAAACCTCTTGAAAGTAGCTGAATACTAAGGTGGCTGTGTTCTCACCAACTTTAATATGCAGATTTTATGTAAATCTATCGGGAAATTTTCTACTGTAATTGTTACTATATAAAACTCAATATTTTAAGAAAAAAAATGTAATACATTTAAATTAACTTATTCTGTGCATTTTTAATTTTAAAGAACGGTTATTGTATTCTAGAGAGAAATATGAAAAAAAAAAAAAAAAGGTTACTTAGAATTTTAATTTTTTGTAGTCACCACTTTTATTATTATTTTGCATTTTAACTTTTTATAAAATGAGTCGAGAGATAAGAAAATTCACACGATTTTCTTCCCGACTCTAACTAAATTATCGATTCGGAACTTACCCCTTCCCCTCTGAATGTGTCAATGAGTAACTGAAACTGAGGATGTACTATCCAAAGTGTCTATAATTAAACATCTTTCTTGACTCTAGAGTTTCTAGTGAAATGTTCATAAACTATAAGTATTTTACCATGTTTTTATTAACTTCTATTCTTCTTTGTCCGGTACAAATGTTGCAATCGATTTTTAACTAACTTCCCTACTAGCTAGACATTTGAAACTTTCAGAATAACTCAGAACCCGATGACAACACAAAACTTCGAAGCCCGATTTTCGAATTTTTGATCATTTTTCTTTTAATGAATTAAAATATGAAAATAATAACCTCCTAATAGCTTTTAAAAATAACCATTAAAATATTAGTTATAATTTAATGGTTGCCAAAAAAAAAAAAAAATACGAGTTCATTTTCTTTCGACCTAAAAATAAATACATTTAATGAAACGTGAACGTTAAAAAATTGTAAAAAGTTAAATTATGCATTTCACAAATATGGACGTCATTATCACTTTAAAAATTTTATAGGCGTTGATTAAATGTTAATGGTATGATTCTACAGCTATGATTCCACAGAAAATGTAAAAACATGGTATATAAAAAGTTTTTTTTTTAATTTTATAATTATTTTGCTCTTTCTTCGTACATAGCCACCTGAAACTTAACACCATCGAGATTCTCTACACCAAATTCTCTTCAAATGAGGCGTCGTGCCAATTTTGTGGGTTATTCGTACAATGTGATTTTAATTACGACGTCCACAGAAGGAAGTTGTTTTAAAAAATATTTTTGATAATAACCTACCAATCCCCACATTCAAAATAGCGAAACAAGTTTGTTTCGAAACACTTTTTACTGTTCCATGATTATATGCAAATGAAGCTTCGTAATTATCTGTATGTTTATGTCACGCTTTGAAATTTTCCTGGAAATTACTTTCGAAATTTTAATATGAAATCTTTCCGTGCTAAAATTTCCAGTAGACAGATTTACATGATGGAATTATGTTTTAGATATTCGTATTTGTTTTTCTATAGGAAAACGCTTTAAACTTTTTCGTAGTTAGTAGTATTTAGGCCAAACATAATACGTAAAATTAAAGTAATTACAATGCAAAAGACAACATTATTCTATCATCAAAAGTACATGTATGAGGAGATTATCCTCTGGTTTAAAAATTTGTGCTTGAATCGATTAAATTTTAATTAAATAATTTTGTGTAAATTTTTCCTAATAACAAATTATTAAGGAAATACAGAAATATATTCTCACGTAAAACAGCTTTTTAACTTGCAAATAACAAACATTAAAATTTATGAAATAGCGGTAATTTTTTCTTACTGGTAAAAAAGATGAATTTATTATCATCATCAAACTATAATTTTATAAAAAGACAACATGTGATTTGGTTGTAAAACTTCTGTTGTTATACAAAAAATTATTATGAATTTTAAAATGAGGTCACTGTTCAACATTTATAAAAGCTATATATTAAAAACTTAAAATAATATTCGTGATAATTTGGAACATCTGCAAAATTTACTTACAAAAGTAAACTAATTATGAAAACTGTTTCCCCAAATTTAAAGAGTGTTTTAACAATTACATAAATAAAAGCTAAAACTTATTAACCACGAATGATTGTAGGCATCTATTTCAAATTATTTATTTTTAAAAAATCTAACTATTTAAACTATCAAGCATTTACAGATAAACTACAAATTCCAAGAATAGAAGTGTTATAATTTTTTTCCTTAAATGTACACACCTTTATAAGCGGCCAAGACTCATCTTTATATTACCTAATGGGATTTACTTATTTATAAAAAAAAATTGTTGTGGGAGGATTTTGAAGGTTCAGAAATCAATCAGACAGGTTGCAAACCTCCGAAAAAATAAATTTTCCTGGTAAACTTATCTTCGTTGTGAGAGAAAATGCATGAGAAACCAAATGGCACTAAACAATTTGTAATTTAAAATAAATGAAAATATGTAGAATATTTAAATTGGAAATAAGTGATAAAGGAAATAATAATAATAATAATAACAAAAGAAAAAAATCTGTTTTGCTAAATGAGTAACTTTAACATCAAAAAGTTAAAAAAAAAAAATTATAATTATATTAAAAAAAATAAAAAAATAAATAAAAAAATAAATTAAAATGTTTTTTTTAAATACAGTATTATTCCTATATAAATTCCTTCTAATTAATCGTTACTCTAGGGAATTGCAATTTAATACAAACTTAATTCTTACAGTTACGTATATTTGATATATTCCTTTAATGTGCATTTCTATATAAATGTCAATTATATGAATTCTTAAAAATAATTTTCCGTATCTTTTTTTTTTTTTTTTAAAGTAGCTTATTTTAGCGGATAAGTAGTTCTGAATGGATGTCCGCTCCCCCTCCCCCCCCCCAAACAACATCATTAGTATTTTAAGAGAAACAAAAATCTGGAGTGACTCCACTCGACTTTCCGAACATTGAGTCATTAACAGTTTTGTAGAAAAAGTAAAGAAAGAGGAGTTGTTAAACAAACAAAAGAGAGAAAACCATAATAGAGTGTTTGAGTATTTTTCTCCATCTATTACACGATGTTTTATTTAACGCTACTGAACTTTGAGCCCATAGATCATAATGATAAAGAATTTTTCGTTGTGTCCCTGTAAAAACCTATAAATGCTAAATTCACCAAAATGCTTATAGTTAGTGCAACAGTGATTTATAATACTCATATAAATTTTCAGCTCAGTTCAATAAGGCGTTTAGATGCTATCGTACTTTTAAAAATTTAGTCCCATAGGCCATAATGATAAAGAATTTTTCTTTGTGTCCCTGTAAAAAAACTGTAAGTGCTAGATTCACCAAAATCTATACAGTTAGTTCAACTGTGATCTATAACATGTGTACAAATTTTTTGCTCAGATTAATAAGGCGTTTAGACGCTATCACACTTTTAAAAATTTGGCCCCATAGGCATAATGATAAAGAATTTTTCTTTGTGTCCCTGTAAAAAAACTATAAGTGCTAGATTCTCCAAAATCTATACAGATTGAGTATTTGTGACCTATAATATGTGTATAAATTTTTTGCGCAATTGAATAAGGCGTTTAGATGCTATCGCACTTGTAAGATTTTGCTCCCATAGGCCATAATGATAAAGAATTTTTCTTTGTGTCCCTGTAAAAAAACTATAAGTGCTAGATTCACCAAAATCTACAGGGTTCGTACTATGGTGACTTACAATATGCGTACCAACTTTCAGGTTAATCGAACGAAGCGTTTAGACGCTAGCGTGTTCACTCACATACACACATACACACACACAGACACACACACACATACATACATCATCGCAAAAATAGTGAAAACGGACTCAGGGGACCTCAAAACGTATAGAAACATTAAAATCTCGAATTCGGATTTTTGACATGATTACAATACTTTCCTCACTATAGTGTTCGGAAAGTAAAAATATAAAAAAGAGCTGAAGGCTTCCTAAGTCATACGCAGGGAATGTTTCTATAGGAAGAACAACGAAAGCTATAAAAGAAATTATACTTGAATTCACTGAGCTGATTCTATACGTTATGCTTTGTATAGGATTGATATGTTTTATTTAAAAGTACGATTTTTGAAATTTGTGCCATTATAACATCTCAAGCACTTCAAGTTGTTTCTAAAAAGAGAAGAAAGGTTTGGGGGTTTTGGGATTTACTATTAGGTCATTTATTGGACATTAAGGCTCATTAGAACGGAACCAACAGTTTAAAGTAGATGTCAAGCCCACTTCCTATTATGAAATTTACGTATAGCGAAAGATTCAAAATTCTGTAAACATAAAATTAAATAAAATATATTCTAGATTCGAAACATAAAGGCAGTGACAGTATTGAAAATTTATTTTATTCAAAATACTAAAAGTTATGAGTTCCGATTTAGGTTATCTTATAAAATCCTAAAAAATTAAGAAGAAAATATAAGTGGAGTGGGAGGGGATAAGAAACGACCTTAACGTTTAGATGTTCGTCATGAAATAAAAATTACTTTCTTGCTGTCGTTACGTTTATTATGCTCTCCAAATTTAAAATTCTAGAGACAACATGATTACGATTTCGTTATGTAAATACACAATTTTCGAATCGGATTCTTGAAAAATTCAATTCAAACAGCTTTTAATGAATGACATCATTTCGCCGACTGAGTATGTCTCAATTAGAAAACGAAATCTGTAAGTGCGTACATTTTTCTAGGAATGTCAATACTTTTGAAATATACACATAAAAAAAATTCTTCACATATGTGCCGTTTTATTCACGAATATGTGATGATTGCACAAGCGTATTTAATTTATATTTAAAGACAGATAATGAAATTTAGATAAACAAATTGTAAAAATTTCTATATTTAAATATATATATATATATATATATATAATGATATGGTTGTGTGTAACAAGGTGTCCTAACAAAAGTTCTGTAGTTTTACAGTGACGCCCTACATTATGGAAATTGTGCAAAATGTTCAAAAGTACTGCTCTGAAGTGATGCAAAATATTTATCCTTTAAAGTCCAACAGCAGTACAAGAGTTTTGTAATGGAATTCCATAAATTACAAAAACATACAAGCATGGTTTCTATGCAAATATGGCCCTACTCTTTATCAAATAGAAAAAAAGCTATGGATGAAATTCTGTCTATGACAGAATTTAATTTAGTACGACAGGACTATTTATATTTCTATTTTAACACCCTTAAAAAAAAATAATAAAATAATAAAAAAACACTAGTCTAAATAATCAGGAAATATTCAGCCGAGACCCGTTGGCTCTGTGGTAAGAATACACAACTACAAACCATAAAATTGTAAGTTCGATCCTCTCCGATGGGAAGTGAAATATATATATGGGTCATTGCCAACATAAGGGGTAGAAACCATGTCCCTTAGCTCTCAAAAATAGAAAATATTTTCAATCAGAAAAAAATTTACAACTAGGCTATTTCTTACGATTTTCTCTAGTTGAATATTATTATAAAAGTTTTTAATGGTATTTATTTTTCTTAGAACTCGATCGATAAAACCTGGAATGTCCACTCCGTGGACTGTCCCCAAGGGAAGTCTGCAGAATATAGCATTATTTTCAAGCTTAATATTAATGTTTTTTAATTAAATTTTGATTTAAGCAGGACATAATTATCCTTATAAATATATTTATTAAATTTTAGAGTTATAAAATGAATCTTGTTTTTTTAATTAATTTATAACAAATGTCCCTAATAAAATGCGTCCACTCCGTGGACAACTATTTAATTTCCCATAAAGTTCAGTAGATGGCACTGTCTGTCACCAGTGTGTAACTGAGAAGAAAGAGGGGGAAGCCATCTTTGTTTTTACCTGCATGTGCTGAACTCAATGCTTTATTTCGTTCTGTTAAAATAGATTTCATCTGTGATACCTCTGTTTGGCTATCTCATCAGTCCACTCCGTGGTCAGAAGTATACAAGTAATTATAAGGATTATTTATTATCTAATTATTATTACAATTAATGATTATAAGACTTAATTCAACACTAAAGTTAAATTGTTCCTAACGTTGTTGCTTTGTTCCTTAAAATTCAAAATCAGACATTCTGTCCACTCCGTGGACTTCCACTCCGTGGACACTTCTTTCCACGGAGTGGATACTTTCAAAATTAATCTTAAAAATAGATACATTTGAAAAATAATCTAAATAAATTTGATAAATAAATTTTATCCCTTTATTTTATTTATTTATTTTTTTTTTTCTTTTTAATTGTAAAGGTAAAATGTAGAAAAGGTGACATAACACTTTAGAAAAATAATTGCAAAAATATAATTAAATTTAGTTTCAGAAGAAAAAATAAATAAAAATATTTTTGTTTTACAGCAAAACTAAAATTGTTTTGTATTTTTATTAATTGAATAACTTTTTTTTTTTATAAATATATATAAAAACAATACTTAAAATATATATTTATTTTCTTTGCAGAAATTTATTATGCTGTTCAAGAAAAATGGAAATTCGCATGTAACCCAATACAGGACAAACAAATGTGCACATACCTTCGCTCAAACTCAGTCAAAAAGAAAATTAGGTGGAGTTGAAAATCAAAAAGATAAGAAAAATAACAAGAAAAGGAAACTTCCCAGCCAAACTACAGAAAAACGTGAAGAACAAAAAAGAAAAAGTATGCAGAGAGCAAGAAACAGACTAATGCTCCTATTACACACAACACGTTTTCACACAACTTTTGAGATAATTGTAAATTTGGCTCAAATCACGTCAATGCCCAGTGTAATAGGAATTGGGAATACGATCAATTTTTTCTGGCAAGTCAGACTGTGATAAACCAGTGAGAAGAAAGCTCTTTATGTACCGAGAAATGACAGCGCCGGCGGGAATTCATTCACCGTTTTCCTCTTCGCTCTCCCATTTCGTCCCCGTTAAAACAGAGATAAATAGGTGTGCCTTGACATGTACTGTACACCGTGTAAACCAGTTTTTCGAACAATTTTTGATTCAACTATTGTAACCTTCTTTCGGTTTACAGCTTTCGAAAATTGGAGCAAAAATTGGATGAAATAAAAGTCGCGTGAAACATATTTGTGTATAATAAGAGCATAAGAAATGATCCCACAAGACATGAAGAAGGAAAAGCTAAAGAAAGATAAATATATCACAGAAGGAAGAATACTGTAGTTAAAATGTTTGAACAAATGAAATGAAGTGTTAGGAAAAAATGGAAGAACCAAAACAGAAATCAAAGGGAGAGATTGAAAAAACAGAATAATCTTTGAAGAACATCTCAGAGATGATACACCTCCTGAGACACCTCGTTCAGCAGCCATAAACATCACACTACCACAAATTAATCCATCTCTGAAAACAAAACCATCTGTATCATCATCTAGCAGACTAGAAAGTGGAAGAAAAAGGTCGAAAAAGAACAGTGAAAAGCTTTGTGAAGAAAACAAAAAATTGGTTAGGAAGCTTGAAAAACACAAAAAGTATGTGCAAAGATTTAAGGATGTGAAGTCAAAAAATAATACTATTGATTCTGAAAAACCCAAGAGAAAAGTGAAAAAAATTATCACAGAAGCAAATTCAAAAGAAATTGAGAAATGTATTATTTTTGGCGAGGTTATAAAAAAGCCAATAAAAGAAAGTTTTAAAGGCGCAAAATCAAAGAAGAAACTTAAAGAAATCTTCGAAGTTTTAACAGGAAAAATAGCAAGGAAATACAAGTGTCTTCAACATATTAGATCAATCACATAAAAAAAAAAAGAAAGAAAGAATATGCGGAACCAACAATTATTTTCCTGTTATTTTCATTTTTCAAAAGAATTAAAGTAAAAATATTTGTTGATTATTTTCTAAAACACAAGTAAAACAATAAGGATGAAAAGATACAGCTGCAAAATAACTTTCAGGTTTGGATATTTATAAGAGTCCACTCCGTGGTCAGTGATGTCCGCTCCGTTGACACATTAATTTTGAAATTAATTAATTACCAACCAAAAAATAGCTAACGAGATAGCTCATCAAGTAATTTAGATTCATAGTTGTCAAAAAGGAATTAAGGAATTTTTTCAAATTTTTTTGATAAAATTTTTATATTTTCAAATTAGTCTTCGGTTTCTACCCTTTAGATTGGCAATCACCCATATATATATATATATATATATATATATATATATATATATATATATAAGTTTCTACGGATTTCACAAAATATTTTACGATAGAGTAAGAAATTAAATGGTGATATTGGCAGGCATTTTCGAAGTGGAACACTATAAATTGGTAACGACGCAAAATGCCAGATTGAAAGAAATAGTCCTGTCGTACTTACAAAAAAAAAAAAAAAAGGTAAGCACGAATACAACGCGAAAGCTGCACAAAACCTATAAAAATGGAAAATGGCAAAGTAAATGATAAAAATTTTCCTCTAAATACTAGTGTGGATTACATCAAATAAATACTTTAAAAATAAAAAAGAGTATTTTTAAAAAATGTATTAGTTCAGATACAGTATAGGATAAAATGAATCTATTTTATGGTTTCACTTTAAAAGTAATGCAATAAAGTTTTTTATTGTTGATGAAAATTTTTACTTCATAATCAAAAACGAAAACAATGTATCGGACAAATACAGTTAGAAAGTATTTATAATCTATGTGAACCGCGTAATTCTTTTCTTGTTGAAATTTCAGTTGTCGAGTGTTTTAATTGTTATTGACAAGAAGCCCGTTCAATGAGCGCGTCATTGCATATGTACGTGCAATTAGAGATTGTGTAATTATCAACAAGAAGCCAAAAAAATATAGCCAAGCCACAACTACACCTACTAGCACACGTTCACGAAAAAACTTATTTTTGTATACTTCGCTTTTTTATTTCTTCTTCATTTCTCATCCGATCCGCTATTCGATCTTTTTCTTTTCTTAATCTACCAAGATCCTTTTCTCTTGATAAACGACCGCAGGATTACACGAAATCCATATGTTGGATAAATCGGGAGGGTGGATGGGACAAATCATTATCACATTATTTTTCAACAGATAGCTATTTCGATCCAAAAGGGATGTATTTATTTATTATTATTAGTTATGTCGTTACATTAAATATTTTAAAAATATTTAAAATCTATTTTTTTCCCTTATTTAAAATTTAGCTATTGTTATCAATTACATTAAATATTTAATGTTATTGATAATTCCTGAAAATTTGATTTATTTTAATTTTACTTCTTGTTATTTATCGATTACATTAAGTACTCTAAATTTTTATTAAAATCCTGAAATTATAATTCATTTTAATTTAACTTATTTGTTAATTACATTAAATATTCAAAAAATACACTAAAATCTTGAGATTTCGATTTATTTTAATTTCAGATATTTTTATTTTGCAATTACATTAAATATTTTTTAAATACATTAAAATTCTGAATTTTTTAATTCATTTAATTTCACTTATTTTTCTTGTTCGCATTAAAACTCTAAATCTGTATTAAAATCCTGAACTTTTGATTCATTTTAATTTATTATTATTATTACTTACCATCACTTACATTAGATATTCTAAAAATGTATTAAATTTTTTAAATTTTGGTTACTTTTAATTTCAGATAGTGTTATTTTATCATTTACGTTAACTTACGTTCTGAACCTATTAATTAGAATACTGAAATTTTGATTAATTTTAAGTTTCCTTTATCAATTACATTAAGTATATGTACACATATTCAAATTTCAGGTGTTTAAAAGACATCTTGGAATACCCTGCACTCATTAATTTTGATCTACAGTTTATAACAGCGACCATAAATTTTGTATTCGAGTGTTGCATAATTAAATAAAGGGAAAAAAAGTCATAAAACATTCTGGTGTAGATAGAATTTTTTTTTTAGGGAAAATATAAAATATAATCTTTTTTTAATAATAAAAGCCCAAATTTCTAGAAAGTAACGCTCGAAATTGATGCCACAGCTAAAACAATTTATTGAAATAAAGAAAATAAATTTATATCCTTGGTGTGGAGAAATAAATGGAAAAAAGGATAATTTAGCAGATTTTTTTTTTTTTTCCAATCCGTGATTTGAAAATAAATAAATAAAATAGCCGAAATGATAATTTAAAACAAAAGATGTAAATCTACGTTAAGACAAGCGATTTGGCGATTTTCTTTCTCTACCACCTCCAAATTATGGTCAAAACATTTAGCTAAACTAGAGAAAAACATTCAAAAACAAGTTAAATAAATTATATTAATAACACTAAAATTAAAATAATAATAAATTAAAACCGGAAAAAAAAAGGTTAATTTTCTGTTATCGGGATTGGATTGGAGTAAAAAAAAAAAAAAAAAAACTAATAAATTTGAGGTATTTAGGTAAATTATCTCCCAATAAGTATTTGGAAACTTTCCAAATTAGACGTTTTGTCAATTATCTAGAAAAATTCTACAGGAATTATCTTGAAACTTCGGAAGTATAAAGAACATATTACACCTTATATATTTCAGCAAAAGTTTGGTCCTGAAGAGAAAAAGAGGACCAATAAAAAATTAAACAAAAGTCAAAATCTTTTGGATCACCCTGTAAAAAGGAATGTTTGAAATGCGTTTTGGCTGTAGCATGTTATTATAAAGATTTTTCTAATTCTGTGTATAAATTTTTATGAGGCTCCCACATATATTCATGGAGATATAAAGGTTTCTTTGAAAAATTAAAAAAAAAAAAAAGCAAGCTACTTTTTTAATTATAACACGTAGGATATTAGACCCAATGCAAAACCATTTTTAGGAATCTTGGCATGCTACATTAGGCACAGCCTACTGCAATCAGAATGCAAAAATTTTAAATACCTTACGACATAGGAGCATTTTTATTAAATGATTTTTAACTACGCAAGCGCAAGCTTTCAAAAAAGGTCATTTGCATAATTTAATAGCCAAAAGTATTGAATTACTTATACGAAAGCTCCAAACAAATATCGCGTAAATAATACATACATATATATATATATATATATATATATATATAAGTAATAGATATCGTAATAAAATTTAATCTTAAAATTTAGCAATTAATAGAACTAAAACAATAACAGCACACTAAAATATAGAACTGAATTTAACATAGAGGAAAGAATTACACAAAAAGTTGCGATATAGATTAAGAACCAATGAGTTACGATAAACATGAAATACTTACACCGACCTGAATGATAATAAAAAAGGACCATTATACTTATGAGAGAGAAAAACATATAAAAAATCACAGAATTAATTGGATGTAAATGCTTAAAGTTAGAAGCATACTTTTCAAGGGACGCATACTTCATAAAGCTGTGAAAACTGCAACGATTTCGTAAAACGATATAACTATTCATAGCAATTTATATCATTTCACGCCCCGATCGATGCAGTAAGAACAATAAAGAATGAGTATATATATATATATATATATATATATATATATATGTATATATGAGAGATAGATTGAACAGAATTTCCGCACCTCTCAAAATAAAAACTAAACTATAAGGGGTTTTACTCACATTTTTATTTTGATTCAGTTAAAGCCCAATGGTTATACAGTGTTCTATGATTGTAAATAAATATTGATAAAACCCTCTATCATCTTCATCTTTTTTTTTTTTTTTTGAGCGGAACCGAAATTCTGTTCATTCTACAACTGTTATCTGTTTGAATTTACACGATATTTGTTTGGGGTTTTCGTATAAATAGCTCAATAGTATTGGCTATTAAATTATGCAAATAAATTTTTTTAAGAGTTTGCGCATGCGCAGTTAAAAATTATTTAGTGAAAATGCTCCTATTTCGTAGGATATTTAACATTTTTTCATTCGGTTTACAGTATGCTATGTCTAATGTAATACGCCAAATTTCCTAAAAAAAAAAAAAAAAAAAAAAGCTTTTAAAAAATGGCTTTTTTTTTTTCAATTTTTTAAAGAAACCGTTATATCTCCATGAATATATGTGGTGGCCTCATAAAAGTGTATACATATAATTAGAAGAACTCTCATCGTCACATGCTACAGCCAAAACGCGTTTAAGCACTATTTTTTGCAGGGTGATCCAAAATGTTTTGATTTTTGTTTAATTTTTTATTGGTCCCTTTTTCCTTATCAGGATAAAACTTAACTGAAATATATAAAGTATAACATTTTCTTTTTACTCCAAAAGTTTCAAGATAATTCCTGAAGAATTCTTTTTTATAGATATTTGATAAAATGACTAAATTCGAAAGTGTCCAAATACTTATTGGTAGGTAGTGTTCTTATTCCTTCGACAAATAAACTAGCGACAATTTTGACGAACTTGCGCTAAAATTAGATTTTATAAATAATTAAATGGAAATTACAGTTCATTACTAGAATCCCCTCATTTTAATTTTGAAAAAAAAAGTTTTAAAAACAATCGTCCCCCCCCCCCCACCCCCTTCCCCATTATTGGTTTGGTCCCTGTTTTTGATTGGACGAATACAGCAAATTTTAAAAGAGGTTCATTTAAAAATATCAACCGCTGGAGGGGCGAAAACCGACTAGTAAGAGGAAAATATAAATCATATACATTTAAAAATATATATATAATTATAAAGGAATATATAATTAAAAACTATATTAATATACACAGTTATATTATTAAAAAAAAAAAAAATAAATGAGTTCTAAATAAATTCTAATTCAACACAGAGAAAAATCTTAGCTAAATATTCATTTGCTTTTTAAAATAGATACCAAAGTTGAGTAACTTCATCAATAAGTTATATTAATTATTTCATAAATATTTATTAAAGTGGTGATTTATTTTATCCTATCTTCCCTTTACATTCTAACTGAATAAAAAAGGGAAAATGTAATTCATTTAACCAATGACAAATAACTTTAAGCACTCGAGTTTTGTCCGCATTGTTTTTGTGTCTTTCGCTATTTTACTCCCCCCCACTCTTTCTTTATGGCATCTTTATTTCCTGGTTTCGTACAAATATGAATTCTCGCCTTATGAAATTCTTTCTCGCTATTTATGGCATCTGTCTAAGAGTAAATATTTTTTCCCAGTCCCTACTTCTAAATGCTGGAATTTCTTTCTTTCTTTTCTTTTTTTAAGTAGTATTTATTTTTCCATGACTTCCACCACCATATTCTTCTCACTACTCTTCGGCATTTCGTGTATTTTTCTTTCTCGGATGCAAGTTTTTATAATGACGTTATTCATACTCGGAGGAATATTAGTGTTGCAGAAAGTAAATATTTAACAGGGTTGGTGAAAGAGGTGGAAGGGGGGGGGGTATATAGACATTCTCACTCTTTTTTTTTTTTTTCCCTTAATGTTCTCTTTTTAAAATAAAATGTCTTATCAGCTCGATTTTGGCTATTGAGAATACTTTCAACATAACCTAAAACTAAAGCACCTCCTGCAGTTGTTATCCACTCGACTTCCACAAAATTTAATAATTATACTGCTCAGCAAAAAAAAAAAAAAAAAAAAAAAAAAAAAAAAAAATCGAGATCTGATACCATTCTTGCTGATTCTTATGTAAAATGACCTCCTGAACCCGAATAGGACTCCCATTTTACTCAGTCACCCACCGTTTACTCTGGATACCACCCCCTCCCTCAATTTTTATTACTGTTTGGTCATTTTATGACCATGAATTTCATTTGGAGAATGACTAAAAATTAATTTAACACCTAAAAGCAAAGAAATATATAAGGTTTATTTAATAACATTAATAATAGATTAAAAAAATCTGGAGTGACTCCACTCGACTTTCCGAACATTGAGTCATTAACAGTTTTGTAGATAAAGTAAAGAAAGAGGAGTTGTTAAAACAAACAAAACAGAGAAAACCATAGAGTGTTTGAGTATTTTTCTCCATCTATTACACGATGTTTTATTGAACGCTACTGAACTTTGAGCCCATAGATCCTAATGATAAAGAATTTTTCGTCGTGTCCCTGTAAAAACCTATCAATGCTAGATTCACCAAAATGCTTATAGTGAGTGCAACAGTGATTTATATTAGTCATATAAATTTTCAGCTCCATTGAGTAAGGCGTTTAATGCTATCGCACTTTTAAAAATTGGGTCTCATAGGCCATAATGATAAAGAATGTTTCTTTGTGTCCCTGTAAAAACAAACTGTCAGTGCTAAATTCATCAAAATCTATACAGTTCGTGCAACTGTGACCTATAACATGTGTACAAATATTTTGCTCAGATTAATAAGGCGTTTAGACGTTATCACACTTTTAAAAATTTGGCCCCATAGGCCATAATGATAAAGAATTTTTCTTTGTGCCCCTGTAAAAAAACTATAAGTTCTAGATTCACCAAAATCAATAGGGCTCGTACTATGGTGACTTACAATATACGTACCAACTTTCAGCTTATTCGAACAAATCGTTTAGACGCTAGCGTGTTCACTCACACACACACACATACATCATCGTAAAAATAGTGAAAACGGACTCAGGGAACCTGGAAAGGTATAGAAACATCAAAATCTGGAATTCGGATTTTTGACATGATTACAATACTTTCCTCACTATAGTGTTCGGAAAGTAAAAATATAGGAAATGTAATAATACGTTCAGTGACAAATCCCTCTAAATTTTACCCTTGCCGCAAATATTCATGTTTTAGAATTTTCCAACTCTGTAGCCCCTCAGAAGATATTTAACAGTTAAAATAATCCTTTCTCCCCCTAAAAATCAAATTTATAGCCATAAAATCACAGAAAAGTGATAAAAATAGGAGACCATCCCTAAAAAAACGGTGGGTGATAGGGCAAAATGGGCGTCCTATTCGGAATCAGGAAGTCATTTTACATAAGAATTTGCAAAAATGGTGTTGGGGCAATTTTCATGCAGAGCAGTGTTATGTCAGGCTTTTAAACGAATTTGAACCGCTAAATTAATGAGTCATTAAACAAAAGAGCGAATTATAATGAGGTGTTGGAGTCCTTCTACCCAACATTGCGTGCTTACACAGTGGACCGTCATGTATCTGAATGCTTTTATGCGTTCCTGAGAAATAATTACAAATTTCGATACTAAAACAAAATCCATAAACATGCAATTCTCTATTAAACTCCAATGAACCTTCAATAGATTAATATAATGGAAAATAATAATGGAAGATTAAAATATGAACAAGTAATACAAGAGAAAAATGTTTGAATGTGTAAGAAAAATGTGTAAATATAATATAAATGTGTGCATATATGAGGGATGGCCAATCTGTGTGGGCTTTAAACAGAAAACTAATAATTCACTTAATTATTACTCACTTAAAATTTAATAAAAGATTAAAGTACTTTATACAAATATTTACAAGATTATAGTTTAAATTAGTATTGAACGGCCAACTGGAACAGTCATATCTAAACAAAGTTCTCAGTTTTTGTCAAAAGAGGATTACACAATTCACTTCTGATTTCACTTAAAAATACGCAGCCTAGTACAGATCATCATTCCAGCGGACTTTCGTCGTCCACAGAGCAAAATCTATGCGTCTACACGTCTTAAAAGTCAACCGTCTACTCTCTTCTTTCCGGCAAGAGCTCTCCGCTCCCATCGAATGGAAATGTGTGTTCCGGAAGTGGCGTCCGTCTCACGTCACAGCTACGTTCTTCCTCTAAGATTCTGCGCTCTCCGTCAGCAGCAAAGGGAAACTGGGCAGTTTTGGAATCAACGGTTGTAGGCAAGCAAGGGCCCGATACTATATATATATATATATATATATTACTCTATTTTAAAAGATATTCGTCTTTAACGCGCAAAGTTTAGTAAAGGAAAAATATGCGATATAATAGTTTGCACGTTAAGCTAAAAATATATAAAGTAATTATTAAACACATAAAAGTTGAATTTCAAAATAAAATCATTTTGCATTATAACATAAAAATTTATTAAAATAAATATTTTTGAAATAATAATAATAATAATAAAAAGGAAATGGTTCCTCTACGGTGATATCAGGGTTGTACCTATATAATATATGTAAAAATAACCCGATAATTAAAAATTGAAGAAATGAGAAATTTACATTGGAAAGAGATACATAGGTGAAAATAAGAGCATATATCAGTGATTCTCAACCACTGAGCCGCGGCACTTTTGTGTGCCGCCAAATTTTAGAAATGTATATAGTAAAAATTAAAATACTTTTTTTTATTACGAGTAAAGTTTGTTTAAATTTAAGAAAAGTACACTGTAAAAGAAAACTAATGCTTTTACAGTTAAATACCATATTTTTAACTGTTTTTATCTCCGATAACTGTGACCTTTCATAAAGTAAAATGTTGCCCTAAGTGAAATGTGTACCGCCAAATTTTGAAATCTTTAAAAGTGTGCCGCGACAAAGAAATGGTTGAGAATCACTGGCATAAATTATAATTAAGGGGGGAGAGGGAATCTTGAAGGATTGTATATGAATTTAAGCCATCATTTACAAGTCAAAATAGTCATTTCGCTGTATTAAAAACGGCTTTAGGATTGTATCATTTTATTTATAATTTTATTTATTTAGAATATTTACTTATCTCTTTGAGAGAATATTTTTCTTGATATGTGATAATTTACATCACATCAGCGTGCATAGTTCATATTTATTATATTAAATTTTTGCAATATTTACCGGCCAATACTTATAGTTATGCATTAGATAGATGTAATGACTCAATAGATGTATTAGTAAATGTGTTAGTTAAAATTATTTTTTAAACACGAAAGAACTATTTATTAAAATCAATTTTTGTTTGTATTTTTTTCCTCACCATTTTTCATACATGAATAAATGAATAAAATGATTCGCTAATGCCTCAAATTAGGAACGAGTGTCATAGAAATATGAATATTTCCCTAAGCCTGATCGAGCAAGAAGTTGGTCCACAGCCCAATGTGCATGCGGCTCCCTTATCTGTATTTAAATAAAATAAATATTTTTGATGCATTAAAATACTGTATATGAACATGTAAGCCAGTATTGTTAGGACGCTTTTTAGTAACCCCCCCCCCCCAATAGTTTTTAATTTACTACTCTTTGAATAATAACCCCACTCTTTTGGCCAAAAAATGATGTTTGGTTAAAATATTGACTTTGTAAAAAATTTCATCTCGCTTTTAGAAATGAAATTTTCATAAAATGTTGATATATATATATATATATATGTAATTTCATTTATTTATTTATAAGTATTTTTCCTGAAAATGAAATTTTAGGCCCCAAAATCAAACCAGTCCAACCAGGGGCTTCAAATTCCAGGTTTTTGGACCATGGCCCTGTCGCTCCGTGTGTTGTTAATCACAGGGTTGGCTTCATTTTGCCCAACCCGAAAAAACCCGGGTGGGTTTTTTCAAAATCCTTTTTTTAAATTCCACTTTTATCTAACTTACAATAAGCATATAAAACAAATATAAAAACAAATATTATATACATTATTAGAACATGAACGAAGAATTTTCAGAAATATTGGAGGTTCTCAAACTGCTCTGTAAAAAAAAAAAAAAAAAAAAAAAAAAAAAAAAATCCCCTATGGAAAAAAAATAATTATCTTATTAAAACAGAATAAAAATATATATATATAAAATCAAAATAAGAGTTGTTTATTAATACAAAAAAAACTGTGGGACTCAAGGAATGTAAAATATAAATAAGAATTAAAAAAAAAAAAAAAAAAAAAAAAAAAAAAAAAAAATCTAAAACTTTAACAGTGCAACACTGTTAGGTAATGTAGAGGGACAATAATTAAAAATATTTTATGAGAATCTACTGACTATGAAAAATTTAATAAAGCAACACTAAATTAATTATTAAAATCCAGTTTTTTGTTGTAAAAGGCAGATAAACAGAATTTTAGAATATTTAAAGAACAACTATTAATTATAAAAATACTCTAGAAATTTTAAAATTAAATTTTTTAAAAACTTTATTTTTTTTTTAATTAAATTTTTAAAAATTTTGCTTTTAATGAATAATTTATATTTAATTTTTTAAGTTGTCTTATTATGAATGATCTACTTAATGTAAAAAAAAAAAAAAGAAAGAAGAAAGAAAATATTCCTGAAAACTCTGATAAAACCCGAAAATATTCTGAAAAAACCCTGATAAAACCCGAAAAAACCCACTGGACTGGGTTTTTTCCAACCCTGGTCAATCAGGCCCTGAATATTTCCGATTTTTTCTACAATATTAAGAAGAGGTGAGATTAACTAATTCAACCTGATACTACCGATTATATTTTTTGAAAAACACATTAAAGTACTATTTTATCTCGCCGGGTATTCGAAACATGAAAAGGCACCCAAAATACCCAAATTTCTTTTATATAAATTCACCGAGAACATCTGAATTGAAAATGTTGATTTCTTATTCAATCGTCTGTTGAGGAAATGGTATTAGAGATGAAATACCTCCTTTTTGATTAAGTATTTCTTAATAAACCTCGAGAGCTCTACTATAATTGGTTCCACTTTTCTGCTATAGAATTTAGATGAAGTGGTGTAACAATGCAGTAGTAGAAACAATCCATTTGCGGCATGCCGCGTAAAGTTAGGATTCACTGTACGAAATGTAACCTTGAGCGAAGAATAAAAATGTCTTGTTGAGATTTGCAGACCAGGAAAATTGAAAAGGGAATTTTCCAGTTGCCCGAACATAACCTTAAAGTTTTGCCTAATTAACTGAATTCAAACTAATGTAAAATATTTCGCAAACTATTCTTTAATTGTGCTCGATTTTCAACACTTTGGGATTTTTTTCTGTATGTAAGTGCTGGGTGGATTTTCACGTTTTTGAGATTTGTTTGTAAGAGGCATTCACGGTTTCTAATTCTGTTTTGACTTCTGTAAAATCATCATAATTTAGTGTTATTCATTTTAAAATTATGAAAAACGTCAGATAGGTTTCCATATGCATTGAAAAAAAAAACTATAAATTTATTGAAATATTTATTAGTTTTTTTAAAAAATACTTTTCTTTTTTCTTATATAATATACTATTTTTAAAATTCATGCTGTAATTCAATTTCGGCTGTGAATCCATTCATTTTATCCATTATCCATCTATTATTTGAAACTCAACCGTGTTCAAAATTATTATTATTATTCAAAATTCTTTAAGTAAACATACCAAGTTTAATTTTTACTTCGTTAAAGTTTAATGTTTGTATTTATTTATTTTTATAGAAAATTCGTTTCATAGCTAGTAAATTGGATTATATCGAATAAAGATATATATTTAATATCATACAACTGACTGTCCAATATTTTTCTTTCTTTAATAATAACAATAATAAAATAAGAAGTTGTATAGTTAATTTTAATTTAAAACTGTACTAAACTATTTTCATTTTATTTTAATGGATTACACATTTTTACTATATGAATTTTTAATAACATTATTACGATAGTCAGTTTTCATAAAATGAAAATTATTCGGCTTTTCACTTACCACAAGTATTTCTGAATAATATCTTTTGTTAGTTTTATTCAATTAATATAGTTAGGAAACTACTATTGGAGAATCTTTAGGAAAAGTTGGTGGCAATGAAACTGACTTAGATTTTCTTTTTCTTTCTTCTTCTTATTGTTACAATCTAATTTTAGTTAAAAAAAAAAAAAAATCTGGCTTTTACTTTATTGTCTGAATTGCTTATTTTGTTTAAGTTGAGTTATATTTCGTATATATCTGTATATATATAAATTACGTGTCACGATGTTTGTCCGGGGTAAACTCCTAAACTAAGGAACCGATTTTAATGAAATTTTGCACACTGTGTGCAGTTTGGTCCAACTTGAGAGACAGGATAGTTTTTATCTCAATTTATTGTCACAATATTGTTTTATTGCAATTATTTGTTAATTATAGACCTTTATTAAAATTGCTCCAAAATATCTGTGAGTTCCATTAATTTAATTGTTGCCAAAAAAAAAAAAAAAAAAAAAAAAAAAAAATACGAGTTCATTTTTTTTCGACATAAAAATAAATACATTTAATCAAACGAGAACGTTAAAAAATTATAAAAAGTTAAATTATGCATCTCACGAAAATTGACATCATAATCAGTTTAAAGATTTTATACACATTGATAAAGTGCTAATGTAGTTCTATCATAGATATAGTAATATATATAGATCTCTCATCCCCCATGTTATCGTACAAAGATTTTTGATGCCGAAAAAAAAAAAAAAAATAAAAGCTTTGGAAACAGCCATTAAGTGGTATTGAAAAAAAAAAGAAAGAAAGAAATATGAATTTGAAACTGTATCTGGAGTCTTCCATTCCCCTTTAGCAAATAAATTATTCATAAATTTTATTTGCTAAAATATTAGTATGTATTCCCGTGTGTATTCACTCGGGGAAAGACGGCCATATTTTGGTAAAAACGTCGTCTTTTCCCAAATGAAAAGGAATAACTTTTTTCTCCCCAATGATCACTCTATTCTATATATGCTATACTATATCTATGAGTTCTATACGCAAGCGAAGTGTGACTCACTGACCGTCTGTGCAGCCAAGAAAAAGATTTCCTATGTTAATTGCCCACTGGATTTTTTGTAAGAAATTATTAAAAATCGAGGAAATTTATTTCCCGATTTTAATCCTTATATTTGGGTATAGATATGTATTAGTTATCGCGGGTGTTAGATTGAATTATTTTGCTGTCAAATTGACAAAATTTTAATTTTAAATTTCAAAACTCTGTCGCCCTTGGCTTTTATTATTATTATTATTATTATTATTATTATTATTTGGCGATCAAAAGCGTAACACGAAAATATACATGCCAGATGTATGCATTGTACGAAATGTAATATGTATTATTCATTGTACGTATGTATGACATGTAATATGTATTGTACGAAATATTGTTTCATATTATTCATTACTCTTTTAATATAAGTTGTTAAAATAACCATGATTTTTGAAAGGAATTAAATATTTTCGCCAGATAATTTGGCGATATACTTTTTTTTTTCGCCAAGGATGACAGAAATGAAATCTATTCCGCTGCAAAATATTAGTATCTTACATCAGATATTTTATTTAGACATTTGAAAACAAATTTGACTTCAAACTATGATAGAATATTTATCATTTTCCTTTTAATTAGTATATTATTAGTATATTAAAATTTAAAAGCATGGTATATAAAAAGTTTTTTTTTTTTTTTTTTTTTTAATCTTATAATTATTCTTATCTTAATCCTCAATGTTTCCCATCTTTATTAACTTGAATTTACTATTAAACTTTTAACATACTCAAAAACTTCTCATCACTTCGTTAAAATACACTAAACTTTTCCAAAATCTTTTTCTATTTAAAATGATACATGTATTTACTTTAAATGTCCAATATTTCATAAGATTTCCAATTTTAAAGTTTTAAAATATTTATCAAATTTACTTATTTTTCTGGTTTAGCCTTATTGTTTTCCTCTTTATAACTACAGCTGTTGCCCTCTTTAAAATATTTAAAATGATGAGGTCATTTTATAGTAAAATTATCCATTATGCATATATTATATTTCACTCCTCCATAAAAATTGATTTTAAAATCGTCTGTTTCTTTTATACTTTTATTTTAATAGAATTTTAATAGAATTTAATTTATATATTAGTCATTTTAGCAATTTTATCCAAAGTAGCATTAGAAATAATATATATCACTTCTCCATTAAAATTTATAGGACCCTACAATAAAATTTATTTGTGCTTAATATCAACACTACGAAAATTTTTATCAATCGCTTCCAAATTTTGACCTAAGTTTCAAATCTCAACCCTGTGGGTTTTTACATCGGCTACAACGTTTTCGTCTTTGTTCGTAAATAATAATTTGACTGTACTAAATAGTTTACAGCCGTATAATTCAACGTATAACTTAGTCACAGCAACGCGTGGCCGGGTCTGCTAGTATATATATATATATATATATATATTTTTTTTTTTTTTTTTTTTTTTGAGAAAAGGAAAAAAAAAAAAAAAAAAAAAAAAAAGCTATATAAAAAATATTGAATGCGTTAACTCAAGTAGTTGATAGAAAACAATTAAGGGTGGTTTTATGCGTTGGAGAAAAATGAATTACATAATTTCTGCATAATGCTTTTTTTTTTTTTTTTTTTTTGTGAGCGCACTTGAAACATTGATAATCACTTTATAAATAACTTACTGGACAAAAGGCGTTGTTCCGACGCTTCCTTAAAATCTAGTTTGCCAGTCTTAAGTTACGAACAAACTTTAACTTCGTTTTTAACAAAAAGAAAGAAACCTCTCCTTATGCATAAGTAGTGTATTGGTTTAGATACTTGATATGCACATACTTTCTCCTCTAAACACACCCTCTCCCCAACCACCCTTCTCCCCCCCCCCCCATTTTAAAATTTTCACTTTACGGTGTTTCATTTTTTCTTCATCTGTGCTATAGGGAATATGGAATATAAAATTATATGTAAAATTTTGTTCCCTAACTTCTCCTGTTTTCTTTTTCCTCCTTTTTTTTTTTTTTTTTTTTTTTTTTCTCCTCCTCTGCTTCTTTTTTATTTTCCTTTTTCAAAGAAAGTTTTCTGATTTATATGCACTGCTTAAAGCAAGGTGAAATCGATAAAAGTCAAATTAAAGAAAGTTTTTTCTTTCTTTTTTTAATCCTGTTAAATTTTGTATACGACCTGTATATCACCTCCCCCCCCCCCCCAAAAAAAAAAAAAAAAAAAAAAAAACCTTTAAATGGATTCAAAATTAAATCACTTTGTTGTTGTTTCTGAAACATTTCCAGTTGAGTGATTTTTTTTTTTTTTTTTTTTTCTTTCTCTTCGTTGTAGTCATTCAGCTTTAATGAAACTAACAATGCAATTCTTTCAAGCAATTAAGAGAGATGCATTTTAAGAACTTTGGAATTCGATTGGCTTTGCTAGTGATTTAAGTTTATTGTCATGATAGAATTCCCTTTTCTTTCTTTGATAAATGGCGTGAATGTTAACTGTTATTTAAAAAGGGGCGGGTTTTAAAAATTAAAAGATTAAATTTGTAATCTTTGAATTTATAATGATATTGTAAAATATTCCTTATATTAAGCGAAATGTTTGCTACTATATCAATAATTTAAACCAATATCCATTGACAGTGTTGTTTTTCATTTAATTTATAAAATTTTTCATCCAATAAATGTGAAAAGTTAAATTTTTAATTCTTTATTAGCTTGAGATTAAATAATATGCAACTATTTTTACTACGGTAGATCGACTTCGAACTCAAAAGAGTAAGTCGCCAGAAAGGATGATGACTAGGGTTGGCTTAGTTTTGCCGGATCCGGAGGATTTTTCAAAAAAAAAAAAAAGATTCAAGGAAAAACCCAAATTGATTATTTTCCAAATCCGTATTTTAAACTACACTTTTATCTAACTTATGATAAGTATATAAATGTAAAACAAATTATAATACACATTTTTTAACCATGAACAAAGAATTTTTAAAAATATTGGAGGTGCTCAAATTGTTGTTTAGAACAAAATCTTGAAAACAATCCCATGAAAAATAATTTATAAGTAATTATCTCATTAAAACACAATGAGAAAAAATATATATATATATAAACAAATAGAAGCAGTAAAAAACAGAGTTGCTCGGCAATATAAAGAAAATTGTAGGAATCAAGAAATATAAAATATAAATAAATAAAAATCCAATTAATATATAAGGTAAACGCACCAGTAGTGGGCACTTTAAGGACATTTTCCGGCTATTTTTTGTGTAATTTCCTAAATTTTAGAGTTTCAAAAAATAATTAATATTTCAGACATTTACTAACTCTTTCTTAACACGACTGTATTATGAAAATTTCTAATTGTAGTATTTATATATGTAAAAATCAAAAATCTGAAGAGCTTAAAATGAGCCAGTAGTGGACAATCTAAAGACCCAGTAGTGGACCCTTTTTTGTTCCAGTAGTGGACCCCTTTGAATTTTTGCTTTAAAATTCAACTCTAAAATTGCTAGATTACAGAATTGTGTCCACTACTGGATCTGGCATTAAAAGTCACATGAGCCAGTAGTGGACAGGGCTGTCCACCATTGGTCATGATGACATTTATTTTTGGCACCAGTAGTGAATACCCATAAAAATACTATGTGTTAATACAAGATTTAAAAAACAGCACAATAAATGAATTCTGCATACTTGTTTTAGTCATATGAAAGCAAAAGGTAGAAGAAATCAGATAAAAATAAGCAGAGAGCGAGCAAATAAAATTTCATTTCCTTATTCAAAGTGATAAGAAGAAAACGGCAAAATCACAAAAAGTGCAATTTTTTTCAGTTAAACTAACATTATTTTAAAACTAATGGCCGGAATTATTTTTAGTTAAAGGGTTTAACAGCAGAGGAGTATAACTCCCTTCCTGAACATTGCTCGAATCTTCAGAATTTTTAGGTAGCTTATTTTCCGAGTTTAAAATTAAAAGTGTCCACTACTGGTACAGGGTCCACTACTGGTGCGTTTACCTTATATATATATATCTGAAATCTAATTAACAGAAGGACAACAATTCAAAACATTTGATTTAAATTTACTGAATACGAAAAATGTAATAAAGCAACAGTAAATAATTATTTAAATCCATATATATATATATATATTAAATTATTTAATTCCTTTACAATACTCAGCAAATGAGAGAAAGATGAAAATACCAACCATGAAATTATTTAATTCCTTTACAATACTCAGCAAATGAGAGAAAGATGAAAATATATATATATATATATATATTGTAAAGGACCGGTTGCATAATGTTCTGTGTTATTGACTGGACAATAACAGTAAACGAAATATTTGGAATTAAAAATGAAAACAAAACATAAAAGTCCTATTAAAATCAAAATTGTAAATCATTCGATGTAGATGAATTATTTATTATTCTTAATGAATATAGACAATGAGAAGTGAAGAGGAGACCTCTAGTACTGAATTAAGACCAATTTTTATTTTATTTTAGTGAAATTTTTAAAGCATTCATATATATATATTGTAAAATGAAGCTTGTATTATAAGATTATAACGAATTTTTGTAGTTATAATGATAACATGAATACAATTAATATATCTGTACTGATAAGTATAAAGGATTTAAGTCCATATACTTGATTTTTCAGGAGACGAAAAATAAAGTTAAACTAACTAAAAACTAATCAGAAGAATCGATTAGGAAAAAGGGATTATGTTGATTTATACCCTTTATACCATTCAGTAATTGTCAACCTTCATTTAATAAAGGGAAAAAAATTGAATTAAATATTTTATACCAATGATTAATGCTAAATTTCTGACTTGAATATTTTTTTACCAATGGATTTTCTCAAAGACTCAATGACATGGATTTAAATCCTTTATACCAATCAGGGTTGGGTTTTTGCCGGCAAAAATGCATTTTTGCCAGGACAGTGGCAAAAAGTGGAAAAAACCAGGAAAAAAGCGGCAAAAATGGAAAAAATTGGCAAAAATGGAAAAAATTAGGAAAAGTGGAAAAATAAAATTAGAACAACACAATCCCTTTCAATTTTCATTCACCCTTTACAGTTTGGCATCTCAATGAAAAAAATGTTTGAAGATTTTTTAATTTAAAAAGTAATTATAATTATATAATTAATATAATATATATAACCAGTGTCAGACAAATTCAGAGTGCCAGGGTGACTATAAATATCCATTGGTGACCAGTTACGGCAGACTGACAAAAAAAATTTCATGCATTTACAATATTTTTTATGTATATTTTTGTTTTTCCTCCCACCTTCTTGTCTTGGTATAAACGATGACATTACTGATGTATTGAATGAATACTATGAGTTTAATGTTTTCTGAAAATTTTAACAATTATTTCTGTTTTTGAAACATGTTTTTCCATGAAAGATAAATTTCCATATTTGATAAATCTTCTTACTACTATACTGGTACTTTCCATGTCAACATCTTTGTGTTAAACAAGATTCAATATCATAAACACTATCTAAAGCAAACTATGTTCTAATTTACAACGAGAAAATTTAAATAGTATGATATTTATCAAATGGATTGTCTTTAAAGGAATTCTGTCCTGAAAAATTAATAGACAAATAGTATTTTAAAGCCAGAACTTAAACACTCTCAATATATTTGATGATTATATTAAAGGTAAAAATAATATTTATTTCTGTGGATTTTTTTCCCCCAATAGTTTGTTTTTATTTTTATAAATAAAAAATAGTTATTTTCTTAAAAATTTCCTTAGTTCACATTTTTAACTGAATAGTTCATTTATTCAATGTAAAATAATATTTGAATGACCTGCATTAATTATACAATTATGAAATATTATTAAGTTTTGCTGTGAGTATTGTCATAGAAATAATTTGCTATTTCTGGCTCCTAAGATATTGAAACTTTGTCAGTCCCTGAATATAACCATAAAAATAAAACAACAAAATTATATTTTTATTTTATTGAAGTAAAAAAAAAAATTAAGTAAGACATATTCAGAGAGAGAGAGAGTTTACTTGCAATTTACATTTCAATTCAAAAAAATGCATGATCAGTGACTGACTGGCAAATTTTAGAACAGCTGAGTCAATAATTGACCCAATATTTGACTTTTCCCCACTGTAAACAAAAATATGTAATACATTGAAAAACACAAATATTCTAGGATTTAATTATTGAAGAATATTTTTTAGATAGGTAATTTAAATATTTTTAAAAATGAAAAAAATTATGTTAATCGTTGATGTTAAAAATTTCATTTTAAAGAAATTTTAGAATGCATTATTTTAATGATTTACATAAGAATCAGTTGATCAAGAGTGTAATTAAATCTCTGGTTTTAATTTGTTAAAATTATGATTTAAACATTAAAATCGTGAAATTAAAATCCTTAAAACTCTGAAATACTGGTAATTTTTGCCACTGGCAAAAATTGTGGCAAAAACTATTTTTGCCGGGGTGGTTTTTTCCGCGGTTTTTACCATGGTTTTTTCCACTTCGGCAAAAACTGGCCAACCCTGATACCAATCGATAGAGAATTTTTTTCTGAGTCTGACTATGTACTTAACTCAAAATCGACATTTTTGGACTTAAATCCTTTATACTTATCAGTACAGATATAAATACGCAAAATGTCCATTAAAATATTTGTATATTTAGTATTTTAGCTGCTCACTTTGACATAAATGTGAATATGAGTTGAAAACTTAAAATGAATGTAAATTGAAAAGTTTAATTTCTTCAGAAGTTTATAAGCTCATTAGTGTAGAATTCAGCGCAATGGATCATGATCTTACAAAACGGTCTAGTAAAGTCTTGTTCATATATTTTTTAAATTATTTTATCCCATACATTTTTTTAACTTGTGATGTCGGCATAGTCAAAACATATTTAGGATCGTTGATTTCTCAACAGCAGCTTCATCATTGGTTGCATTTATAGAAAAATATTATGAAATAGATGTTACTCTTTTCCCCTGTGGCAGAATTTTTTCTTGCTTTCTGCGACAAACCTCACAAGAGCTAATTTCTTTCTGCAAGACGATATTATTCAATAATAAATATTTGTATACTAACTACCAATAAGACTAGCTTTCTTGTTTCTAAAAATTTTTATATTAATATCAAATCTATGAGAAATTTTTTTAATAACTTTATAACTTAATATTAATTTTTGGTAATGTAACCTTTTGTTACCTTTCTGCAGAAACGAGCAGCTTCTACAAAAACAAAACTTATACTGCAAAACAGTTTTAGCCAAGTTATTGCACTGAAATTTTTTATCTTTCAAAATTTTTTGTTCCTAAAAGAAATACCTTTCTGCAAGGACCCAGTGCCGTTCTGCGACAATGTCGCCCTGTTTCTGCCACGGGGCTCTTTTCTAAAAACATATATCTGTACTGATAAGTATAAAGGATTTAAGTCCAAAAAGGTCGATTTTGAGTGAAGTACATAGACTCAGAAAAAAATTCTCTATCGATTGGTATAATGGGTTTAAATCCATGTCATTTAGTCTTTGAGAAAATCCATTGGTAAAAAAAAGATTCAAGTCAGAAATTTAGCATTAATCTTTGGTATAAAATATTTAATTCAATTTTTCCCTTTATTAAATGAAGATTGACACTCACTGAATGGTATAAAGGGTATAAGGCAACATAATCCCTTTTTCCTAATCGATTCTGCTCATTAGTTTTTAGTTAGTTTAACTTTATTTTTCGTCTCCTGATAAATCAAGGATATGGACTTAAATCCTTTATACTTATCAGTACAGATATTTCGTTTTATGCTAGTTTCACAAAAATGTCTAGAAACATTTTCTATTTAATTTTTGAATTCGTTGATAAACAAAGGACTGCCGCCCAGACGGTGTAGTGGTTAGCGTCCCTGACTCCTATATGGTTGGACCTGGGTTCGAATCCCGGAGGAGGCATGGATGTGTTGTCCCTGTTAGGGATGGTAGCGAAGACCGCCCGTTGGGTGCCCCTTCACAAATGGTCATCAATTCGGTGACATCCCCGGCCAATGCTTGTGGCATGTGTGCCGCGCCATTAGAAATAAATAAATAAACAAAGGACTTATTTATTTATTTTTAATTTTTAGTACCAATGTGTTATTTTAGTCAGTCTGCTATAAGAGCGTCGTATACGGTTTGGTGGAAGAAATAGACTAGAAATTCTCGATCATTTCGCCTATCCAGATTACTTGTTTACCTCATACGCATAGCTCGTAAATCTATATTTCTAATTTAGGGATTTAGAAACTGACTATTTACTCGTTCTAGATGAAGGCGGTATATATATATTATATATATTCTCAGTGTTGGGAGGGTAAATCACTCATTAGATATCTGTTAGAAAAATTATGTAATAGTAATCATTCAATGGGAATGCATTTGTCGTTTATGAAAGCAATTACCTTAAAAGTAATAACAAAAAACATACTAATTTCTAAGATCTACTTTTTTATTAAAAGACTTAACTGTTGACTGTGAAAAGAAAACATATTTAAAAACTGCTCATTGGAAACGAATAATTAAAAATCCCTGATGATGCTTTACTATTAAAACGAAAAGCTTCGGATAAATTTTTTTTTAACATCTTTTAAATAAAATTTAATTTGACGTGTGTTTAAAGTGTTTTTAATATAATTAACAATAAAGTTGGTTTTCTACTAACACTCGTTTACGGATTTTTACCTGATTTGGGGAAAGAGTTTGGTGCAAAAGAGATGAATGAGCATGAAACGCAGCCCTTTTAATTTCATGTCTGCATATTTTTTCCGATCACATTAAATAGGGTAAAATAATTGTAAAATATTAGAATATGGAAAAGAAAAAGGCATAAAGATAAAAATTGTCCGCTCTAGACAAAGAAATACATTTGTCGTGGTCAATAAATAACTTTGATGTCACTCTCTCAAATTACTGGGTTAAAAACAAATGAAATTCCTGCGCGTACTGTGTGGGTGGGGAGGGGGAGGGGGAGTGAAATTTAATTAAAAAAAAAAAAAAAAAAAAAAAATCATTTTTTTCTTTTTTCTTTTTTTGATAAAAGTAAACTCCTCTTTCTAGTTAAAATAAAATCAAGTTTCTATACATTCTTTGATCATCGTAGATACTAAGTTAAAGTTCATGTCTGGCTTCGTGATTTATTGTTCCTCCATTGTCTCGAGTTTCTCCTGGAGTTCTTGATTTATTAACATAGATCTTCATCCGAAAAATTGGATTTTGTTTTTTTACTGTAGTATAACACTTAAGAAACAAATGTTGCAGATTTCAGTTTCATTCATTTCTCATTTAATTAAGTGTGACAGTCATTGTTTTATTGTTCGATCTAGTATCCGCTCGAAGTTTGGCGGACTCCATGTCAAATCAGAATTTCGCTTTAATTTTAGTTTGCTTCAATTTTGATGTATTTTAGGGGTCCATAGTGTGAATTTCAGTAAAGCTATATAAAGAAAGCGGCTATTTTAATTCAACTGCATGAAAGAAACAAAAATTGGGGAAGGGGGTGGTGTCCTGAGAAAACGGTGGGTGACTGGGCAAAATGATAGTCCTATTCGGATTCAGGAGGTCATTTTACATAAGAATGAGCAAGAATGGTATCAGGGTTCGAATTTTTTTTTTTTTTTTTTTTTTTCTTGCGGCTTGGTGTTATTTTTTTAAAAATTCAAGTGTGCTTTTTCAAGATATTTCAAAAAGTATTTGAGATATGAACTTAAACTTTTTCTCAACCATACATTTTGACATAATGAATAAAATGAATCAAAAAATGAGAAGTTCTGTTCAATAGAAAAAATTTATGATTGTGGAAATACAAAAAATCTTAATGGTAATTTCGTATTTCAAATTTAATTATTAATTAAACTCCATATTATTAAAATAATGAAAACCTTTTAGTCCAGATTCTTAAATTGAATGTTTCATTTAATGTAAAAATTATAAGGATAAAGGAAATTGTAATTGAGATAACCAGCACGCAGTGAGAAAGCAAACTTAAATTTTTTTAAACTAAAATATCATTTTTTAATCAATAGTGTCATAATAGTTAAAAAAAAAAAAAAAAAATGTATGTACTTGCATTTTTTTTTTTTTTTTTTTTTTTTTTTTTTTTTTCTGAAAGTTGATCGAAAATGGCTTCATTTTCTTATTTGTAAAAGTATGCTGTCCCCTTAAACTTTCGTTTACGCCACGACAAATTGTATGATATTTTTTTATGTCGGTTTTGCCAATCTTTCTTTTCTTTTTCATACATTCTTTCCGATATTTTTGAAATTCTACTACTGGATAATTGCATGGGTATTATAAATGCTTTCAAATTATCGACATTTTTGTGAACATTTGCAATAATTTATTAAAATACAGCAACTTTTTTGCTAATAAATTTACATGAAACAACAAACAACTTATCTTTCAGTAAATTTTTATTTTTCATTTTCATAACTCAGAATTTTAAGTTTTGCGAAACTGACATTTGAAAATTTAATGTCGCTGTAAAAAGTCACTATGTATCACTGCAAATTTAAACTCATACCCAAAATGCAGGGCCTGATTATCCAAAAGGCTCAGGAAGCACAAGCTTCCCCTCTAAAATTTAAGAGGGGGCCCCATAAGGATTAAAAACAGGGTCTTGAATTTTTTGTTTCATATTTTCACGCTGAGATCGAATTTTTCTGAGAAAGGTTACCTAAAACAAGACAAAACTCTCACTATTTCGGGAAAAATCTATTATTTAACCTCAAAAATCTAAATGTTCTTAGTTAAAAAGTTGTATGATTTTAATGTTCTGTGTAGAAACCACCCAGAGGTATGAAATAAAAATAATAAAACACACACTATTTTTTGGTCTACAGCATTTTTATGTAGCAATATGTAACAGGAAAACAAGATTTTCCAAAATGAAAGGGGGCCCCGAAATGATGCTGAGCTTCCCCTAGCTTCAAAGCTTAATCGGACCCTGCCTATGTGCAATATAAGTAGCAGAATTTAGAATAATTTTAATTTTCACAAAATGTGATTTTGAATTAGGCTTAATAGCATAATTGCCTTTACAAATATTACTGAAATGTATTATAGGATTATTATGCCTCATTATATATGCACAATTTCAGAGTTGTTGCTCTTTTCCACTGGTAAAGAAATAAATCAGCATTTTAAAAATGCAGCTAACTCGAAACCTGAATTGTTTCCTTTTTAATTGGCTTGTTTATATATAAGCTAAAATACCAAAATATGTTATTTATACTTATTAAAAAATAACTGTTGGACATTTTTTCTCATTTTTAACACGCTTTTATTAGCTTCACCTGTATGTACAGTCGGTAACAAAAGTGTCCGACCACTAGCAAAAATTTCTATATTAAAAAAGTACACTTAATATAGTTTTGTTAAATAAATCCTTGTCGAATCCTGTTCTTAGTCAGTCTAAGAACAGGATTCGACAAGGATTTATTTAGCAAAACTGTATTAAACGTACTTTTTTTATATAGGAATTTTTGCTAGTGTTCGGACACTTTTGTTACAGACTGTATGTTTGTATGTATGTTTGTAACCGCTCTGGGGGCAAACAAAAATTCTATATTGTAAAAAAAGACTTTCCCTACGTGAACGCTGTGGCTGTGAGGTAAAGCTCCGGGCTACGAACCTAAAGGTCTAACGTTCGAGCCCAGTCAGCTGAGATTTTTTAAAAATGGTTTTTGTTCAATTCTAAATTATTTTATAATCACCCCGTAATGTGGTATGTCACTCACACGATTTTTTCTTACCCTGCATTTTAATACTATAAAGATAGATATTTTGTGCTTTTTAATTCACATTTCAATAAAAGCGTTTTCTAGTAAAGTGTAATTTTATTATCATTTATAATTTTATCCCATAAAATGCTTAGTTTCACTTCCAACAAACTTAAATTACCATTTATGTCTTTTCTGAAAAATTCACGTGCCATTCATTCTATATATGTGTGTGTATGTGATGCTGTTAACTTTAAATTGGATTATCTTCTGCTAGGGCCATAAAAACAAGAAAGAAAAAAAAAAAAAATGGCGTCGGTTTAATCAAGTAATGACTGCGGAATGTTGTTCTAACTTTTTTTAAATGGCGTTCTTAGCTTCCGAATAACAAAATAAAACAACACAAAAAGCACGAGTTAAGAGGAAATGAAGAGGGTAAGAAGCTTTCTCATATTTCTTCAACTTTAAAGAAAAACATCCAGTCGAATAGGCCTAGTGTTTCGAGTTTTAAAAAGATGATGAACGCGGCACATATACACAGATGTTCGCGATGGTTGGTTGGGATGGGTTGAGTCATCCTCTCATAATAGGAATAAGAACGATCCCAATTGCGATCCACAGATGTGGGGGAGGAGAAAGTTGTGGTTTGGGTGTCTGTGTGAGCTGAATCGATTATTAAAATGCACTTTTTGTTATTCTTAAAAAGGTTTTTTTTATTTTTAGATATTTTCCTTAAAGTTCGTAAGTTGTGAAATTACATCCTTTGAAAGGGCGGTAATTATTTTTAGCTTTAAATATTTTTTTATTATTATTTCTTTGCTCCATCGGAGAAATAGGTGAGGCCTTTTTCTCCCTGAGGAAACATCTTGACTTAAGCAGTATGTTTTATTTATCTTCCAAAGAAAGTTTTCACGATAATAATTATTTGAAACTTTATTTTTAAAACAGGAAAATGTTTTAGAAAATTTGATATTTATTGAAATAATTATTTTTAAATTTGTCAAAAATTAAAAAGGCAGTAATTTAATTATTTTATTTTAAGTCCTGCTTTTTATTTCACCATGTTTTTATTAACTTCTATTCTTGTTTGTCCGGTACAAATCTTGCAATCGATTTTTAACGAACTTCCCTACTAGCTAGGCATTTGAAAATTTCAGAATAGCTCAGATCCCGATGACAACACAATATTTCGAAGCCCGATTTTCGAATGTTTGATTAGTTTTCTTTTAATTAATTAAAATATGAAAATAATAACCTCCTAATAGCTTAAAAAATAGACATTAAAATATTAGCTATAATTTAATTGTTGCCGCCCCCCCCCTCCTCAAAAAAAAAAGAGTTCATTTTCTTTCAACATAAAAATAAATACATGCAATCAAACGTGAAGGTTAAAAATTATAAAAAGTTAAATTATGCATCTCACAAAATTGGACGTCATTTTCTCTTTAAAAATTTTATACACATTGATAAAGTGCTAATGTAGTTCTATAGCTATGATTCAACAGAAAATTTAAAAACATGGTATATAAAAAGTTTTTTTTTTTTTTTTTTTATCTTACTAAATTATAGAATTAAATCAGAGGATTATTTAAAACCTTTAATAAATTTAAATATTCTACGAATTTCTTATAGTATCTGCGTTTAAACCATACATTGTGTACTCAATATATCTATACCAATGATCCAGGTTTAACCTGGCAAAAAAATTACTTTAGCATTTTAGCGAAAATAGGCAAGCACTATTTTAGCTTTTTCGAAAGTTAATTAATTCTTTGGATACCATTGATTTCTTTTACTTACAAGGAACATCACCCAAGTGTCTGGCTCGGATTTCAATGAGAGAGAGGCGTTTCTTTTCTAGAGGCGTTTCTTTCATATTTGATATGCTATCAAATTTTACTCAAAAATATGCGAAAAATTTGTATTTATACAGCAAGTGAATACTCAAATGAATAATTCAGTTAAAATAATTTTCAGTACTACTATAAATTTTCATTTGTAACTTAAACATGAAAGCGCAAAATCATTTTGCTAAATCATTTAGTATTTTTAAGTCACACCCAAAGGCGGAGCTTACTGTTGATATGTGGCTGATGTGGTTTTTTAACATTTTAAAAATTCAATAAATAGAGAAAACATGGATGATAGTAAAAATTTCTGTGATCAAAAATATTTGATACATGCCCTCTATCAGAAATTAAAGTTTCATTAAATTCACAACCAGACACGATGTTCCTTGTTAGCTTTGTTATTCTCAGTTTTGTTTTCTATTCCTTTTGTTCATTGATGATTTTAACCAAGCATCTATATTTGTGACTTTAAAAATATGAATCAGGGAAACTATGTTTTGATTTTAACAATAGAAAAAGAGGTACTCATATCATACGTGTAAAATGAAAACGCAATTTAAAAATTAAATAAAGTGTAGTGGTAGATAATCGTGAAATACTAGTGCTAAGAATGCTTCTATGAATCAAATTCTGAATTCTGACATACTTTTAAATATTTTTGCATTTAAATTCAATCATTAAAAATTAAAAATAAATCCAAATTACTATATAAATCATTATTCCCAAAAATTTCAGTTCTTTCGTAGTTTTTGCCTGCAAATATTACAAAAAAAAAAAAAAATCTGAGTTATTATATAGAGATATTTTATATAGTTATCCAGTTTTAGCTTTTTAGCGAAATTCTGACCAACATGTTTTAGCAAAATATGATACCGTTTAGCAAAATGCTAAAAAAACTAATGGAAGTTTAAACCCTGCCAATGATAAATAAAAAAAATATTATTATAAGAAGTTCTATAATTTTTAAAAATCTACCGTTCAGTTAGTAAAACCTCACTTAAAATACACATACTATATGCCGAGATAAAATTAAAAAATATACCCAAGGCTTATTAGTCAAATGGTAACGCAGACGTATACTCATGTACTTGATTCAAGTGTTCGAGCCACCATTTTGTCTCTTTAAAAATATGTTTTTCAACGCCATCCATTTTTCCGTACGAGTCACAGTGATAAGGTAACTCAAGATAACAAACTGCTTGTTCTTGACAGCATATGTTGCAGTGGCATTAAATCTATTTGCAAAGTTCTTGTTAGATACAGGTACACTACCTTACATGTAATACAACAGATAACCAAAACATATAAGATACCGTTTTAAAAACTGATATACGGGTGTGCATGTAGACTTGTTTTATCCCTGCTGTTAAATGTTTTGCAAATTATGAGTTATTCACTTTGTCAAATATGCCAGGCTTTATTTGAAATAAGCAAATAGTATTTTTATTAAAGCCTCCACAGTATTGTCTTATGAAGCGATATAAAACTGTTATTGCCCTACGGAATTGTTACCAAGTGCATAGCATACCTGCGAACCATCTCATTATGAAGCGTAAAAATTTTAGTACCCGCCTTTTTTTTCACACCCGTCATTTTTTAGAGAAATTTTGTTGTTATTTTATCGTAATAACATTTGGAGAGAATTACTCTAAAAAATAAAGTGGTGTGGAAAAAAGGGCGTTAACAATTTTACGCTTATTAATGAGACGGTTGGCAGATATGCAAATGTTTGGGAACTATTTTTACGACGGAAATTATGACACAGTCCCAATTCCCCAGAATATATATATATATATATATATATATATATATATATATATATATATATATATATATATATATATATATATTAATTAAACCGTTTTGATGAATCGAACTTTGTAAGACAATTCATTATTTCTCAATATCTCAGAGCTTTTTTTGCTATATTTTTTCGTCATGTCATTTGGGATATTCTCTGTAATAATCTACTCTCTGCAGAAATACAGAAAACTGTGAGATTATTGAAAAGTTATTGGTCCCGTTGCTAAAAATGATTTATTCTCTTGTAATATATGGAGAGTGAGTGCACCTTTAAACCCTCCGAAACTAAACATATTAAGTACATGTACACCTCCTAACTATGTGTTATTATTTACACAATTCAAACAATAAAAAAAAAAGTACATTTTAGTGTAATGGGGTAACTGCGAAACTTTCAGTGTCCCAGTTGTGTACACAAGTCCCTAAAATATTGTTCTACATCATTTTAAAAACAACAAACCGAAACTGTCAAATACAAACGAGATTGTCTGGACTTGAGAACGACATGGTCTCCAAGAAAAAGTATCTCGTTTCGACGGCATCTTTCAAAATATGCTTATGCACTTTTTTTTTTTTTTTCTTTTTTGAGATTCTGCTTATTTTTTTATTTTATTTTATTTATTTATTTATTTATTTATTTTATTTATTTTTTTTTTTTTTTTGAAAGATCAGATTTAAGATTTTCGTCGACCGAAACCGTTCCTTTTGCAAGCAGGAATTAGTAGAAGACGTATAGCGTATAATTGAGCGTGTAGGATAAATTTACAAGAAACAGTCTTTCATTTACGCATATTTTAATACTTTTTTTTTCACCCATAATTATGTAATAATGGGCGAAGTATCTGTCATGGCGTAATGTCTCCAAAAAGTCCACCAAAAGGTCACTGAAAATTTTATTTTGTGGATCTACTGATCAACAAGTGTTAATGTTGTTTTTGTATGACTCATTACCGAGTAGTTCATGAGTTCACTTTACATTACAGACAAGGAAACATTCAAAAGGTGTCGTCTTCAAAAAGTATTGAAAAAAATATATGTGATTCTACTCTTCATAAAACACCAGGAAGTGAAAAAATTATCAGCTGAAATGATTTACAGCGACCACAAAAAATTATCAAAATTAACCATATTTGGCGATTTAGTGCTGTTAGGCGTTCAGTTTGCTAGCACGGAGATTGCCGTGTACGAACAGAACCGTGTTTTGTTTCTCCGCCAAGTACTCAAAATCAATCGCCTAACAATGTGAAATCGCCAAATAGGCTTAATTTTGATAATTTTTTGTGGTCGCTATAATTCATTTCAGCCGATAATTTTTTCACTTTCTGGTGTTTTAGGAAGAGTAGAATCCCATATATATTTTTTTAATATTTTTTGAAGACGACAACTTTTGAATGTTTCCTTGTGAGTAGTTCGTTTTTATTTATTCTATACGTATTACGCCTAGAAGAAAGGATTTGATTCAAGCTACGAAAGCTCTTTTGTTGTTTTAAACCAAATTTTCATTGGAAATAAAAAACTATTTTGTTACGGCAACAAAAACTGCATTTAACAAATTTACGATATTTCAACCAAATTTCTTTGTATTTGTTTATATTAACTAATATTTCATTTAACTTTGCATTAGTTTTTGTGTAATTGTGTGCATTTAAGTAAAAAAATAACTTTCTCGTAAGGAAAACAAAATACTTTTGTCAAAAATTCAACAAAAATTAATAGACCGTACTTTGTCAAAATTATTTTGTGCGTTGTTCGTGCCCGAGCTGCAAACACTCTATACACTAAAAAATATCAGTCAATCTCACGTAACTTATAAATATTTGTAGCCAATTCCGAGTTAATTTACAATTTTTTGTCACCAATATTCATGAAAAATACAAAAATACGTACACAATAATAATAGTGACGTTTCTTCGATAATAAACGTGTTTTTATTTTATTTATTTATTTATTTATTTTTTTTTTTTTTAAATAAAAACTTGCGTTTGATTATCTAAATTCGAAATTTATCTGAAATGACAATTTGACACTTTTGATTTAAGAACGGCTCAACTTTCCGTCAGGGGACTAATCCATCACAAGAGCGATCTCTACCCTCCAAAACCTGCTTTACTTCAGTAGAATCCCTTTCGAAGAGTTGCTGACACAGACAGCATCCCGTTATCGTCTCTATCCCCCGACTTAAACGTTGGTCTATTTCTGGTCGCAACCGCCCGAGCTGCATTACGTAGTGCTTTTGAAGACGATAAACGGATGCCTACAGCTGTTTGATTCATAATTTTAAGACATTTTAATTTTTTTTCGCCTGACAACTTCTCTGTGGCCAGCCTCAAACGCAGAGAGTATCGAGATCGGAACACGAGTCTGCTTGTCGTCATTCGATGCTTCGGGGGGAAGAGTTATGAACTTACCTCTGCTCTTCATCTTCCGTTGATGATGGAAATCGTCTGACGACGAGGGTTCGTCATATAGTTGTTCTTACACCTGAGTGGAATGAGCGATAGATACTCTGTTGAAGCTTGAAGATGTTTCTTCAGTGTAGACGTCGTTCTCCCCCCCCCCCCCACACACACACCTCCTCTTCTGTTGTGTTTGTTTGAACAGAGCGGCTTTTACCTGCTCTCTGTTTTCACATTCAAAATATTCACAATAGTTACAATTGTTTTTATTTATCAAATATTGATATATCAAATATTGTTCTATTTTAATGCTATAATGGGCAAAAAAAGCATTTAGTTATTTTTTCGTATTGTATAACTTCAAAATGAAACACACACACATTTATGTATATATAATTTTTTGAAAAAAAAAAAAAAGAAAGAAAGAACAAATTTATCCATTGTAAATTTTTAAATGTGAAAACGGATTTTTTTTTTTTTTTTTAAGGAAAAATATTAGGTAATCAATAATCTTCATAATAAATTTCGCCATGAAATAATTTTCTCTCTCTCTTCCAGTGGATGTACGGTGCAACAAATCTTCACAAAAGGTGCAATTTTTAGCAAGCACAATAAGGACAAAAAATAAAAAAATTATAATTTGCCGCATTTTTATGGAAATTTTCAGGAAAATATTTACTGTGATATAATTAAGGAATTTAAAATTTGCTTCTACATGTTTATTCTATTTAATCTTCTACTTTTTAACAATTTTCAATAAAGTTGAAAATCGTGTTTGATATGATATAGGATTACCAGATTCTCTATAGCATGTACTCTATTAAAAAAAGATATAAGCAGTACCATCACTGACTACCTCTCCTTAATGAATTTATTTTATGCTACTTCGTTGCGTAATTTTTATTGCTGTCAGTTTCATTTGTGGTGGGTTTTATTTATTTATTTTTTCAACTTGTAATTTTGTTTAAGCTTTTGTGTACATTTTTTATTATTTATTTCGATGCACTTTCTATGGCATAGTGGTGTACTGTACAGTAGATCAACAGTTACAGTTTTACAGCACTATCCATTTCACTGTCAAAGATAGTATTATCATGATATTCAAGTTCAGTATGGCATATTCTTTACTAAAAATAGCAGTATTTGTTTGTAAAAAACTACAAATTTGATTTAAAAAAAAAATACACTTTAAAACACGTATAAAAAGATAAATTTAATTAAAATCATTAAAAATTACACAAAACAGTGTATTAGAGTATATATTTTTTAATCAAATTTGGGGTTTTCTACAATGACACGTGTTTCTAGATATCTCTATATGGGACATGATTTCATTTAGTATTTGTTTGTGTTGAAAGACTCGCTTAAGAATATCAACGCATGACGATCTATGTTTCAAAAAGACGGTCTAAGTTTATTTATTTATTAAGCAAAATTTTATATTTTTATACTATGCAAATAACAAAACTAAGTTAACATACAGCTTTGAAATGGGATGAAGGTTGTTTCCTGTGAAATACGATAAGATAAGATTAATATGATTTGTTCACAGAGACACATAAAAATGTAGGTGTCATTACAAGAAGTTAATGGGGGGTGTTTTTTACGCCTTTGTACTGCATCCAGTGATATTGCATTTACACTTTATGTATTTATGATGTGACGGATAAGTACAGTTGAAAGTGTTTTATAATCTATGTAAGCCGAATGACTTTTCTGTTTTTTTTTTTTTTTTTTTTTTTTTCTCACTTTGATTAAAAATGATGCTTGTTGCCGGAAATATCAACATTTTAGTTAGGTTAATGAGATTTTAATCTGGAAGATGATGGCAATACAGGTTTACAGATAAACCTGGAATTAGTCGTAGAATCCCCAGTCTGGTAATGGGAGCAGCTGTCAAGACCACACACACAACCCCTATTAGCTTCTATGCAGCTTCTTGACGGGATTGACCTTGCAGCATTAGGAAATGGGATTAAGGAACATGCGATTAGCGTGTGTGCCAGAGAAGCTTTAAAAGGCTTCCAAATTATATTGGAGGACTCAATATGGAAAAGGACCGAGATATAAAAAGAAAGTTTCAGAAAAATCGAGAGGATTTGGTTCTAAATTGGGCCGACGAATCGGTTATTTGGGCATTGTGGATAAAGAAGATATCGGAAGACTCGGACGAGATGGATCCGGAGAAGGGTTTGTAGAAATTTGGAAATAGACACCCTGTATTGTTGTCATTTTGGATACGTGAAGCATCTCTGCTGTTTGATTTCGCTACAAATGTCCGAATGTGATTATTTTAATTCTTTATTCTATCGCTGACACGATCGAAAATTCAAATAAAACTGCCAATATCAGGATTTGTTTTTCAGGAGGAAATAGAAAATTAATACAAAATTACCTTATGTTCATCATTTTGGATATGTGAGCCTATCAGGTTTTTGGTTTTCAGTACAATCCATCCGATCCATACATCCAAGTAGGATTATTTTTAACAATGAATGCAGAAAACTGTATGTTAAAATTTCGAAATAACCATTCTAATGTTGCATATTGGATATGTGAATGTTTCTGCGATTATTATTATTATTATTTCAGTATATACCGATACTTGATTAATTCGATACATTAAAGTATCGCTGACACTGTAAAAAATTAGACTGAATTGCCAGTATCAAGATTTTTAATAAGAAATTACAAAATGAATCGTGATTAAAATTATGATAAAAATTGTATTGGGATAAATGATATTCTTTGGAACCTGGAGTAGGCCGCTTACACTAAAAAAGATGTACATATTATAGTAAAATTTTTGTCGTAACTATTTGTTTTAAGGTAATTAATCACATAAACAGTGGGGCAGATCGATGCTTTTTTAACTGATACATTCAATAAGACCCTTATTTTAAGACCCCACCCTTATTTATTTTTTTTTTTCTTTTTGTGCCCAACTTTGCAAACACCAGATATAAACAGAATTTATGCTGAAATGATTTTAAACGCAGATATTAGACAGTATTTATATTAATTATTCGATGTTTTAATAAAGCACGTTTTTAATAATATAGTGAGAGAAATTATAATGAAGCAAACTGAAACATTACTGATATAAACTGGTAAAGAGAAATTTGATTTGACATTTAAATATTAAAAAATTTTGTCAAAAAGTTCATTTAAAAATTTTTTTGTGTAATATATATATAATTTGAAATATATTGTTAAAAAAAGTTTAGTACGTTTCCTTTATCCAGTTAGAGAGTTGAGAAAATCTGTACGGAAGAGATTTATATTGCAAATGCTATAATTATTTTTTGATTTTGTTTTTTGTTAACTAGCAAATCTTTGTTCGATATTGTTTTAATGATTTTAGCTTTAAGAATTGTTTTTGGATGGAATTTTAAGAGTAGGAAAAAAGCCTTGGCTATAACCAATTTTTTCTTAAAACTTAAATTTGGTTAATATAATATATTTATTTATTTATTTATTTTTTCGTCATTTGAATACTAATAGCTTTATTAACTTTAATCCAGTTTTTCAGGAAATTATTCAGATCCATTTTTATTTCAAATCTATCGTATGCTTTTTTCTTTTCTAATGAAACATAGTTCAGTGAAATGGCTTATTTCATGGGGGGGGGAGGGGGGATTTAATTAAGAAGCTTAAATAATAATAATAATAATAATCTTTGTAGTAGATCCACTCTATTCATGTATTGAGATTTTGGACTCTTACCTCTTAAAAATAAATAAATAAATAAAAAGAATTTTTACGATTACAGAAAAACTTCCGACTCAAAATTAAAATATGTCTTAGACAAAAAAAAAAAAAAAAAAAAAAAAAAAAGAACGAGAAACCTAAGTTCTGCCGTATGTTTTTCTTCTAATGAAAGCCATTCAAAAGACAATTGTTATTGTTACTGAGATGAAAAACTTATGTTGTCTTAAAAGCTAAAAAGCAACTGTCAAAACTGATCTAACTTTAAGCATCATAAAGTTTTTAAAATCATCTTTTGATTCATTATTCATAATACAAAAATTTCAAATTCATATCATTAAATATTTTTTTCTGAAATAAGCAATAAAACTTAAGAGATTAAAGTCAGGCATTTTGGTTTCTTATTTTGCGAGGATTCCAAAAGTGATTTCTTTCATTTTTATCATTCCACCGTCTTGTTTTCAGTCGGTTCGAACTAGATTGAAGCTTTCTTAGGGAGTTGTTTAATTCAACCTTTCCAAGAAAAGACTCTCTCTTCATCCGCTTATCTTGAAATACTTATCTTTTATTGTATTTCCTCCTGTCAATGACTCTTGGCGATGATTACGAGATGAGTGACCAACTGTTGCATCAATAGGATTCATATCTCATGCCATTTTTGATAAGATCAATAAATGATTTAGAATAGAACAAAAAATGTATGCTGCAGCGATAAATTTTTTAATTTTTTTTTTTTTTTTCTCTCTCTCCCAAGTTTGATAACTTTTTTGGGGATCTTCGTTTTTTAAGCATTTTTCTCACAATATTTTCATGCTTTCTTTTCTTCTTTCATATTGGGGCCGCGGTAGCCCAGTCGGTAGAGCGCCGGCCTCGTAATTGGAAGATTGCGGGTTCGGTACTCGAACCGGCAAAAACCGTCGTGTACACTAATGGTGACTGGTGCACGTAAAATCTGTCGTGGCCGCAATGTCCTCCCTGTTCCCATCAAAATTTTAACTCTGGGGGTCACCGAAGCGGGAGAGTCATCACTTCCGTGGAGGATCAAAATTGTGATGGCATTTCTCCGGACCACCTCTATGGGTGTGTGCTAGACCGTTGCCAATTGCCCATCTGCGCAGCACTAGTGCGACATAAAACCCAACCATCCATCTTTCATATTGTAATAATTATTTTCTGAGCAAGAGGATCCAATGAGTGATCATTACGATGAGTGAAAATTATGATATTTTGATGGCATCGTAGAAAATGTTTAGGTGAGGATCATTTTCTGATGCCTAATATAACATTTAATAAGGGGAAAAGAGGTTGGCAATTTAAAAAATGTAACATTGCTGAGTAAAATAAATGACACATACAAAAGAAAAAAAAAAGAAAATAATTTTATGAAATGTGTATAATTCGATCATTAGGTAAATCTTAAGTTATGTTAGATTGAAATCAAATTTGTATTTTGTAATTTTGTGTCAATATATATATATTTCAATATTTTATTTTCGACAATTGTTCATAATGTCTTGCAATTTATATTGTTAAAAAAAACTTCAAAAGTAGTCCTCCCCCTCTTATTTTAAAACTTTAGGTTCTAGCATGAATAGTGCCTCTCTCTCGCAAATGATATTAATAAGCATATTTATATTAATAAGCAATCTGATCACTTTTAATGCAAAATATTTCATAAAATTAACTGTACAATTGTACATTCAAATCAACATTGTTTTTATACATTTGTTAGATCATGATTAAAATGTATTGATGATTACATGTACTAATTATTATTATTATTATTTATTATATTAAGCTGTTAATCATAAATGTAAAGAAAAAAAAATCTATGATTGATGCAAAATTAATAGTACAGTTTACTGCTTTGTAGACACAGTGTTATGTGCGAAACATATACAGATTCAATGAATTTTATTTCTGTCCAGCTTTCCCCTTCTTCCTTTTTTTCCAATTAAAATTTCAATTTTAATTGCCGCGGTAGCCCAGTCGGTAGAGCGCCGGCCTCGTATTTGGAAGATTGCGGGTTCGGTACTCGAGCCGGCCAAAAACTGTCGTGTACACTAATGGTGGCTTGTCCACGTAAAATCTGTCGTGGCCGCAATGTCCTCCATGTTCCCATAAAAAATTATACCTCTGAGGGTCACCGAAGCGGGAGAGCCATCCCTTCCGTGGAGGATCAAAATTATGATGGCATATCTCCGGACCACTTCTAGGGGTGTGTCTCAGACCGTCGCCAATTGCCCATCTGCGCAGCACTAGTGCGACGTAAAACCTAAAGGGCAAAATTAACGGTGGCCACCGGCCACATGGCGACTAAATAAAAAGAGATGGCGATTAAAAATTATGCATCGATCGCCACTAAAGTCGCCACTTTTTGTGATCATTAAAAGATTCTAAAAATCGAGCGACGATAGAGAATCTAAGCTTTGTAATTTCCAATCTTTTTCCATCCATGGCATAAATGTCAATGTTCATTTTAAACTTGCTTTATTATATTCTACAACCTATAAAGAAGTAGAATTGTTTAATATATCTTACTCATATAATTTTTTGGACCCCCCCCCCCCCAACGATCTGTGATCACACAGCTTATAGAAAGCTTTATAATTTCTAACCATTTTCCATTTGCTGTAAAAATATAAATATCTATTTTAAACTTACTTTATTAGATTCTAGAATCTGTAAAGAAGTAGAATTGTTTAATATCTCTTACTCATAATTCTTGTAATCCCCCCCCCCCCCCCAAGCTACAAATTTGGCAGCTAAGTAAATTATTTTTAATGAAGCAGCTAAGTTTCCATATCTATATTTTTTAAGAGGAAATATTTTAACTTTATTGAAATAAAATCAATTAAAAAAGTGTGTCTTTAGAAATAAGAAAAAAGTAATAAAACTGCTAACTGTATTTACACATGACCATGTAAAAGGTTGTGATGATGATGAATCATTCATTTACTTAGAAAATAGCAATGTGAACTGTGATTGATAACAGCTTATTTCACTTAAATAAATTGAAAAAAAAAATACTACTAAATTATCTGAAATATAAAAACTTTTGCTTTTATTATTACAGCCCTAAGCAGATATCAATTTAGGATGTGCAATTTAGGATTTTTAAAAAGAACATAATTACAATTTCAGTGTCTCTGTGTTAATTTTATTATATGTATTTCTTATTTTCATATTTTTCTTGTGGTAATTATACCACAAAATGGTGACAATGCTTTTTGCAGTCTGAAAGAAATAGTCTTATCATGTGAAAAGTGGCCACTAACTTAAAAAAGTGGCTACTAATGAAACTGACAGTACCGGCCACTGGCCACTAATGAATTTTCCCAGTTTTGCCCTTTAGTAAAACCCAACCATTCATCCATCCCAATTAAAATTTTGGAATAAATATTTTACTTTGTAATCAAGAGATTGTTTTCTTCTTAAAACATTAATCTTAAAATACACATAAAACAGTTAAGCAGCAAATTAGGATAAGGTAAATGTATCGGGGCGACGGAAGAATAGCCAAGTAGGTGGGCCTGGCCACCAGTCGAATTTATTGCTCTTACTATGTGCATAATATGGCCTATCGTAGAAATGTACAAGCAAAAATATTTGATTTGAAAATGTGCAGAGTGCAGCTCGTTTACAGTCTGTTAAATGTATGTTGTTCATTAAAACAACTTCATAAATTCCTGGAATAAAGAATTTTTTACCTATCTATTCCGCTAAGGCTTGACGATTAATTCTTTACTAAGTACATAACCCAATTGTAATCGCTTGAAGATATGTGATTTAATAATCTCTAAAAATTTCCCGATTTCTTTCGGAATCCTTCAAATGCGAGGCATTGTAGAGTGACGGTTAACCGTTTGTCATCTGTGGGAAGTTGCTGTTGGTGTTTGTATTTTTAACCTTCTGTGGCCGCCCGATGTTATTTCATGCACTTTCTCTTTGAAAAACCGCGTTCACTGATCCATATCGCGAAAGTGGTGCTCGCACATTAGTCGTGTGTTACTTCTCACGTGTAGTTTTGGGAGTCACGGTTAAAAATAGCGTATATGCATAGTGTTCTTCATTATGGGTTTTCTTTGAAAGGGAATATTTTTTCTCAGAACTTAAATTTTGCTTTTTTTCCCCCTCGCGTGTCAAATACATGCACACAGAAGTTTATAAGGAAACTTAAATAAATAAATGGTGTAGTACTCGCATAATTTTTTACTTTCCGAACACTATAAGTGAGGAAAGTATTGTAATCATGTCAAAAATCCGAATTTGAGATTTTCATGTTTCTATTCGTTTCGAGGTCCCCTGAGTCCATTTTCACTATTTTTACGATGATATATGTATGTGTGTATGTATGTATATGTGTATGTCTGCGAGTGAACACGCTAGCGTCTAAACGCTTTGTTCGAATAAGCTGAAAGTTGGTACGTATGTTGTAAGTCACCATTGTAAGAACCCTATTGATTTTGGTGAATCTAGCACTTATAGTTTTTTTACAGGGACACCAGTAAAAATTCTTTATCATTATGGCGTATGAGGCCAAATTTTTAAAAGTGCTATAGCGTCTAAACGCTTTATTAATCTGAGCAAAAAAATTGTACACGTGTTATAGGTCACAGTTGCACCAACTGTATAGATTTTGGTGAATCTAGCATTTAGTTTTTTTACAGGCACACAGAGAAAAATTCTTTATCATTATGGCCTATGGGACCGAATTTTTAAAAGTGCGATAGCATCTAAACGCCTTATTCAATGGAGCTGAAAATTTATATGAATATTGTAAATCATTGTTTTGTGAATCTATCATTTATAGGTTTTTACAGGGACACAACGAAAAATTCTTTATCATTATGATCTATGGGCTCAAAGTTCAGTAGCGTTCAATAAAGCATCGTGTAATATAGGGAGAAAAATACTCACTCTATTATGTTTTTTTTTTTTTTTTTTTTTTTTTTTAACAACTCCTCTTTCTTTACTTTATCTACAAAACTGTTAATGACTCAATGTTCGGAAAGTTGAGAGGAGTCACTCCAGATTTTTTTTTTCTTCTATCATGCATTTTATTAAGATTTATTATTATTATTATTATTATTAACCGCCCTACATTTATACTTATACCTTGCTGAGATTGTTTTTCCTAGCTATGGAATAATTTTGTAAAAAAAATTCATCAATTACATCCAAAGGAAAATAATGTGCCTGACTTAATATGAATAGCCCGTACCTGCATATTTTCTAAAAATTATATACGCACACCCCATAGTGTACGTAAATTGAGCGCAGTAAATAATAATAGCAATGTTAAAAGCACCTTCGAGGCATTTCAACCATAGTTCCTAATATATGCGAAATTTTTTGCGTGACATTGTAAACAAATGATGAATGTTTACTTATCATTTCCTACAGGACACATGGTTTTCTGAATATTAAAAATTTATGTTAATTTTATTATGTTTAGTGCTGACTAAAGAAGTCAAAATATCACGACGAGAAATTTCGCCCACAGACCTTAACGTTTGTATGTTCTTGTATGTCCATTTGTAAGTCTTTGAAAGCAACAGTAAAGAAATGGGATAATATGAGCTGCTGTATATATATATATATATATATATTTTTTTTTTACTGTCATTTTATCACGGGAAAAAGGAGGGTGTAATATAGAGCTGTACCGAGTACTCAGTATATACTCGGTACTCGGCCAAATTTGGACTAAGTATTCGGTCAATACCGAGTAGTTGTAAGAATTTCATTATTTTTATGTATTATTGAAAGAAATGTATTCATAATAGTTGTTTATTAATAACAAAATTAATAAAATATGAAAATATATATAGAGAGTCATTAAACTTTTGCTGAAAACAGCTTTCTGCAGTTAAAACGGGCGAGTAGATTGCCACCAAACTCGGTATAGAGACAATTCATGATATGAGCTTATCCATTTAGTTACAAGAATTTAAGTCTAACCATCTTGTATGTGTGTAATATGCATATTGTTTTGTTTTTTTTTTTTTAAATAAAAACTTAGTACATAAAATTGTATCTATAAAACAGACAAAAATAAAATATTTTAGAAAAAGAACCCTTATATTATACTAATATAGTAAATAAAACTTTAGTTACATATTTGTTCAAATAAAAGTAAGACACTTTTAAAACTGTAAGAAAAGATTAATTTTTAATTTAAAAATAATAATTATGAAAAAGGTAAATACACTAAAATGTTATTAAAAATATATTTTAATAATCAAAAATGTTGTTTTTCAAATTATGGCCCAAAACCACCTATCTTTTTTACTCTTCTAGAATTTGAAGATGAATGAAATCTATCATGTTTGAAATGATAAAATATTTATTTTAATGTTCTCATTTCATATGTAAATTTCATGCATCTTAAATTAAGCCTGAGGGTATAGGAAATTTTATATTCTCTAAGAATAAGAATTATCTGAGAAAGACTATATAATAAAGAATGAAGTTATCAGTTATTATGGTTTTAATAATCCACTAAGCTGGAAGGACAAATGTAACAATGAACCTAATTGTGTACATATATACACTACAAAAGTTCTGAAACATTTCATGAAAACATGCTGTTTGCCATTTAACTTAATTTTGTGTTCAAAAGGCGTTTTTTTTTTTTTTTTTTTTTTTAATATAAAGATGTGCAAAATTCTTCATATGTACATCAATTATTCATTCTTACAACTACTCGGTATTCGGTACTCGGCCGAGTAGTAATAGGCCGCGTACTCGGTACTCGGTCATAGTGCTACTCAGTGCAGCACTAGTGTAATACCTTATTAAATTTACAGTAATCTCAGGAAGTAAGGTCGATGTGAACGTATCGAAATATTCTTCGTATAATTTGAATTTACATTATTAACTGAAAATTTAATACTTTAAAAGCTGTTATTATACCATTTACTCCTCAAAGCCTAATCAATTATTATTTAAAAGAGCCTAACACAAAATCATGTTATTTAAAAGTAAGTGTAACATTAATAAAGCGTTTTTTCTTTCTTTCTTTCTTTTTTTTTTTTTTTTTTTTTTTGGTAAATTAATATATTTTATTATTCGTTTATACATATATATATCTTTCGTTAATTATAAATAAACAATAAAACATTAGATATTGTACAAGAATTTTCTAAGTTAAGACCAGAGTAGAATAATGAAATCATATTTTCTGAAGTTTATCAGAATTGTTTGTCAGTTTCGATTTTTGATTCGTTTAATTATTTTTTTTACTAGTGATTAAAATATAAATTAAAATTGCAATAAATGGTGAAGTATACTAGATTGGTAATGATCCATTTTAATAAAATTACTGCATGATAAAATATATTAATATTAAGGCATGCAGCACGTTTCAAGGTACCATTTAAATTTTCAAAGCGTGAAAAATGCACTGGTTGAATTTTTTAAAGCATGATCCAGAGTTTAATTGTTTGTTAAACATAAATGTATACATCCAACTAATTAGTGTACTATTTTTAAAGGTATTCATTAGTTAATTAATTTAGCTGCTTACGAGTTTTATCTTGTCTCTAATGAAATATTTTCAAATAAAAATCCCAAAATCTTATATTTAATATAGATATACATTTATAAACTTGCACCGGAAAAAATAAAAATGTTGAAAAATGTCATAAAAATGATGGAAGGTTTTTTATCATGATAATTTTTTTTAAGCATTTCAGGAAATGATCCAGGCAAAAATTGGAACGTTTAGCTGTTGCTTCACAAAATTTCACTTTATAAAAAATATAAATTCTTAAAACGGATTTTATGTAAATATATATATGCAGTGTTCTTAAAATTTGTACGCACTTTGCTAGTAAGAAAGTCTCGTTTACCATTTTTATCTTTCCTACATTCAAATATTTTTATTATTGTTTTTGTGGTTCGAGTATAAATAACTGTGTTCTTCTTAGGATTGTGCTCACAGCTACACAGAAAACTAAAAATTTGTGATTTTTTTTTTTTTTTTAAATCTATTTCCATTTTGGTAATTTATTATAAATTTATATATATTATAGTATATAATGCAAATTCATTAAAACGGTCTTTTTACAAAATGTCTTTTTATAAAAATATAATTCTTTTTAATATTTAATATACATTTTGCTGTTAAACAGACAATAATAGGGGCTGCTGATATTGAAGGTATAATATGTATACGCACAGACCTCTAAAAATTATTGGAATAATTGTTTCTTTTTTTTTTTTTTTTTTCATTTTATTATTATCATTGTGGTATGCAATACTTACAGAAAAGTAATTTTACTCGCGGATTTATTTTACGTTTCATTCTTTAGATGTAGTTTGGAAGAAAATTTACAGTTTTCCAACAAATTTTAAAAGTATTTATGACTTCAGCTCGCCTGTCTGTCCGCATTTATATCTCTATAACTATTATTTTTTAGAATTTTACAAAGACTTTTTTGTACCGTGTTACTTTACCATACATAGTACATACATCAGTAATACTAAGTCATAAATACTTTAAAACATCATTAAAAAATATTTTTAAAAAAATGTACAATGACTGAAAATGCTCTGTTTTTGAATGAATATTTTTATGTGGCCATGCACTCTCAGAAATAGATACTCAAATTTCACGAAATTTTCTTTAATTTTCACGAAACCGTTTCCAGGGAAATACTCCGAGCGAATATTTCGTCGAATTGAGAAAATTACTTTCGTCACTTGTTTGAACATACGAATTTCGTCAAAAGTAAAAATACATTTTTTCATCCTAGTTTCGTGATACAGAATAAAATACAAATTATAGAAATATAAAATTACCTGCAAGTTCGTTGCTTTAGACATTAAATCCTAATTATATTTAATGAAAATATAAATAAAACAGAGCAAACAAATAAAAATCATTTGGACATTTATTTGACAGCTTTGAGACCTATAGTTACAATGACTTATATCTCAATTGATATATATTTTTTACAGAAATTCACAGAAACAAGCGCACACAATATTTTGTAGCTATAGGACATCACAAACATCCCTGCCCGCACCGGGATTCGAAACCGAGACTTGGGAATCCAGAAGGCAGCGACCTACCGACCGAACCACCAGGCCGGCAAATAAAAGTCATTGTAACGTAAAATCGAAACAACACAGGAAAAAAAAAAAAGAATATGGCGGTAATGAAAGCTAACACATGCTATTGTGAGTAAACAGTTTCGTCAAATATTTGAGAGTTTACGTATCCTCAAAAATCACGTGATTGCTTGACGAAATGGTTGTCAAAAACAACGAAATTAAGCCCGAGGATGTCTGAATCGTCAAAATTGAGTATATTATTTCTGAGAGTGTAAGCGAATTATTAATGTTAATCACTTCACTTCATTCATATTCTTCATAGGAAACACCTTTTATTGCATGTGAAAAATGTATGTGAATTTCGCATGTTTCTTGCAGTGTAAAGGTGTTGAGAATTGCTTAAAAAATACATCTCTTAGACCGTAATATGTCCAAATTATTTTGAGAGCCCTTGGACACAAACCAGTGTTGATATACGTAAGGTTTTTTATAGTAAGATATTCATTAAGTTATTGTGATCTTTCATCAATTTCGCAAAACAACTGTTTTTTCTTTCTACGTCATAGTTTTATGGTCCTTTTTCCTTTTGTTGGCGTAAGTAATTTAGATTGGTTTTATCTTTTAATTGGTACAAAAAATTAATCATAAAATTTCTCTGCTAGCTTTTAAATTGTAATACAATCAATTTTATTTTTGTGTTGTTGGTCTTATCATGTATCTATTAACTGCTAAATTTTATCATATTATTGAAATCTTAAATTTATTTATATATATATATATATATATATATATATATATATATATATATATATATTATTATTATTATTATTATTATTATTATTATTTTACAAAAGGCGAAAATTTTACTGAAATTTTATCGGTTTTAATAAAAAATATTTATTTTTTTCAATAACCGGGCCCAAAAATTAAATCTGAACAGACCTCTGCATTTTCTTAAAGGAAGTTTTCTAATAGCACAAATGCTTGCAAATTCCTGGTGCTCATCTCTCTCATAAACAACGCGTTCAGCCAAATGCATCTTGATCTACTTTTTTTATTATTATTAATAATTTATCACTCTGGCGCAAGAGATAGAGCTGGCGAGAGATAAAACAAAAAGAACAGAAAAAAGAAAGAACAGAACGATCCCGATGAACCAACTCTCCTTCCTCCCACCGCCTCTGTCGTCTGGAGGGACGCGTGTAGCATCTCTCCGCATCCTCTCTCTCTCCGTCACTAAATCGTCTGCAATCCAGGAGCGAGGAGAGAACGAGCTTCTCGTCTGCCGGATCAGTTGAACAGGAGAATAGAGTTAACGCCACGGGATTGAGACAGTCTTTGGGATCAGCGTCGCCGCCCATGGAGGCGGAAGAGTACGGTGTGGTTCGACGGGGACACCCCTGCTGGGGGTACAGAGGTGGAGGAGGAACCAGATGCGGATCTAAGGTGAGAGAAGCGGATGCTTCAGAGAATTCCTTTTCCTTTTATTTAAAAAATATATAAAAAAATAAAAAATCTGTTAGTGAAAACGGATAACTCATTTCTGGTATTGTATGAATGCAACAGTGTTAAAATTTAATGAGGGGTCTATCTAGATTTTAATTTTTTGGAGCCCATTTGTTTAAAAATAAATGTTAGTGTCAAATTTCTATTTATTGCCCCCCCCCCAAAAAAAAAAAAAAAATAAAAATAAATAAATAAATAAATAAAAATGGTGCAATCCATTTGGTGTTAAAAATCACTGAATTTTATGTTTAATTATCAAGCTGATAATGTATCATTAGACCAAGTATAAACTGACTTCTGATAAAATGCCGACAACGTAAGGAAATTAATTTATATAGTAGTATTATATTTATATATATATATACATATATATAATAAAATTTTTGAAAAGGTCTGTTGCTAAGAGTCTAAATTTTGAGAAGAAACCTTTTTATGAACGGTGGGATGTAGACGAGATCATACTAAATATTTTATAAATTTAGTTATGTCACTTTAGTAAAAAATACATTTATTTATTTCATTTTATTATTTTATTTATTGATTTTTTAAATTAAATTTATTATTATTATTATTATTGTAGTCATTTCATGTGATATTAATAGCGAATGAATGGTAAAGTTATAATTATTATTAGAAAATATAATCGACACAGAAACTTTTTTTTTTTTTTTTTTTTTTTTTTTTTAAATTCTTAAGACCAGAATTATTTAAATACTTCTCCCGGCGTCTCTTGACATTCTAAACAATATCGTTGTAGAAGGCGGAATGAGGATTACTTAAATCGACAGCTTCGTAAAATCAAACTAATAAAAACTATAATAGCTTGTCTTTTACAATATTATGTAAATAAAAATCCATTGGCATCTGTGTTGTCTCTTAGCAGCAATCAAAATTTTACGATACCCTTACATTTATATTTCACCTGATTTAAATCTCAATCAAACATATACAGGAATTTTTTATTTATTTTATTTTATTTTTTTAATGATTATTAAAAAAAATCTTTTGTATAATGGAAATGCAATTTTTTTTTTTTTTTAAAGACAATATTTTAGTATTTTAAATATTTACAAAATACATGAATTAACGTATTTTATTATTTACATTTAAGGTTAAGAGAAATTTTTACCTATCATATGTTTTATTATTAGTTTTAACTTTTACGCACATAAATAGAAAATATATTCTTTATCCGACAATATTTTTCATTTGTGTGTGTGTTTGTTATTTATACACATAAACTGGATTTCTGCAAAATGATCCCATTTATTTACTTATTTTAGTGCCATAGACCTACATGATTTAATCTGCAATTTTGCGTAATAAAATAAAATAAAAATAAATAAGTAACAGGGGGGAAATAAAAAAAAATCGTGCTGGTGGTTTTCATGAATCAGGCGTGAAAACCGCCGAAGAAAAGATCATTAACAAAATTTTTAAAGTTTTTAAAAATGTAAAAAGTATAATTTAGAAAGATATATTAATTTCCAAAATGAAAATACTAGTATTTTTTGTGTCGCAAAATTAATAAATAAACAAAAATAACTTATTTTTAGTTCTCATCATACTATAGATATGGAGAATTTAGGTGATTTTGAAAATTTTTTACCTTGATTGTTTTTTCATGTTCTGAAGTGTGTGGAATCCGAAAAGCATAAAATCGGTAAGGTGTCAGTTTGTTAGTGTGTTAACGATATCGTTATACACGATATCGCAAGAACGAATCGCATATATTAGATCAGTTTTAAAGTATCACTTATGACACTGGTAAGAGCCCTATTTCTTTTCAACATTTACTTTGGAAATTTTCAATTTTCATAAAATTAAAGAATAATGGAAATTTTCGCATAAATGTGTATTGTGAGGATGTTTTTTTTTTTTTTTTTTTTTTTTTTTTTCGTGAAGATATTGAAATAGCTTTAAAATATGATTTATGATGCTGTCAAGAAATATTAAGTGTAGATTATTTATTTTAAAAAATTTCTTAAGTATCTCGAAATTTGCAAGTTTCTTAACAGGACAGAATAGAGCAATAATTCACATAGACCTGCATTAAGGGGTTTATTGAATGGGCTCTTCCCACCTGACGTCAGAGCTCACATGAGATAGATAAACAAAGCGCAGACGAAGTCTTTTATATCTATAGCAGCTGCTAAAATAGGACTTTTTCTAATCTTATTTTTGATCAATCCGATTTAATCTGTGGTTTATATATATATCATCAATTTTAATCCATTTTATATCATTATTCACCATCTTTTGTTTGCTGTATACATTTACAATAATCATTTAGTTTATATTTATTATTAATGTTGATGTTTGGTACTTATATTATTAACGGCGAAACATCGTACGGTGTAAAGCCATTTCGGCCAGTAGCTAAGTTAAGTAACGTATTGTAACACCTTTACGCGATTAAATTTAATTTAAAACATTTAAATTAATTTCAAGTTATAATCCATAAGCATTCCACTATTTATTGCTGGATCAGTTAATGTAATAGTTACACTACAAAATACAAAAATCGATTCTTACTTGAGAAAATAAACATATAAAAGTGTGTTTTAAAAATTATTAAGCTTACAAATACAATTATACTATTGTTTACAAATGCACAATATTACTTTTATTTTATTTTATATTAAATATTAATACTTTTGTTCTTTAAAACAATATTTAACTGAATTAGCTTCTTTGTTTTTCTATATCACGTGATTGGGCAGACGACGCTAGGAAGAACCCATTGGAAATATTGTGGAGGTGCATGAAAACTGAAATATAAAACTGACCCCAAAATAAACAACAAATCAGAATATGGTAAATGTATCGAAGAGGCGTTACGGTAGCCTAGTGGGTAGGGCATATTCTGTGACTGTGCCGTGTGACTGGTAAACTTTCTCACAAAACGAATGTAGTATGCGTTATAGTAGAAATTTATGAGAACTGAACAGAGTTCACCTGTGTCAGTTACAGTGATGCCAGATGGTCGAAAATTATTTCCCCAAACAGGTCTTCAAATTTCCCCAAATCAGAGTTTTTTTTCGAAAAAATCCCCAACTTGATTTCTACTAAAAAGGGAAAAAAAAAAATATATATATATATATATATCAAGCAGATTTGAGCGGGTTGAAGCTCAGATTTTCCCCCAAATGAAGGCAATTTTTGAAAACAACCCCCAAATAACAATAAAGCTATTGAAAATCCCTGGTCGTAGGGATAAATCATTACGTTGCCAACATTGACAGAAAATTGAACTCCCCAGATTTGTCCCCAAAAATTTTAGAATTCCCCAAAAAAGTCCCCATGAACATTTGGTCCCCAAAACTGTCCCCAGAAGCCTCATAAATCCCCAAAATGGGGACAAAATCCCCAATCTGGCATCACTGGTCAGTTAGTTAAATTACACAATGAGTTTCCGATCCAGACAAATTCTAGAGTCATTCAGCCAGGGTCCGATTAACCTTTCAACTGAGGGGAAGCACAAATCCATTTGGGGACCCCTACTGACTGCTTGGTCTAGAGACTCATACAAACATCTCGAAAAATTTATAAATTTTTCATTAAATTTTGTAGTTACCTGGAATTGGAGACAAGTAAATTCGCTTAAAATGTAGACAAGTAAATTCACTTAATTTTTGTACCAAAATATAAACTGGTGAAAGCCTATATTCACCACAATATATGAAATTATTCCATTATAAATGAATGTGTAAACGCTTCATTAGCATATTTCCTACATAATCTAGAAATGATAGTCGTTCAGTCAGGTGTACTGTGACTTTTTATGAGACAATGCTTTTTAGACCACAAGCTTACAATCCGGGGCCCATTTTTTGCTTAATTTCGGGGCCTTTTCAAATTTTTCTAGGAGAAGCACATGCTTTTCGTGCCTATTGGGTAATCAGGGCCTGCATTCAGCTGCGCCTTCATAAAATTCCACCTTATAAAAAAGCTTCATTTGCAACATTCAAACTTATAAGAATGATCCCTTTACAAAAATTTCGGATATACGAATCCTGTTCTCAGTATTAGACTCAATGAATGCTTATAAAATGATTACTTCAACAAAACATTATTAATTTTATGTTAAATGTAAAATAGGATGGCTGCTATAACTTTTTTTTTTTTTTAACCCATGAAACTACTAAAATATAACTTTCCAAAAACATTTATTATTATTATCATTAATTGCAAATATAAATGAAACAAAAAATGAGCCTCAGAATATTAAAACCTGAATCGAAACCTAATTGTGCATGGTCCCAGCAGTGGCAGAAACGCCGCGACACAGCGACATAGTCGCGGACACAGAAAAACGGCTTGCAGACAGTTTTTGTCTGCACTAATAAAAAAATTAGTCCGCAACTTTCAGACACTCTTTGTCTGTACTACTAAAAAAAAAATTGCTCGCAACTTTCAGACAGTTTTTGTCTGTAGTCATAAAAAATTGTCTGCAATTTACGGACATTTTTCTCCCGTGACAATGCGCTACCGATGTATGACGTCTTAGACGCTTTCTTTTCTCCTGTTACTGAGATTCTACGGGAACGTAGAAAAGTGCTAATTTCATTTAAAACTGCTCCAAAATTTCTCCCCCACTTCAAAATTCACTTATAAAAATTTCTGTATCAAAACTAAAACTAATACTTTTATTATTTATAATGTGTTGTGCCAAACATTGCTATAAAATATTTAAGTGAATGAGTTAAACTTATTATTTTATAATTGTTTATACTATATTGTTCTGTAGTAAAATTGTATTGTGTATTGTTGCACGAGATCACCACTTTTGTTACCCCCCCCCCCCCCTCTTCCAGGTTGCCGCTATCAGGTTTCAGGCTTTTTGAATTTAAGCCATTTTCACCCCTGACTACATGCAAATTTCGCAGACAGATTATGAAATTTTAAAAACCTGTCGCAGACAGCTACAAAATTTTCTGTCACTGGGTGCATGGTACATATCTACAGCATATCGTGCTGTAAAAGGTAATTGATGGCAGAATAACGGCTGCATCATAGAGGGGGAAGAAAAAAAAAACAATTACACTAATTGTATCATTGGCTTTCTTGGATCATTTTATGATACAGTTACATATTTAGCCAACTATTGTTCTGATAGGCTAATGCGAGAAACTGTTCTCATCTTCCCATCTGTCTGTTAAAAAATGGCCTGGACAATAGATAATTTATTTTTTTCAAGGTAAGTCATTAAATTTTTCGAAAAAACTGAATCACGTGTCAGGCAACTGAAACAAGAATGTACAAATTTTCTTTCTGAGAAGCGACGTTTTCAATCTCTATTTCCGAACTCGGCTAATGCTTTCGGCGCCAGCAGAAAGATAGAGATCAGCTACATCCAAATGAATACAGTGTTTGTGTTTATTTTTTTAAATGGATAATAACAAGGCGAAGTAAATGGGAATTTTGTCATCAGGAATATAAGTAGTGTTGTAATTTCTGTTTTTTTTCTTGGTCATGATCTTGACGTCTTTTGACAAATTTCATTATTATTAAGTTTCCTAAAGTCTGTTGATTTCAATCGAAATTTAGATATCTGCCAACTTAAACATGGTTGCTACAGCGCCTGGAAAACTCAGGGAATTTGAAAATCTATTGAAAAACAGAGAAAACACTCAGGGAATTTCAAAATGTATTGCAAAAACAGGGAAAATTCAGGGAATTTTGAAAAATCTTTGGAAATTTTTTTATAATTAAATATTTTATTTAATTTTAGTGCTTTATAATGAATCAATTATGGGTTTTTCCCCAACTATAGTAAGTTAATAAAATTAATATACCTTAAATATGTTCAACTGACTTGTAGACATGTTAGATTCTAATGCTGCATGATTGCGTGTCATCTATTTTACTTCTAAAAGAGACAGGGAAAACTCAGGAAATTTTTTCTCCTGATTTGTGTAGCAACCCTGTTAAACTAAGTTTCTGAAAAATTATTGAAGAATTTTTTTCGATAATATACCCGTAGTTTCATTTTTTTTAGTCTTGGTGTTGTCCAAAGCAATTCAACATCTACCTGTCAAAGAACATCAAGATGTAAACACCAAGTTAAACTATCCAAACACCTATGGGGAAATATGCCTCATTATTATTCCTTACTTGATGCATATTTTTAAATGCTATTTTCACATTAAAAAAAATTCATTAGTCCCAGTTTTCCAAAAATTAATTACACACGCACATATAATTTACATAATGAATTGTATTTCGTTTTATTTTCTTAAGGTTACTTCCTTATATATTTTTCCTATCCACTCACCTTCGTAAATTGCTGAATACAGCTCAATTCTTACATTATTTTGCATGCCAATTTACATGTATCTTGTGATTTCACATCGATATATATTTGGTAATTTCAAATTTAATATTATTCTTTCATTTGTTCATTTCATTTTTCGTATTTTTACGAAAAACTTTTCGACTTTCTTGTGTAAGAAAGTAGTTCGTAAAGAAAAAGTCAGGTTCTAGTCGATGAATGCTCTTCACTCTACGTAACTTCTCGAATATGTACAACAAAACTTATTGCAACGAATATTCTCGAAAACAGTACAATAATATTGCTAATTCTTCAAATAGTCCAGTGGTAGTCCAGTAAAACTGTCACTCGTACCGTAAAAGTCACTCCCCCACCCTTTTCTTTCGATATATTCCTTTCCCGTTTCGCCCTTCTGTGTAAAACATTCTTTTCTCTAACTCTCAGAATTTCATCCTTATAGTATATTAAATTTCATACATTGTTTTATTATTACTATTGTTAATTAAGTGTTCCTTTCCCCCCCGCGCCTATAATTCCCAGGCACATATTATAATCGGTCACGTCCCATTTCCAAATCATCAGACAGAGATGAAGATCAAGAAGGCGGCTTTTGAAAGATTAAAAATCGATCTGAGAAATTATCAGTCATTCGAGAAAAACAAGAGTTTCCACTTATAACCTCATCCCTACATGACATGAATAGAGTAATAAATAAAGGAGACAGCTTTAATTTTTTGAATGACTGAATATTAAAAATGAATAAAATTACTGAGAATATATTATATTGAATATGGAAACAAGGCATTTAGAATAGAGGTGAGTTCGGGCTCTATTTCGGCAATCCGAGCTCGCCCGGGCCCGAAACATTTTTGAACTGAACTCGCCCGAGCCCGAAGAATTTCGTGTGATCAGAGCCCGAGTCTGATATTGAAAGTGGTACGCTATGCAACGCATACACAATAGTAAAATTAAATACCGTTTTCATTTTCAAATTAATTTTCTTATTACCAATCCTCAATTTAAATAACTATAAATGTTATTATAACAATTTATAATGTCTGTGTCTCTGTATACATGTATATATTTATATAATATATATTTATAGTGCAGCCCATTGTTTATAACGCGCCTATCGGAGGACAAAAAATTTATCCGAATGAGTGATATAATGAGGCCCAATATAACGAAGGAGGAAGGATTACTGAATAACACTATGCCATAATATGCACCCCGTTGAAAAAAAAGTTCTATTTAGAAAAAGGAAAGTCAAAGCTACTAAGGTTTGCAAGATTATTTTGTGATTTATAACCTATCATGACTGTTATGGCATTACTAAAGGTGCTCTGAAAATGATTTTTTTTTTTTTTACATTTTCCAGTTAGGGAAGAATAAAATAAACGGAACTTTTAGCTTGAATCCGAGCCCGCCCGGAACCCGAAGACTTGCGTAAGATTTGAGCCCGTCTCATCTCTAATTTAGAAGGCATGGATTCAAATGAATAAGAGAAAGAAATACATCTGTTTTACAAAATGTATATAGGACTCTGCGGTTAATTCTCAAACGCAAATCTATTAGTATTACTTTGTATTTGACCTTTCTAACCCCCCCCCCTTCCACTGAAAACTATGAAATTTTCTACCTGTGCAAAATACATTTATGCAACACTGCTGTATATCGGTTATCTTCAAATTATAAAATAAGGCTTAATATGTTGTTTACAGTGCAAATATTTGATGAGTACACCGAATAAACAACGAATTATTTTTTGGCGGTTTAAGTTAATAAAAGTGGTAACACCTAAAATGTAAACACTTTTTCATTCTACCGCAAGAAATAAGCTCAAAGAAAACAAAACAAATACACTGAGATTTCTTTTTTTCTTTTTTTTTTTTTTTTTTAATGGATAATAGGGTTCTTGTTGAATTTTTATCTCTTTACGAAAGACGTTAAGACATTTTCATGTACTTCTTCAATTGTTCCTTGGTGTTGATTTCGTAAACGTCTCTTAAGAAGCGAAATTGTTTTAAAACTTGTATTCAGAGAAATGAGACGAAAAAGTATATTTACTTATACAAGAAAACAAAAGTGTTTCGGTTTCGTCTTAATGTATATATATATTTTTTTCTTTCTGTTGTTACATTTTTAAAATGCAGTTTGTGTTAGGAATCTGGGCTTTTTAGATTTTTTTTTCTCTGTTTTAGCTTTTATTACAGAAATTCTTTGTTTCGCAGAAATCAGCGATTATATCTTATGCTCACAACCTATATGCCCTGTATTTATTAAATTGTTTAAAACTGTAAGTCAACATTTTTTTCTAAATACTTAAAATTTCTTTAGAAAGTAAAGATTTCTGTTTCTTTCAACTTTTTACTTTTAAAATACGTAAGGTTAATGTGTATTTTAAAATAAAATATGTATTAATAACTGTAAACAGTATAACGTGTGTACCATAACGTGTGCGTAATACGTAATTTTAATAAGATGCAGAAAATCTTGCACTCAACCCTACTTAGTAATGTAACAAAATTGCATACAGGACGCAACTTAAAATGCATTTCAAGCATTTTTCAACTACAGCCTTAATGTAAAGGCATTCTTTTGGGTGGCCCGTTAAACAAATAATGGATAAACCCGAATAAACTACTACGTCAGAAACGTCAAAAAGAAAAATATTTGCGATGCATACAGATGTTTCAGTAGCCTTAAGCGTGCACTGAAGACGGTACGCTTAAGGCTACCGAAACAGCTGTATGCATCGCAAATATTTTTCTTTTGGCGTTTCTGACATAGTAATTTATTCGGGTTTTAATATTCCAACGCCAAGTCTCCTGTTATTAAATAATGGATACTTTTCATATCATACTCTATAGAAAGCATGCTTCTGTAGAAATGTGTTTTAATTTAATTACGTTTAGCGCAGTCTCAAGGCCTTAAAAATGTACCAATGAGAAATTTTGCGCATAAACCTTAATGTATTTCAATTCTTATAATGCTTTTCATAAAATTTGAATGCTCTGAAATTCCAGTTTCTGTAGCGTCCTTGTAAATGAACCATTTGTCCGATTTTAAGAAAACGTTTCATGTTACATTTTCAAACGATGCACATTTAAAATACCGAATCTGGACTTCCTGCTTAAATAAAGTTTTGAGTTATGCTGATAACCGATACACTGCTTGATCTCCAAAAACCTGATTTTCGGATTCGTGGGACTTCAAAACGTGTAACTAAGCAAAAACACATTTTCGAAAATTCGATCCCGAAAAAACTAAAAACTGTACTAAATATTTTCTCTATATTACCTTTTGTTAATTTATTTAAAAGTATTAAAAATAACTTTTGAAAATAGGATAATTTTACCTCTTAACAACAGCCCCAATCAGCTGTCCCCATCCCACCCCACCCCAGCCCCTGAAAGGTTGCGCACCTCTGATTTATGTGGTGTATGCTTTGGCACTAATAGTTCACAGTATTAAACTTTTTTTTTTTTTTTTTATGTTTGTCTTATGGTTTATTATCTATGTCCCCCCCCCCTTCCTTATTATTCGCGTTTCATTCTTATCGTGTAAGTGAAGGAGCTGCCAATAAAATGTTTATCTAATAAATGAAGTTGTTGCTGACAGATTGCTATCTTTTGCTTACCAGTTTAATTAACTTCAAACATCTATTGTTTGTATATTTTAATTAATTGAAAATTTAAATTAATTTTTAGTAATTTTGTATCATGTAGCCGAAGTTTTACAATTTATCATTTTATAAAAGTGATACCTTCTTAACGCATGCTTTATTTTGAAATCAGCTTTATTTTCAATTCAGTATTATTTGTTCGAAATAAAGTGCACTTTAATATACGTGAATCATATTAATTTATAAAATAAATAATAATTATTTATTATACGAACAATAATTTACTAAACAACGACTAGTATTTAAATTGCATTTATGTGACTAATTCTTTTCGACTATTTCTTTAAAGCAGATTTTAATATTTTTAATGCAGTACAAAGTATTTTTTTAATAAATATAGGGTATGATGGACATTCATGGTTGGTTTACATAGCTACCCAAAAATATTTGAATATATTATGGGTTTTAAGTGGAAATGGGTTGAACTACATTATCTGCTGTGTTAAACTAAAAATTAGTTGCGTTATTTTTAACATTGTTTCTTCTGGTGAGTCGAAGAACAAGATATTTTTTGTTTGTTATATTATTATTCTTTTATTATTATAGATATGTAGATATTTAATAAACATACAAAATAACAATAATAATTTAAAAGAAGAAAACTAAACCTAATGCCTTACAATACTATTTATTTTGTTTTTTATATATTTTTCTATTAATATAGAATATTCCATATTTTTAAGCAATTTTTTCAAGAAACTAGTATGTTGTGGCTACCACATGACTTTCTACTATATTTTCCTATGCAAATTCCCTCAGTAAAAATAATTTATTAAAATTATTATTTTAAAAAATTATCTTCCATGATAATGCAGACGATTTTCATATTAGAGAAGTAGTATAACACTAAATATCCAAAAAAAGTCAATTTTATTGTCAATATTTAAAAAAAAAAAAAAAAAAAAAAAAAAAAATGTTAAAAATGAAAAAAAAATCGATAACTTTATTTTAAATTATCACAGATGGATGGTTCAACCATTCGTTTTAAAGGTATTGTCGAGCTCTTTTGAAAGATACCCATCATGAAAATTTACTCCCCTCGAGGGGGGACGAGGCTCCTACACATACAAACAAATTTCTTCCAGTTGACTATCTCTATTATAAATAATTCTTGGAAATTTCATAATGATTATTAAAAAATAATTCTCTTTATGCACATTTATAGAAAATTTTGTCCTATATCACCACGTTAAAAATTTAGAAGCAGCAGGATGGCAACGCAACCTGTAAGACAATTTTTACCAAAAGTTGATAGGCACTAATATATGTCAAGATGCAACTACATACCAATTTGTATGTAATTCTGTGCAGTAGTTCCTGAGATACAGTTGCCACAGAATTTTGTCACACACACACAGACTGACAGACATTTTTAAAAAATGGTCAAATCGTGTTCTACATCTCTCAAAATGGGTAAATCCATCAAAAACCCGAGGTCAAAAATTTTTACGAATCCAATACTTTCTTCTACTGAATATAGAGAAAGTAAAAAAAAAAAAGCATGCTGCAATATTTTTTTTTTTTTTTTTTAATTATTCACATTTTAATCTTAAAAAGAAAAAAAAATCTGTTATTAAATGTTATATTTGGCAAACAAATAGGCTTCAAGTTACTCCTTATCTCAAAGAATCTACTTAACCAACTCTGTGGCCAGATTATCTTTGGAAAAAAATATATTACATCTCTTAGTTTAATAAAATCTACTCCCACTCTGTAAAAAAAACGCCTTTGTTCTGCCACAGCCTTGATGATAGGAAAGAGGCACGGTTAAGGCGAATCTTCCGAGTACGATTAAAAGAAAAAAAAAATGTTTCTTTTCCTGGCGTCAGGTCTTGCCCCCTTTAACTGTTTCATGTTAAAGGTCAGTTATTGTTGTATTAATAAAAAACGAATTCGCCCTTTTCTCGGTAACATTGTATTCTTTATAATTTCGGCAAAAGGAAACTGTACATTATTCTTATTTTGTAAGTGTGTGGTTGTTTATTTATTTTTTTTTTTATTCTTGCTATTATTTCTATCTATCAAGAGCGGTAATTATGCATTACCGCTCTTGATAAAAGTCTTGTTAAACTCTTATTAAATTGTAGGTAGAAATGCTATTTTATTCAATATTTAAGGTAAAGACACCAGTGTTCGCCACCCTCACAAAACACATGTTAAAATAACCGTTAATTATATGAGTTTGAAACCGCTCCAGCTAGATTCCCTATAACCGGAGAATCTAGCTCGAGCGGATTCAAATTCATAGATGATAACACTGCTCTGAAAAAGAAAAAAAAATTCTAGGATACCATACTTGCTAATTCTTGACCTCCTGAATCCGAATAGGGCTCCCATTTTGCCCAGTCACCCACCGTTTTCTAGGAACACCACCCCCTCCCCTCAATTTCTTTCCCTGTCCGATAATTTTATGACCATGAATTTTATTTGAAGAATGAAAAATAATTAATTTAACACCTAAAAACAAAAATATATAAAATAAAAGATAATAACATTAATAACATATTAAGAAATATATAAGATATGCAATGCATCATTTCAGTGGCAAATCTCCTCCCCCCCCCCCCCCTCCAAAAAAAAAAAAAATAAAATAAAAAATCCCTTGTCGCAAACGTCCATGTTTTAGAATTTTCAAACTCTGTAGCCCCTCAGAAGATATTTAACGGTTAAAATAATCCTCCCCCCTCCTAAAAATCAAATTTATAGCCATAAAATCACCGAAAAATGATACAAATAGGGGGCCATTCCTAAAAAACGGGGGGTGATAGGGCAAAATGGGCGTCCTATTCGGATTCAGGAGGTCATTTTACATAAGAATATTCTGAAATGGTGTCAGAGGCAATTTTCATGCCGATCAGTGTTATTTTAACATGTCTTTTATGAGGTACAAATTTTAGGGGTGACGAACACTGGCGTACCTTAATGGATTTTTAAATCAAATAATAAATGCATAATTTATTGTATTTTAACATCTTCACATTAGTTTTAAAATTTTAACGCTGATGGTTGCACACTGATACATAGAAATTGCGTTTTTAAATTGTGTAATAACGTTTATTTAGAAATTATAAGATTTGTGTGTGCATTGGTGCGTGTATTACCATATTTCCTCTATTATCACGAATTCATTAAATGTAATTTACCCCCCCCCCCATCTTTAGAAGTAGTAGTATTAGATAATACTATTTAATTAAGAAAACAATATGTTTTTCTCGCAATTTTGTGCAGGTTTCTCACAAAGAAAAATTTGATACCACTGTTTATATGCAGTAATTTTAGACTTAACTAATCGTTGATGATTATTTTGAAAATTATTATTTCATTTTTTATTTTCATTTAAAGAAACGCTTGTTTACTTCGAACGTGTAATCTTTGATAACGAATAAATTGTTCGGAATGTTGTTTTCTCGATTTCAAGACCCTTTGTGCAGTGAAACAGGTTTTACAGTCGAAAGCAAACGGAGACGGAATTGACTTTTTCTTTTTCTTCTGTTGCTTCGGCTAGACAGCCTTCAGAAGGATTTCTAGTCTTGGCTAGATGACTCATGGAAAAAATAGTTTATACACTTTTTTGTAGTAAAAAATTATTTCTAAGAAATATAAAAAATGAAATGTATTCAATAACTATGGTCACAATAGCGGTAAAATTGTTGTCAAACATGAGTTAATAGCATAACAGCAAAGTGATTTTCGAACGATGCAATTCAGTACTAAACAGTAAAAGATTTTGTATTCGTATTTTAGAAAAGAAAATCATGTATCGCGCATAGATTAGGAAATATTTTCCAACACGACAAGATTGTTAAAGTGAGTCAGTAAATGTTTAAGAAATAAAAATGTAAATAATTACAAGATAAAAAGAACTTTTTACTGTACCACGTTTTTAAATTTTCTGTTGAATTCTATAAACTTGACAATTCTATGCATTAATAAATACTTAAAAAAAAAAACATTTTGGCCAAGTTGATAAGGATCCAATGCGTAATAAAAAAAAGAGCAATTATAAGAAATTTTCAAACATTTATTAATTGAATAAAAGTATTAAAAGAATGCATTGTCATCGTGTTCTGAGCTATTTTAAAAGTTTGAAATGTCGGGCTAGTCGGAAAGTTAGTTAAAAATCGATTGCAAGATTTGTACTGGAAAGCGAGTTAATAAAAATGTGGTAAAATAGGTGTCACGTAATAACCATTGTAAGCGAAATTTATTTATTTATTTATTAGTTATACTTATTATATATTTATTTATCAGTCTTAAAAAATTGTTATTAAAGAATGTTTATATTTGTTATCCTGTTTCATGATCGTTAGTCAATTTCACTTGTCCTATATTTTATTAGTCTGTAAAACAACTTTCACTATTATTATAATTTATTTTGATACGGGAGTGGTTTAAAAAATTTTAATTCTTAAAATTGAATCCCCAGAAAACTGAATAGGATTTTTAAAAATTATTTACGCAATTTTAGAATGTTTAATTTCTATCTAAAAATTATATTTAAGGAATGAAATTAAGGAAATCAAATGTTTTTGGAACACACTCTGTATAAAGATTTTCCTTTAAAGCTCAATGTGTTTCCTTTCTATCCAATCACAAAGATAGCCACCTAAATGAATCACTTGTCTGACAAACATTCTTCACCAGCTCCTCTGCGTTCTTCGTTACAATGAACAGACAACTTCGTCAGAGGGAAGAAAAGAAAGAAAAAAGAAAAGAGTTGAGAAGAGGAAGAAAATTCGAGAACTTAATTCCTTCTCTTCTTTGTAGCGAGAATTGCATTTAATGCAGGGAGCTCTTTGTCGCTGATTATAGGGCCACTGAGAGAAGCTGTTTCTGGGAAAAGTTGTTAATTAAGAACTCTTCTCCACTGCTTCTTTATGAAGTCCAGATAATCGCTTTTTTTTTTTTCCCTTCGTTTTCTCGGGGTTATTTGGGACTTTTCTCATAGCTTGACGTTCATTAATGTAACTTGTAAAATGTAAACTTAGAACGCTCTATAATTATTTTCGTAATAAATTTTAAAGCGGCCGAATTAAATACTTTGTTTTGAGGTATTGTTTTGTTAGAAGGTCTTGTGGTTTTACTTTCGGTGAACGGAATGGCAGGTGTTGAAGCAATTTTAGACTCACGCTACCTTTTTAAATGTGATTTATGAAAAATAATAATGGGTGTACTTAGATATAAGGTAATTTTTCCACAAATGTATAGCAGGACATTTGAAGCTATTTTCAATGTCGAACGCTTTTATTCTTATTTAAAATCCGAATAGTTTTCAGAAAATTAAATCACAATAGATGAATACAGCATGCAGGCAACAACGTAACAATTATTGTTGCCGATTTCACGCTTGTTTGTATAGGTACGTCATTTTCTTTCTCCTGATACAAAAGTTCATACTTGATCATTTCCACCCAAAAGAAATTTTTTTTTAATGATATTCTCTAATTTGTATTTTTTTAACCCTTTATATGCCCCAAATTATGAAAAAACACATATATTATATTAAATTTTTTTCTAATTATTTAATACATTCGTTAGGAGATAAGAGAGAACATATCTCATATAGAGATATTTTTAAAACACGTGTATCATTCTAAATTTATTTAAAAGACACTTTTAAAAACACGCAAAAGTTTAAAAAATATATTTAATTAAAAGAGACATTTATAATAAAATACATCTCAAAGCTTTTCACCCTGATCAACCAGGCATCATCAGGAAGATGATTTAGTTTCACATAATGTGCAGCTATCAAGTATATACATTAAAATAACAGGCGACAAATACAGTTAAGCTTGATAAAACAACAGTTTAATTCAAAAAATTCTGGAGTCGGTCAGTTGGAGCTGTTTTGGGTTTACCGGTTCACCATTTATCATCCACTGACCTTTTTCAAGCAAGCTCCTTAATAGTTCCGGATTTCAAATGTTGCTTCTTTGTAAACCCAAAACAGCTCTAACTGACCGATTCCAGAATTTTTTGAACTAAACTGATGTTTTATCAAGCTTAACTGTATTGGTCGCCTCAGATTGTAATATATATACATGAACGCATAGCTGCACATCATGTGAAACTAAATCACGTTAATTTCCTGATGATGATGCCCTGTTGATTAAGGCGAGAAGCATTGAAATGTATTTTATTATAAATGTCTCTTTTAATTAAATATATTAATTCATTATTAAACTCTTACGTGTTTTTCAAAGAGTCTTTTTCATAAATCATTAAGAGATATTTAAAACTGAAGTCGATTTTTGTGTGTGTGTGTGTGTGTTAATTAGAGTTAACTAATTACTCGGAACTTTAAAGTACCGTCGGGACAGTATAGCTGAAAAAATTCTACAACATCAATTTCTTGTTTACTAGTTATTAATACTTGCCCTACCATACAATACTAGAAAAAACAAAAATGTATGATACACATACCTTTCAATTTTGAGCAGATTTATGTGAAGAAATACAGCAACGCATATCATATTCACCTAAACAGAAGCATCTGAGATTTAATGGCGACAAAAATAACTTCGAAAACTTTTCCTCCTTCATGGAACTGCAATAGTAATCTACCGGCGATTGAGAGAAGTATTCAATATTAGAAGTATCCCATTATTGGTACTATAAGGAGAAATGTGATGTAGAAATCACACACACACACACACATATATATACATATTATTGAAATCACATATATTTTTTTTTAATTTTCTATTTAATTAATTTTAAATCAAGCCAAATCCCATGATATCATTTCGGTTTCAAAAGAATACCCCCATGGTTTATTTCATTCTTATGTTCTGCGTAAATCAAAGTGTAATTGCTAACGTACTTTTGATCAGTTTCTCAAAATTATCCTTAAAAAGAATTAATTATTATTTTTTTTTTTTTCCTAAGAATCTCCGTCTGTGGTTTTTCATTTCTCATAACTAAAATTTGGCGTCATATAACGGTCATTATAACTTGGCAGTCCTGCTCGGAGTGTTTCAAAACTATTAATTTAATGAATGTACAACATATCTAAAAATAGCCGTTTTTTAAGCATTTGCGGCGAAAAATTGTATGCCAACATGATCGTGATTTTGGAATTTGGCTAAAACTTTGAATATTCTCTCACTGGCCTCCGTCATAAGAAGATCGTCTCTTGATACTGGATTAGGGTTAAATAATCTTTGTCGTTGTCTCTCTTTCACCTTGCTGTCCCCGAACAGAATGTACTGTTTTCCTTTAAATTTGACTATGATGCCACTATACTTTTCCTGGTACTGCCGTATATCCTGTTGTTCGGTCTTTTGAATGCTCAATAAAAAGTATTTTTGAATTGTCATTCAAAAGTGTTCCTTCACGGCTAGTTTAAATAAAAATTAGTACCGTTGGTAAAATGTAATTTTTTTTTTTTTCTTTCTTTTTTTTTTAAGAGTTATAATCAGGTGTACTTTAAAAGTACCGAAGAGGTATAAAGTGTTAAGTTACAATTTTTTTATATTATATCGATTTCATTTTCAAAAGATTTCAAACAAATTATTTTCCCGAACTTCCCAAAGAAAAGTATTCAAAGTAATAAATATTTTAATTTGCATTTTTCGTTATATTTATCTTTTAAAAACTTGGCCAATGTTCATAAACGTCTTCTGATAAATTTTCTTAAAACTCATTTTTAACTTTTAAAAATATACCAACATAAAACATTTGATGGCTTTTAATAAACTCGCTTCAACCTTTTTTTTTTTTTTCCTTGTTTACCATGAAAATTTAAGTTCTTAAATGCAATTTAATCATAAATCAAAAGTGATACATTTTATCGTTCCCTTAAAAAAAAACAAATTTTTAGTTTCTAATTTTAGATGGCTTATGCATGCGTAGTTTAATTTCTTCCCATTCACACAAAAGAAAGAACAGAAAATGACTCCATCTTCAATTAAATATTTTTTAAATGACGTCAACTTTCTCCGGACTTATATTAAACGCTGTCCTTCAAAAAAAAAAAGTATCCCTCTCTCCTATTAAATACGCCAATTTTAATGTCAGAATAACTTTAAAAACAGTAAAAAGATAAAAATGCCGCTCCATAACTTTCTAACAACTTTTACTTATTTTTTTTTAAGTGATATCTCGTTCCAGAAGATATATCTTAGTGCTCAATTTGTGATCCTTGGTCCCTCAGCATCCCCCCCTTCCCCCATCTACGTGTTCATCTTAAATGCTTTTTTAAAAAAACGACGCGTCCTGATTTACCCCCCAGATCCAGACATAACGCTCTCTCCGAAGAATCTCTCTTCTGAACAACTACTTTTAAGGCCATTAAGTATGATTTTTAAGTTCTGTTACTCCATTTCTTAACGTTGGAGAAATGAAAACTGATACAGCAAGTGATGGCTTTTATTTTCTTTTTTTTTTTTTTTTTTTTTTTTTTTCTTTCCCACTGCCTTCATGATTTTATTTCAATTTCTGAAGTTAGATTTTAACATTTTTAACTCCTTATGATTTTTTTTTTTTTTTTTTTTTTTTTTTTTTTTAAGTTGTTAAAAGTTTGAACTGTCTTTAAAATAAAATTTTAGCTGCAATAATCCTTCAAAGTGTCCGTAATAAAAATAAATGAATAAAATAAATCAAAACTAAATTAATTATTATAAGCTTATTATTATTATCGTCGTCATTGTAATAGCTGGTCCTTTCAAATACTAGAGATGCAACGATTGTAATATTCGTCCCAGGCCGAATAATATTGTAAGAAATGTTTTTATTTATATTTACACAATATAAATAAAAACATTATATTACACAATATTTCTTTTTTTAACTTTAGAATTTATATTCGTAATGTATAGTGAAAATTTTATTTGAAATTTAACTAACATTCCCCTCTCCCAAACTTTCATACCTTGAATGGATTTCATCATACCAAAAGAAGAAAAAAAGAAATGGATTTTAAATATTGTATTTATGTATCATGCAGTAAGATAAATTGCAATTTTTCCCCCCTAATCATTTATGTGCATTTCCTTGGGTTTTTGTGCTTTAATTTAAATTTTCTTTCACCTGAAACTTAAAACTAATGTTTAGTATTTTTTTTTTTTTTTTTTTTTTTTTTAATTTTGCAATTATTTTTAAAAGTAGCAGCAACAACATGCATAAAATTCATTAAAATGTAACTGTACAGCACTTACTACCTAAAATACTATACATTCAATATTTTAAAATGTGTCTATTTTGCTTTTCTTTACAGATCTTTATTTCCTTTGAATCTGAATATATTCACTATACACTTCTTAATAAAGCTGACATAGAAATATATATATATTCTTTCATTTGAAGGTTGAAATTTGTTATCTAGTACAATTTTAAAATGTAACAACCACATACATAACATCTATTAAAATATGACTAGACAGTACCTCATAAGAAACTTTTGCAAAGAATTATTATTATTGAGGCAATTTTTAAGCCGAACATAGCCAAATATTTTTTTCAGAATCAAATAATGGTTTCAAAAATTAAAAATTTACATAAAAATAACTTTTTAAAAAGAAAATAATACATTTTAGTTATGAAATGTACAAAAATTGTGCATACTATGTTTTTAGACAAAAATGAGTTCATTATTCGGCGGCCGAACAGGCCGAATATTCGGCTATAATTTGGCCGATTAATTGGTATTCGGCCAAACCATTGTTCGTTGCCATCTCTATCGAATACCATACACTAGTACCGAATATTCTTCTTTTTTTCTGATATAGTTGATGCTCCAACTTATTTAATTTTTCTTATATTACACACTTTATCGCTTATATATTTACAATTTCATTTTTCCTCTTTACTATAGATATATCCGGATCCCGATGCGGAGGTTGCGATCATGGGATCTATGGTGTACTGCATCCATTACAAAGAAGGTTGCAAATGGTCTGACGAACTCAGAAAATTACAGGTAACAATCACATAGTGCATTTTTTCTTAGTCCTTTATATCACCTTCACTATCTGTTAAGGATACTTGGGCACCTTTCACTTGGCACCACAGAAGGTTATATATAAAAGTTTATATTTGCATTTAATATTTACAAATTGAACTATATTAGATTTATTCAATAAAATATACAGTCAGGCAACAATTCTTACGGTTTTTTGATGTATTTTTTACAGATTTGAAATCCTTAAATTTCGTTTGCTCAGTTTGTATTTTTTTTTTTTTTTTCCCTGAATGCATGATTTTTGAAATGATAAAAATACTTCTACAGATATTTAAGAAAAGACGTTTTTTTGTGTGTGTGTTTAGTGCACTTAAAAGAATTAAGGATAGATTTTGAAATTTATTAATTAGTTTTTGGGGAAACAAAAATTACACTGTAAAAAATTTCAGTAAAATTCAGAGATTTGACCATTAAATTTTACGGTCAGCTGCCTTCTTTGAAGGAAAAGTCCAATGCTCGTATTTGTAACAAAATCCTGTAAAATTCAGTGTGTTGGCCGTTTATTAAAGGTCACTTCTCTTTTTCGAGAAAAAAGTTATGGAACGTTTACGGGCATATCTTTATTTTTACGGACAGTGACTGTAAAAATTTTAACGGTCACTGACCGGCAAAATGTGTTCAAACTTTTTACAGCGTAGAAAATGCATGTCTATGTAAATGCATGCCTATTTGCAATCTCTTATATTAATAATAATAATAAATTTTGTTATATTTTAATATTTTTTCTTTTGAAAATATTGCAAAATCCATCTGTAATGCTTATTATTTGCGTTTCTCATTTTCAATTACTTATTCTGTTGTTAATAGAGTGAATTGTTTTTTAAAGAAATCAAATTCAAGCAAAATTTAAGAATAAGGAAAATAGAAAAAGTTTTCGTTTTTCTTCCCTTTGTCGTAATCCTTCTAAATCTTTTTCTCGTTAACCAACAAAAAAAAAACAAAATCATGCATGTTTCTTACATTCAACTTTTTCCTGTTTCTTATTTCTTTGTTTTTTTTTTTTTTTTTTTTTTTTTTTTTGTGTGTGTGTGTGTGTGTTTCCGCAATGAGTTCTTTCTAATTTTTCAAAAAAAAAAAAAAAAAAAAAAAGCCGGAAAATCCTGAATGTTTCAGACCGTATTTGAAAAGTGATTTGTTTTTTTAGGTGGAAGACAGGATGGGGAAAGGTCTTGCAAAAAGCTACGAAAGAAAAATGTTTAATCTCATCCCCTATGAAACATTTAAATTGAAAAGGTAAAAATAGAGAGAGGAAATAGGGAAAAAAAAATTCTGAGTTATTAAAGTACTTTGCTTTAACTATTTTTCTCTAATCACAGTCTGTTACAAATGTTTTATGTTTCTAACACTTTCCAAGAACTTAGAAAAATGTTTATAAATTCAGTTTGTCTGTCTGTGTTTGCATTTTCATGAATATTTCTTAGAATAACTTGAACCTGGTTTTTGTTATCCACATGCAGGTTCACCATGGCATGTTTTTGTTGAAAATATATAACGCGACTGGTTTGTGTACAAAAATTCTTAAAAGAATTTTGATATATAATAGTGCATAAGGACTACTTAAAAGGATGGGTTAATATTGCATGAAACGAAAAAAAATAACTTACATACTTTACATATAAAAAGAACAAAATAGACTGTACATGGTTATTTACTGTAATTAAAGTCAGTATTTTGTAGGACCTCCTTTATTTTTAATAACTTATGCAGTCCTCTTAGGCATGCTTTAAATAAGATACTTGCAGTAAGCTTTAGAAATGTCTGTGTACCAGACATGCTCTATTGTTTCAACAAATGCCGTAGCAGTGGATGGTTGCCTTTCTGCCACTTTATTTTTCCCAATACACCACAAATTCTTTATTGGATTCAAATCTGGGCTGTTACCTGGCCAGTCCAGCACTTTGATTTTCTATGCCCTCAGACATTTTTTGACAATCTTCGCCCTGTGACACGCAGCCCCATCATGCATGAAAACTGAACATTTATGAACGCGCATGTGAAGCTACCACTTCTTACGTAACAAATTAAGGTACCGTTTTCTGTTCATTGTGGTTTTAGGTGGCACAAAAAACAGACTAGCAGTACCGGACCCACACATTGCACCCCATATCATTTGGCTTGGAGGATGTTTCACAGATTGATTTGTATATCTATTATCATATCTTTTTCCCCTTGGGCGGCGAACACTTATAGCATGTGCAGAAAATTGCTGCACACTTGACTCATCCGAAAATAAGACCAAACTCCACTGCTGAACTGTCCAATTATGATATTGTCTGTCAAAAATCAGTCGTTTCTTTTTCATACTTAGAGTAAGTCGAGGTTTCCTAGCAGGTTTTTGGGATGAAAAACCAAAATCTTTGGCCAAACGTCTTGAAATAGTACTCAAACTGACGTTGGTGCCTTTTGCAGCCTGAGAATGTCTAATCGTATTGCAGGAGGTTCTTGAATCTCGTACCTCCTTATCACATGATCATCACGCGCACTCGTTTTTCTAGGGTGACCGCTTCCTTTAAGGTACAGAAATTTTCCCGAAACTTTAAATTTACTAATAGCTTGATGCACAGCTGTCTTGCTCACATTTACCCTCGAACTTATTTAATGTTCAGAAAATCCAGTTTTATGCAGGGTCAATATTTCTGACCTTTATGTAACAGTAAGTGAAAGTTTTTCACCCATTACAATAATTACACAACAGCACTGTCTACCACAAAATCCAATAAACAACTGGCGATAAACGTGCCGGCCACCTTTATTTATAGCAGTAGAATGCGTCTGATGCAATCTGCGCAACTGATGCAATGTGTTAAAACATTGTAAATCGGCTACTGGTCTTAAACTTTTGCAAGTGACTGTAATTAGTTTATTCAGATACACAAAAGTTTATTTTCTGTGTAATAAGTATACGAAGCCATAGACAAGTGTTTCCAGATATATCATGTGATGCAGGTAGAAATTGCTTTAAGTTGTGTTATGCGTTTATAACTCTTTCCGACCTGAAACATTTTTACCTTAAAACATTACATTTTTCTGTTTTGGCAAGTTGAAAGAAAAATATGGGCTATAACCAACATTTGTTGATTGAAAATTGTACTTTACACTTTCTGCTAATTAGCCTCATTTTATTACATACGACTGTTCCATATACAAAAATGTAAGTGGATGTCTAACCCGCATGATCATATAGCTTGGGTCGGAAAGGGTTAACACTTTCCCTATAAAGTTGAAAGTGTTTTTTACAACTTGTCCGCTTTGTCTTTCCGTAAATATTTTCCCAGGTAGCATATAACGTTGCTATAGCGTTGTAAATAAGCCTGAACAGAGAAAAATTAGTCAAAACAACGTTACGTACTATTGGGGTTAGAATATCTTGAAGCTGCAGTACGTTATTCAGGTTAATTATGGTAATGATTCTCTACTGAATTTAAACAGAAAGTGTACGAGAGGTTTGTGTACAATAACAAAATAGTATATTGTAATATATCATTACGAAGGTAAAATACATTGAAGTTGATGTAACGGCTAAGTACAGTTGGGATTTCTTTTTTTTTTTTTACACATATGCGAATAGCATGATATTTCTTTCTTATTTAATTTGTTTTAAGAGTAAAATAATATGCCATTGAAAAGTCATTTTAGAGACAATCCATAAAAGTTTAAAGATTTAACTCGAGTCAATTTTAGGTCACAACTCGCTCTTCCTCCTATGTGGCATGGTGGCATAAAAATTGTCACAACTGAGGATAAAGATTAGATGAAAAACGTGAATTTTTATCAGATATTTTTTATCAGATTATTTCTTTATGTCTACGATATGTGAAAGACGATATGTGATATTTATGGATATGTTTACTTGTAAGCATTTATTCATTGCATAAACATTCTATGTATTTCTTAGTAGGGTAGGTGCTCCAGTAATTGACATCCATTCCGAAATAATTAATAAATAAGAAAAATAATAAAATCATATATTTTGCATATAAGAATTTTAATATTTAATGTCAAACAGTGGAGCATAGGATGCTTATAACTGGTAAAATGAATCACTAGCAGTGTCAAACACTGGAACATAGGGTGCCAATGACTGATAAAATGAAAAACTGGCAGTGTCAGTTACTGGAGCATTGAGTGGGTGTCAAATAAAAATTCATAAAAAAAAATTGTTATCAAATGCATATATTTTAACATATATGTGGTTCTGAATGTCTTTCATACCCTATGTACTAACTTAAGATTTCTAAAAATATTTTCTCATGATTAGAACATTGAAAACATCAGAGATTTCTCTAAAAGTGTCATCAATCACTGGTGCACTTACCCTATAGGTTTAAAATTAATTTAGACAAATGATACCCAATTTTGGTTTATGCAATGTTTCACTATACTTAAATAACACGAGAGCAATATCTCAGTATTTATTGAATTCGGAAGCACCGTAAATAAGATATTATAGTATCTTTGTTATGTAAAACTAGGTATGTTCCAATTCGGTTTGAATGATTCGACAAGTGGCGATTTTAATCATTATTTTGACACACGATGTTTTCAAGAGAATTGTGAGAAAGTTATTCATTATCCTCACTTAAAATAAAATAATGTTTAAAGATTATTGTCATACATTTGAAAATTAAACTGTTAATGACACTGGATTTTTCGTGTTTACAGGGTCACCTCAACATGTGTAAATTCGACGCCATTCCTTGCACCAACCACTGCGGTGCTATGATTCCAAGACTACTCATGGAAGACCACCTCCTATACACGTGTCCCAAGAGGAGGACACGGTGCGAATATTGCTCCAGGGACTTCACGGGAGAAACTTTAGATGTAAGAATATGTATTATTATTTTTTTTCTCATATCAATGGCAATTCTAATTTAACAGATGAATTGTAATTTAAGTTTCGACCACGTAGCAAACCCTCAGGCTCAAAATTTGTGTTGGTTACTTTAACGATTTTATTTTTATTATTACTATCCGTTAACGGCCCTCTTCACTTACCGTCGCCGGAAGCCCGAGCCAATGTTATTCTATGGGGAATTTTTTTTTTTTTTTTTTTTTTTTTTTTTTTTTTTACAAATAAGTTATTAACTAATACATATTTTTAAATTCTGTTTTCACATTCAGAAAATTCCCAACTGTTAAATGGACGGACTTTTTTTTTAAAATATATTTTTTTAATTTTTAATATTTTATCTTGAAATTGCAGAATGAAAAAATTTCACATATTGAAAATTCGTATTTTGCAACTTTAAAATAAAATATAAAAATTTTTTTAAATAATTTTTTAAAAAAGGTCCGTCCATTTAACAGCTGGGAATTTTCAGAATGTGAAAACAGAATTTAGAAATATGTATTAGTTAAATAAGTTATTTGTAAAGAAAAATTTCCCATAGAATAACATTAGATTCGGCTTCTGGCGGCGGTGAGTGAAGAGGGCCCTTAAGTCAATGTTTCAACCTAATTAATCTTTGAGTTTAGTTTACAAATTTTAATTTAGGCCAAGTTTCAGCTATTTTTTTTTTAATAGATAAATATTTTTATCCGAGAATCAATCTATAGCCCCGTTGTTTTTAATTCTGGTTAAGGTCCACGGTAATTCAACATATTACCTGTAGCCTTTTGATATAATCTCTTTGTTTTTATCGTTTGAAATATTGCTTTTTAAGTTTGTCTTTAATTTATTATTGAAACATCCCCTACTTGAATTCTCGGACTTCCATTCTCGTGCAATGGATTACATTCAGTCATTATTCTTATTATTTGTTTTCTAAAAATTGATTTTATGAATTTTTAATATTTAATTTTAAAGTTATAACGTGCAAAAATGCACTTTTTCAATTATCGCATTCTACAGCTTTAAAGCGAAGTATTAAAAATTTTAAAAATCAATTTTTGAAAAACGGCAATAGATTAAACAGTTGGGATTTTTATAAATGTGAAAACAGAATATAATACATTAGATAATGAGCAATTTTCATAAGAAATTTTCCCATAGAATAACATAAGGTTAGACTGTCGGCGACAATAAATGAAGCATCCCCTTAAGGTGTCTGCCTACCTTTAAAATGCAATTTTCGGTCAAAACTCCGATTTTCTATTTTTGAGTTAGTATTAAAGCCTGATATTTTAGCTTTCTAAATCAGTTTGAATATTGTTTCTATCTTGAGTAGAACTTGAGTTACAGGCATTTTAATATTAGTCACTCACCAGTTTTTGAAACCGGAAGTGACCGGAAATGACCCTTAAATGTTTGTTTACATAAATGTTTTACTCAATATAAGCATCAAAATTTGTTGCTGAATATAAAATTAATTTTAAAAAGTAAATAAGAAGCTTTGAAATAAATCAGGAATGTATTAAAATTACTTTTTGTTTAATAGGTAAAAATCTGGGTTTTAAGTATGTTTTCTGCTTTTTCTCAAAATGAGATTTTTAACATTTTGCTTTATCCCCATACATCATAACTCCAAAAGTTATAATTGAAACGTTATGAAACTTTGACAAAATACTCTAGAGGGGTTGTTTAAAAGATTGAACTACGACGATGAATCTAGCTAAATTATTTTTTGTTTTTTGTGTCGATAGAAGTTATGAACTGTCATGTAAATTCATGATTTTTTCAGCATGTAAAAATGTTATCGTCTCTAAAATATTAAATAACATGGTTATAGTTTTGAGAGTAGTTCACTCCCTTAAGGACTTTTCAATAATCTAAATAAAATTTACAGATTAAAAATATCTTTATTTAAATTTGACTTATAATGTTTTGCAAAAGTGCTTTTTTTTTTTTTTTTTTTTTTTTTTCCCGCAAATTTTATGCATATTTTGAGCCTAAATATCAAAATATTTTTAAATTTGCATACTTTTTTCAGGTTATTCACTGTTTTTTTTTACTATATTCTATCGTATAATGCAGATAAATAGGCAATTTTTCAATTATTAAAAACGAGAAATTTTATTTACACTTCGCTGAAAAGAAAACATTACAAGAAATAAACGACTTTAACTATTTCAGTAACAATAAAAAAAAAAATAAAAAATAAATCGATATTTCAGTTTTAATATGAAAATGAAGAGTGAAAAATCATCCAATTTAAATCAATAAGTGTTAGGTGAAGGGGGAATAAAATCATGGTACTAAATGATTTAGAACTGCACTGAATTAAAATTTAACAAATTTGTTTCTTTTATTTTCTTTGCTTTTTATAACGTATGCTCTTTCTCCTCTTTATTATTATCTTACATTATGAAATGGCCGATACCGAAGATTTCTAAAATCAATCATTGTGTTATCGAGTTGACGGTATTTATGATTAATGTCTTCAAAACTGAAAAGCGAACCGAACAATAATCTATTTTGAGTGCAATCACTGCTGGCATTGTCTTTTTGTGATAAGCCTCCTAATTAATCAAGTGCGCGTGCCAATACCATTTAAGACGGCTCAATAAAGTCCATTATTCTAAAAAGGTTCGCTCCTCAGTCTTTCTTTGGCAGGGCTGAAATGTAACAAAGTATTATTCTGGGGTTTATTTCATTGTTTATTTTATTTGTTTTTCGTTTCAAACATTTTTTTTTTTTTTTAATTCTTTATCTACTAAAGATACTTTTAGATTAAAAAATAAAAAGCACGAGATTACAATCGAATTTATGTTACAAACTTGTAGTCCTTACTAATGCTTCAATGAAGCCGTTTCTGTTCAAGAAAAAAAAATTATAGCGTGTGCTTGCCGTTTTTGATTGGCTTTAATTTTTTAAATAATAATTAATTTGCATATCACTTCAAGAATCTACCATCAAACTTAGAAACTATATAAAGATGATAAAAAAAAAAAAAAAAAAAGAAGACTTTAATTAAGATACTTATTTCACCGGTACTTAAATCCTTATTAATTACTATGACGTGGTATTTATTGCGTGTAATTTTTATTGCTTTATCATTAAAAAATTCACCTTATGTAACTAAAAAGAAAAGAAATAAAGATATATATACGAGGTGTCTTATAAATCTGTCGAGATTTCAAAAATTAATAACTATTGAGTGAATTGATAGAATTGAACGCGGTTTGCAAAAAAATCATTCTCGAGAAGTTTTTTTTTTTTTTTTTTTTAAATCCTGTTCTATGTCGTCACCACAAATTACAGTTTGCAAACGAGTTATAACACTGCTAACTGTAGCTTCAGTCGGCGCAGTGGCGGATGTGAGGAGGGGGGGGGGGGGGCTAGGGGCTGAAGCCCCCCCCCTCAAAAAAAGTACTGACATTCACAATTGACTATTACATTTGTAAACTTTTCTTTGATCTGGAATAACGCCTTGAAAAATTTTAGCCCCCCCCCCCCCCAAAAAAAAAAAAAATAAATAAAACATAAGTTCTGGATCCGCCACTGTGTCGGCGGTTCTTACCTGAGGGAAAACATCTTCACCCATAACGCTTTATCCACCACGTCATCATCGCAATTAAAACTTCATGTATGCACCAGTAGGAGGCAAAATAAAAAATAAACTGTTCTAATCGCAAAAATGTGCTATTTATAGGACTTTCATTTGCATATTTTTCTTTCACATCCGTGCTAAAAATTAAGCTGTTTGTCTAACTATCGTCGACAAAAAATTTAATTATTTTTTTTTTTTTTTTCTTTACAAAAAAAAAAAAAAAAAAAAAAAAAAATCCTTTACGAGAATGATTTTTTTTCGCAAACCGCCTTATGAATTTTTAAAATGTCTAAAGACTTACGCGACACCCTGTATATACTTCACAATGTGGTGATTGAAATATTATCATTAAAAAAAAAAAAAAAAAAAAATAGAAATTTTAAGGACATCTATGCATTTGGAGGGCTCTTCAATTCCTTTTGGCTATCTCTACAGTAATGCAATAACAATGACAAAAATGCACATATTTTTTCAGAAAAATAATCTATTATGTAATAATTGGTTATACAAAATCGTAAATTAAAATGAATAGAATGTGAATATAATTCAATAAATTTTCAAAAAGATATATATATATAAAAATAAGTAAATACTCCCCCCTCCCTATTTCAAACTAAATAAATATTTTCGCCGTTTCATATGGGTAATATATATATATATATATATATTAATTATTATTATATTGTCAATTCTGATAAAATTTAATTTTTATTAAAAAGAAAAAACTAAAAGTCAGACCAATAAATGATTTTTTTAAAGCATCGATATGCTGAAATCTTGATCACGGGTAAAACCAGTATTGGACAACATTAGCACTGCCATCTGTTGACGAACGCTGTACTTATTTTGTAGTATTTTCTTTTTCTTTGGCATCCCATTCCCATGTGGTCATTTATTTGTCTTTACACCATGTTGCTGTCGTAAGCTTTTTATTCTGACAAAATATTTTTGTAACATTTTTATCCTGTATAATGTTGAAAAAAAGAAAAAAAAAAATCCCAAAATGTTATATTTTCTTGAAAAATCCATATTTTCCCGCTTTATCACTTCTAAACAGTTATGTTAAGCTTCTGTTTACTCTAGTTACTTATAGGAAATCAATAGGATGTAAGGATGATGGGGGAAAAGAAAAAGGCAAATTGTTTTTTATTTTAGAAAGAAATGGAATGTTGCCAGCTTTCAAGTGTAAAATTTTAGAATGAGTACTGATGATAGTTCTCTGTCTCCCCCCCCCCCCCGCCCCCCGAAAAAAAAGTGTCATTTTAAGGTTTATGGAATCTTTTTCTTTGCTTGTATTTTGCATGAAGTAAACTAGCGGGTTATTTTTCCGCCTTTCCCTTCTTTTCCCCACACTCTCGAAAAAATTTTCCCTAGAATTTTTAAGTTTTATATAATTAATGAGACAGTGATTATTCCCCCACTTCCAAATTCCTTTTCTTGATTATTATACATTTCACACTTTGTTTCCGTACAATTAGGAAAAAAAAAATCTATTTCAATAATTTATATCAAAGCTAAAAATAAAAATAAATAAAATAAAAGCAGACGGTCAGCATTTCCTACTAGCGGCTTTGGCGTAAAATATTAATAAAATACTATAAACATTTCGACTTTCTCATCCTCCCCCCCCCCCCCAAAAAAAAAAAAAAAAAAAAAAAATGATACTGTCCGTTTTGATACTGCATTATTATTAATTTTCTCTTCCCCCCCCCCCCCCCAAAAAAAAAAAAAAAAAAAAAACTTTCTCGGTACTGTCCGTTTCGATACTGCATTATTATTAACTTTCTTTTCTTCTTCTCCCCCCCCCCCCACCCACCAAAAAAAAAAAAAAGAAAAATAGATTTTGATGAAATTCTGGCAAAAACAGAATTTAGTGTAGTACTTTTTTTTTTTTCAAATTATAACATTCGCTTTCCAATTATTCAATTATATTTTCGATTTCGATAAATGTCCAACTATCGTAAAAATCCGTAGATTGAGACTAATAGTCCTCCGTACTAAAAAATTGTATTTGAAGTTTGCATAAGCTAATGTGAGCCTAATTTTAAGAATAAAATTTGCATGCATATTTTTATGGGAAAATTTCAGGAGTTTATTTATTTGAGTAACATATCTAATAACTTATACTTCTTCTATAAACAAATCGCCTGAGATTTCATGTCACATAAATTTTTTAGACTTTTTTTTTTTTTTTTTTTTTTTTTTTTAATCTATTTTTATTACTTACTTGTAAGAAACTATTGCAATCGCGGTATTATAAATAATTCTTGTAAATTTCATAATGATTATTAAAAAATAATCCTCTTTATTCACATTTATACAAAATTTTGTCCTATACCACCATGTTAAAAATTTTTAAAAGCGGGATGGCAACGCAACCTGTTAGACAATTTTTACCAAAATTGGATAGGCACTCATTTATGTCAAGGTGCAACTACATACCAATTTGTATGAAGAAATTCTGTGCAGTAGTTCCTGAGATACAGTTGCCACAAAATTTTGTCACACACACGCACACAGGCTGACAGACAGACATTTTCTAAAAAGGGTCAAATCGTCTTCTACAGCTCTGAAAACGTGTAAATCCATCAAAAATCCGAGGTCGAAAATTTTTACGAATCCAATACTTTCTTCTATTGAATATAGAAGAAAGTGAAAAAACACATAATGTTAAAGAAGCTTTGCGATCCTTGATGACGCATTAAACATAATTCTAAAACTACTAATCATAAATTGTTGAAGTTCTGTATTTAAATCTGTTATTAATTTCTAGTTGTGCACCTTCCTTTTTGGACACTACATGACCCCTGGTTTGTTTAAGGTACATGGAATTCCGGAACAACTCGGAGAATTTGAAAAACTATTAAAAAGTAGGGGAAACTCATGGAATTTCACAATTTATCACAGAAGCAGGGAAAATTCATGGAATTTTGAAATTTTTTTGATAATCAAATATATATATATACATATATATATATACAGGGTGTTTATAAAGTCCCGGACCCATTTTGATGTTTAATAACTCATAAAATAATGAAGATAGATTAAAATTAATAACATAAATGGTTAGATAGACTCAAAAAGTTTCATGACTCTTGGCAATGAACTTCCACGTGTGCCCCTTCGTCGCACGGAGAATATCAAGTCGATAGCCACTTTCACGCCAGGTAGCGGCAAGCATGAATTCATAAATTTCTAAAATTCATATTTCATAAATTTCTAAAACAGGACATTCTCTTAACATAGTCATCATGTTAAGAGAAATGAATTTGAAAAAAAAAAGCCGCTTCACACAGTGACAGAATGAAATCCCCGCCTAATAGACGATATTTAGAAAAGTACAGATATTTAGACTGGAAAATGAAATTATCTGAAACTAACCACACACGCAGACGATATTTACAAAAGTAAAGATATTCAAACCTGAAAAGAAAATATATGAGTTATTCCATCAATAAATGCCATAAGTTTGTTTATATCTTCATTATTTTATGAGTTATTAAACATCAAAATGGGTCCGGGACTTTATAAACACCCTGTATATTAGTGCTTTATATTGACGAAGAAGAGTCAGTTTCCCTAACTATAGTAAATTAATAAAATTAATGTACCTTTTAGACATGTTCAATTGACTTGTATGTTAAATTCTAATGTTGCAATAATTGCATGTCATCCCTTTAAAAAATATAGGTAAAATTCAGGGATCCCCCCCCCCCCCCCCCCCCCCCCAATGATTTGAATAGCAATCCTGCCATCGCTTTACAGATAATCATGATTATATTCCTTTTTCGTGTTTGTACCTGTCTGTCTTGCACAACTCAAAAACAAATGTTGAAATTTTGTATTTGAAACTGTTAAAAGGGATGCATCACAGGGCCTCGAGATCAGCCAAACCCCAAGGTAAACTATGGGGAAATAATACCCGTTATTATTATATTATGGAGAAATAATTCTCTTTGTTATGCAAAATTTCACTTAGTAAAATTTCTCATTTTACAGCTTCAGATAAAATATTAAAAAGTAAAAAGTAATAATTCTCTCGAGTCCTGGTGGAGTTCATTAGTTTTTAAAATTCGAGTGTAGAGGATGATGAAGCTCTAGGACGAGGAGTCGTCAACATTTTATTTTTGTTAATGATGATCACGTTGGAAATGCATTGCCTTTTAAAAAAAAATTCCCTTATTTTCTCTCTTTAGAAGAAATTTAACTCTCACTTAAAAACATCCTTAATGTATCTGTGTTATTAAAATAATAATAATAATAATAACAATAATAATCTGGTGTGTCACTCACACGACTTTCTCTTACCCTGAAATTTAATACAATAAATACAGGTTGCAGATTAAGAGGTAAGATAACGAGTACTGTTATGTAAACCTGTGTTAAACAATTCAAATTAGGCTTCGGAAGAGTTTTATATGATAATTAGTTCTGTGTGAGGGGGTTCATCAATGTACCTACATTTATATAGAATTTAATTCGGTTATTAAAAAATAATTCTGTTTTTAAACAATAATTTATTAAATTATTATTTTAAAAAAATTGTCTTTTATGATAATGCAGACGATTTCCATATTAAAGAAGTAGTATAACACTAAATAATATATATATATATATATATATATATATATATATATATATATATATATATAAAGGTCGAATTTATTCTCAATATTACATTTAAAAAAAAAAAAAAATTCTTTTTTTGTTAAAAATGAAAGAAATCGATAACTTTATTTTAAATTAATGGTTCAACCATTCGTTTTAAAGGTGTTGGCAAGCTCTTTTGAAAGATACCCATCATGAAAATTTACTCCTCTCGAGAGGGGACTCCCCCCCCCCCCCCAGGGGAGAGGCGAGGCTCCTACATACACAAAAAATTTTCCCAGTTGACTATCTCTATTACAAAAAGTCTATATTCGTTTCATTTGGTTTACTGCAGTCTATAGATGTTAAACACTACTTACCTGCAATTTCCCCATAGACGTAATGTATTTGAATACTTTTGAGTGTCCCTGTCCGCTTCATCTCAACGAAAAGCTTAGTGTAGCATCCCTATATGACACACATTTAGAATACCGAGTTTGGAATTTTTGCTACTATTTGTTCTTGAGATAGGCTGATAACAGACAGACACACAGACCATTCGCTAAAAACATGATTTTCGTATTCATGGGACCTCAGAACATGTAAATATAACAAAAACTCACGTTCGAAAATTTGACCCTAAAACAATACTTTCTCGACCCTGTGGGTAAGCGAAAGTAAAAAGAAGAAGAAGAAGAAAGAAACGTTTAATAATTTTTGCACTTTTTGCGATTGTTTAAAAACGGTATAAATTTTCTCCCAAGACATTTCTCAAAATAAAGGACTAAATAAAGTTGTGATAATTTTCAGGGTCTTGTTATGAAGTCTAATGAAATTTATAACCAGAGACTCTCAAAATAATTTTTCTTCGCTGAATCAGATTACATTCGGAATGCGTGTCGAGAAATCCATGATAACACCCGTTTCAGAAAATTCTACATTACATTCATCTGCTGTCATAGGCACACCGAGAAATAAATCGTCCCACAGAGGATATCTAGCACCCTTCTACCATATTTCACCGGAAAACCAGAATTCTTTTAAGAAAAAAGAAAAACGTATTGGAGTGGATCTTATGAGGCCAAAGAAAAAAAGATTTCCGAGATCCCCAAAAATGGCTGAATGACAGCTTCTAAATACATTTTTTTTTCTCTATCTCTCTCATTGGAGGAAAAAGAATATTAATATATATTTCATAACTTTTGTGTCGTCTTTCGATATGACATCAGAAAGTATAGTCTACCAGAAAATGATAGCAATATTTTGTGTTTTAAGATTTGGAATCAATGGTGACTAACAAGAAAATTCACAAATTGTGGATAATGTATTTTTTAATTATTTATCAGAATAAAACAGCATTTTTTTTTTTTTTTTTTTTTTTGGGGGGGGGGGATTAAATATTATACTTGTTATAGTGTAAGTTAGTGGATTGATTATTTCAATTTGCATTTTTGCATATCATCAGCCTATTTTTAGACCGGATTTTGATGTTATTTTGACATCAAGCAAAGCTAAAACGTTTCAGGAGCTACCCTTGAATTCATGGTTTTTGAAATTTTTGCTGTCTCTAAAGCAGAGTTTAAACTGCCATTAGTTTTTTTTAGCATTTTGCTAAAAGATATTGTATTTTGCTAAACTATGTCAGTAAGAATTTCGCTGAAAAGCTAAAACGAGATTACTTCATAATATACCTTTATAAAACTACCTCTACTTTTTATACAAATATTCGTCGACAGAAATTACAAAATCACTGAAAATATTGATAATCATTAGGATCTATTTAGTATATTCGGATTTAATTTCGACTTTTAATGGTTGAATTTAAATGCAAAAATATTTAAAAACATAATTAAGAATTTGCTTCATAGATGTATTCTCAGTGCTAGTATTGCGTTTGTTGAAATCGAAACAAAATTTTGCTGATTAATTTTTCTTAAATCGCAATATATGCTTGGTTTAAATCGTCAGTGAACAAAACAAACAGAAAACAAAATTGGGGATAACAAAGTTAAGAAAAAGAAATCAATACTATTAAAAGAATTAATTTTCGAAAAAGCTAAAATACTGCTTATATGTTTTAGCTAAAATGCTAAAGAAACTTTTTTGCCAGGTTAAACCCTGCTCTAAAGTTCATGTTATTATGTTTTCATAGAAATTTCTCATTTTGAATATTGATTTGCCTTTTATGATGTGGGTCGTTCAATGTAAAAGTGAATTATCTCCTTGAAAACTGATTTTGAAATAACGAGCTTTTTTCAGATTTATGCGTAGGAAAAGAAATCTGGAGTGACTCCACTCGACTTTCTGAACATTGAGTAATTAACAGTTTTGTAGATAAAGTAAAGAAAGAGGAGTTGTTAAACAAACAAAAGTGAGAAAACCATAATAGAGTGTTTTTCTCCCTATATTACACGACGTTTTATTGAACGCTACTGAACTCTGAGCCCATAAGATCATAATGATAAAGAATTTTTCGTTGTGTCCCTGTAAAAACCTATAAACGCTAGATTCACCAAAATGCTAAGAGTTAGTGCAAGAGTGATTTATAATATTCATATAAATTTTCAGCTCCCTTGAATAAGGCGCTTAGATGTTATCGCACTTTTAAAAATTGGGTTCCATAGGCCATAATGATAAAGAATTTTTCTTTGTGTCCCTGTAAAAAAAACTATAAGTGCTAGATTCACCAAAATCAATAGGGTGACTTACAATATACGTACTAACTTTCAGCTTATTCGAACAAAGCGTTTAGACGCCAGCGTGTTCACTCACAGACATACACACACACACACACATCATCGTAAAACTAGTGGAAACGGACTCATTGGACTTCGAAACGTATAGTAACATGAAAATCTGGAATTCGGATTTTTGACATGATTACAATACTTTCCTCACTATAGTGTTCGGAAAGTAAAAAGTCAAGATTCAGTAAGTGTTATCGATTTTTGTGTTTAATATCAATCATAGTTATAAGAATTTATAAATTATGTTAAAAATAGTTTGAAAAGTAACTTAGAAACTTCATTTTTTATAATGAATATTTAGACGTCTTAGTTTTACATGTAATGCCATTTATGGAATTTTAATGCCATTATTGGAGTTTTTTTCTTTCTTATAGTAAAAGATGTGACCAAATGGGATACAATTAAGCAAAAATATATATATTTAAAGAATATGGAGTTACACCACTTTTACAATGAGCCGTCCATGTATTAAGTACTCTCAGAATATCATTTATTATAGGTATAGATAAGTACATTTGATAATAGCCACATGATATTTAATTTCTCCCTGGTCATTCATTCGTAGCAATTTTCTGGGTTTATGCATGGGTCTTGCTTTTGCCTCCAAGTAGCACATGTTCTTTTGCACCTGATGAAGAAAGGCTACGTCCTTTCGAAACCGGTTGGGCTGGCTTAAAATTTATGGTGTGTAAAGAAGTTTTAAAATCTATATTATGCATGGTAGGTAGTTTCACCCCTGATCAAATTCAGGTGAACAATTTTAAACTGATTTCAAAAAGAAAAAACTGGAGTTATTCCACTCGACTTTTTAAAGTACATAACGGTTGTGTAAATAAATTAAAAGAAATCGTTAAATAAAGGAAATAAAAAAATTATAATAGGGTGTTTCACTATTTTTCCCAGTACGTTGTTTAATTTAAAGCCATTGCACTTCAAATAATTTGAGCCCATAGTTCATGACAATAAAGTTTTCGTTGTGACCATGTAAAAATCTTTAAGGGCTAGATTCATCAAATTTTATACAGTTCGTGCGACGGTGACCTATAACATGTCTATAAATTTCATGTTCATTCGAATAAAGCGTTCACACGCTATCGCACTTTAAATAATTTAAGCAAATAGTGCATAATGATAATAATAATAATAATAAATAAATAAATAAAAATAAATATATATATATATATGTCCCTGTAAAAAAAAAAAAAAACTCTAAATACTATATTCGCCAAAATCAATAAGGTTTTTACTACAGTGACCTATAACATGCGTACCAACTTTCAGCTCAATCAAACAAAGCGTTTAGACGTTATCCTGTTCAATCACATGCATACATACATACATAAAAAACTTATTATCGAATGTTTTTGTGATATTTAAATTATTTGATCATGATGCTCAAATATCAAGCTTCCAATTAGAAAACGTTTTTAAAAATGTAAGCATTTATGACAAGGCATGTTTAAATTGAAAAAAAAATCAGTTTTTTGAAAATTGCAGAAACTAACTTTTTATAGTACAATCCCGAAGTCACTATAGTCATATTTAGCAAAAGTATCCTAACAAACATAACAACACAAAAAGTTTTATTTCTGGGCGCCCAAAATTGACCCGTGATATTTAATTTCAAATTTGGGGATTTTCGCACATTTTTTCGGCCTTCATGAAGGGATCGGTTAAAAAATTCTTAATAAAGAACGAGAAAATACAAAAAAAAAAAAAAAAAAAAAATCACAAATAATTTAACGTATATTAGGTGAGCCTCGATGGCAACATATGCCTAGAGCTTCGGTTACTTTTTCTTTTCTACTATTACTTTATTTTGTCACTGGTATTTGTCTTTTTATTTTTTCTCTCTCTCTTTCCCCAACGCTTGTGATTGTGAGTTTTTTCGTATTCTTTTTTAGTCCCAAATAATATTAAACAAAGATAAAACTTTTGTAAATCTAGAAGCTTCGGAGGTGTAGATTTTCAATATGAGTTCTTTTTTCAAAAGAACTCGTCAATAGCTTTAAAATGAGTGGTTAAGTCATGTATCTGTGGTAATTTAAAACAATTTTTATTATTTATATATATATTGTTGTGAAATTGTAAATAATTGTATTTATTTTTGTATAAATTCTTTCAAAGAGGTTTAGTAAATTGATAAAATGTCAATTTTCTGCATTTCCAGCTCTTTCTCGCGTTAAAATAGCTTAATTTCCCCTTTAAAACGCATTAAAAAGCTCCAATAAGGCAGGTAGTGGATGTGGCGCCAAATTTGGCGAGTTTTTGACCTTGGCGTTTTTTTTTTTTTTTTTTTGGCGAGACAATCCTTGTTATCGATATACCAAAGATGGACGCTCTAACGTGATTGGTTGACCCCTTTCTGGATTTTTCTCGAACTATCTGGGTTCGATAGAGAAGTATAAAAGGAGCGTTTTTTTTCGCCAAGACAGTTCAGTTCTCAGTCAGCTTTCGCCAATGTTGCATTGCTATTGAGCCTCTTTGAATGAGCCTTGTTTCATGTGTTATTGCTATACATTTTGTACTGTGGATTTCCTATTGACAGCTGTTATTTAAGCTGTGTTTATTGGTGAAATTGAAGTTGATACCTAGTTTATAAGCCTGTATTTTTCTGGAACTTTCTGTAAATAAAACTCCTGAAATTTTACAAGTTTCGCCTCTCATTCTCAGACAACTTACAAACCCCTAAGTACGCAACAATATATAAATATATAAGAGGGGGGGGGGGAAATGCATTTTCTATAATGTCGTTTTTTTTTTTTTTTTTTTAATCTTCATTTAGAAACATTACAGCAAATACAAAATGCTAAAGTTACATTTATTGCACCCTATTTTTTATTCAGGAAACTTTTTACCATTCTCTGTATGAAACAACCTTGTCACAAAAATATCTCGAAATGGCAAAAATTAAATAAATAAAAGGAAATAAATTATAGAAAGGTTTTTTAAAGAGACATTTTTAAAAGAGTTTCTTTCGTGTAAAAGTTTTCAATTCAACTTCTTTTTAAGTTTTAATATACTTCATGCTACTATTTTTTTTTTCCTTCTTCTTTGTTTAAGTATGTCGTATCTAGGCAAAACACAGTTGCATGAAAAATATGAGTCAAATTTCTAAAGTGTATCCTTGTTTTAAACTATTTATTATTCAAATCAGATATGTATTATCTATATATATATATTTTTCATCTATGTTCTATCGACAACCATTCATATATATATATATATATATTTTTTTTTTTTTTTTTTTCCTTCATTCACTGCATCTATTTCGAACCAGAAACATCAAACCAATAAAATCATGAATTATTTAAATTTTATTCACAACGCGATGCGAGTTAAAAAGAAAAAAAAAAAAAAAAAAAAAATGTCATTCACCGAACCGAATAAAACTTACAGATTTTATGTTTGGAAACTTAATGCAGTCGTCTGGTTGCAATTGATAAACATATTACATTGTTTTACAGATTGCTTAGAAGAATATATCCCCGTCACCAGAAGTGTGCTTCTTTCTATTACACACTCCGGATCCATGATTCCTAAAAACTCCGCATCAAATTCATCCTTCTGTCAAAAGCACCGCAGATAATAAATTGCTCCGCAGAGATCTTCCTGGGCCATCGCCCATATTTCTCCGGAGAAAAATGGGGGGAAACCCGGATCGGTACCATAAATAAAAACGATGAAAAAATCCTGGAATGAGGAAAAACATCATCTTGTAGACTTCCTCTACTAAAGATAAGAAACTCCTAAATCCTTAAAAATGGCTGAATGACAACTTTTTAGATAGATTCCAGAGATTTTTTTTTTTTTTTTTTCCCCTTCTGAAACATTCACATTTATTTATTTATTTTATTTTTATTTTTATGCTGGGCATCACAAATTATTTCATATTTGTCAAACGTTAGAAGAGTGACATTCGAAGAGCTGCAAGTTTTTATCTTTGAAAAATAAAATAAAGCAGACGTAAAAATTATCTTAGTTTCTTGTTGTTCTTCATCTTTGAATTTAATAAACGATAACAATATTAATGAATTCAATTATTTTTCTCTGTGTTTTCTTTCTCTGTTAATCTGAGTAATTAAAGTTAATTGACAACCCTAAATAATCCCAAATGATATGTTAGGATTTTTTTCCCTCTATAAGAAAATATATATATTTCTTTTCTGAACGTGGCAACGCAAATTATTTCATTTTTGCTATAAATTAGCAGTTGTGAAAATCAAAAAACTGCCAGTTTCTTTCTTAAGGGAAAAAAAAGTAAAAAATTTTGTTATACTTTATCTGCGAATTTAATGGACGATAACGAAACGACGAGTTTTATTGTTTTGTATTTTTATCTTTAGAACATTTTTTAAGTTCTTTGAATAATTAAAGTTAATTGACAATGTCTAAGTATTCCCAAACCATTTTTTTTTCTTTTGCCTGTGGGAAAATATTCATATTTCTTTTCTGTATATGGGACACAAATTATTATACGTATCATAAATTATTAAAGGCTGTCGAAACACTTTAAGACCGCTTTCTTCCTTTTTTTTTTTTATTTTTTTTTTCCCTCCAGGATATATATATATATATTTATAAATTTCACACACCTCTACCTTGCTCATTTATTTGTTTATTTCAAGGAAATTTGACTATTAAAAAAAATTCAAATTTTTGAGTGCTATTCCAAAAATAAAAAAGGAATAAAATTTTCCACAGATTATATGATCAGTGTGTTATTATATCAAACAAAATTGGTTGGTGTCTTATAATTTTGCATTTCGCATGGTGGGTGGGGGGGGGGGGGGGGGGGAGGCATTCCTACCAAAAAAAAAAAAAAAAAAAAAAAAAAACTTTCATTTTGTTACTCCATCGCACAAATCTCTGGTATTAAATGAAATTTCACAGAAACTATATCATTGAAAAATAGCTACATTTTTTTAAATAACCCAAAATATAAATTCGCAAATACAAAACAGACAGAAATAGAAAACCTGATAATCTCCTGTAAGGTACGACTTGGATCACTTCGTAAGATTTAGTCAGTATAACACCTCAGTTTTTTAAATGGAAGTTGCAAAATATAACCAGCTTCCAAACTTCGAGATTATACAATCTGACAAATGCATATATCATATCCATATTAATTGAAAACTCCAATTGAATCGGACAAATAAAATCAAAAAAGATTCTAACAATTTTCTTTTATCGTTCCATCGAAAGATCAGACGTTTCAATATTTACCGTTTGCTATCTGTACACCGATAATACTTTTTTAAATAATTAGGCGTGGGAAGGGATTTTTGGGAGTCTTGTAGATATTTAAATGTTCTTGTAACACTGACTTATGAGCATTTTTATTTTGTGTGTGTATTGCAGAATCACGTGGGCAGTTGCCAGCTAGAACCGATCTACTGCGAGAACAAATGCGGCTCGAAGATCCAGCGAAGGCATCACAGCAACCACCGGCTACACGAGTGCAACAAGAGGCTCGTCCCGTGCCGGTACTGCCAGAAAGAATTCGTCTTCGACACCCTACAGGTGAGGATCTTTCATTTCATGTAGCCATCCTGTGGAAATATTCATAATGTTCATCAAATCAAAACCTTGTACATCATAAATTGCAAAAACCTGCAGCAATTGTTTGGGTCACAAGAATTAATTACAGTTCTTCATCAGACGAGACAGAGTAGATAGGAGTGCAGCATGAAAGCGGCAACACACCTAAAAGCATACTCATGTTTGTGAAAATTGCAACACCATGAAGGAAGTATCAGAATTTAAGGAAATTTAATACAAAATTGACTGGTATTAGTACAAATGAATGATTAAATTTTCAAAGCAAGAAAACAATATTAAGTGTCCAAAAGCTTCTTGTGTTGGAACCACACGCTGTAATAAACGCTTCTATACGACGTGGCATAGAGTTAAGCAGATTTTGAACGTCTGTCTAGGAAAGAGCATTTCATATTGTTTGTATGCATAGCCAAAGTTATCAGTAGAAGCTGTAGCACGAGGATTCCGAGTGAGGCGCCGATAAACGAAATACCACACATGTTCAAAAGGCGGCATATCTGGCGAAGAAGCTGTATATTTTCTTCTGAAAAGAAGTCTTGAACATTCCATGCAAGCTGTAGGTGGACATTATCCTGTTGAAAGATAGCTCCAGGAATGCCATGGGGACGACTTCGGGCTCTAGCACTTCACTGATGTACCTGTTGCTGTTAAAATTACCCATAATTCGTAGAAGCTGAGATTGTCCATGATATGCAATCACACCCCAGACCATAAAACAAAATGTTTGTCCGCTATGACGTTCGATGATGCACTCTAGAAGGCAACGTTCAGCGGCATAGCGTCTAACACTTATACGGCCATCATGGTACCACAAAAAAGGTGGATTCATCAGAAAGAACTACTTGTTGCCAATCAGCACGCAAGTCTCTGTGTTCATGAGCCCATTGCATCCGCAGGCATCGATGGTTTTCGTAAGGGGGATCCTGTATATAAAGAAATTCTGGCATACAACCCACTGTGCAGCAAACGTCGACGAATTGATGAAGCAAACATTGATACATCTGTAGCAGTGGACCAAAATGCTCCCTCCCAACAGTCTAGATGAAACTGTATAGTCCGTCAGCGCCATGCGGACCAAGCGTCTATCATCGCGCGTTGACGTCATCTTTCGATGACCACATCCGATTTTCGAATTGTCTGATTCTCGTCGGCCCACTGCTTTTAAACTTGCATCATTGTGCTAATGTTACGCAGCACAGGAGCTGCTATTGCACGATAGGAAGATCCTTTTTCACGAAGGACGATGATTCTTCCCCATTCAAATTGCGACTAGAACGAGGCGGAGTTTCCCTTTGTTTGCGGGGAAAAGCTGCGCTATGTTTGGCTATAGTCCTTTATTTGTGGGCTAAATTAAGACTCCTATAGGTTAAATTTCACCATGACGTCGAATGACGACAGAAAGTCAAGTCGTCAATTCCGTAAATTGTTGAAATGTCACCCTCTTTCGGTGAAGAGGCAATGTTGCGTATCACCTAACGTTTACCACTAGCAGATAAACATAGACTATTTTCAACGCCCCGCTACAGCTTTCTATACAGTTTCAGAAGCAGTTCAGGGGGCGCTGCTCAGCCGATGCATGCATGGTGACTCTACAATTTTAATCATTTTCTCAACACTCTATAATCTGCATTTGCTGAAAACTTCAACTTAATCGCATCATTCCTTCATGGTGTTGCAATTTTCACAAACATGAGTATATATACCCAATAGCCCACAAACATGAGTATATATACCCAATAGCCCACAAACATGAGTATATATACCCAATAGCCAGACGAAATTTTTAAAAGAATGCTCAAAATGGAGTTGGCAATGTTTGCAAACGCATTTAGATCCAGAGAAAGATGATGACGCTGAGAATCAGTCAGAGGATTGCAAGAGCAGAATTATAAAAGAATCTTGAACAAGCAAAGAAATAGAAGAATTGAAATTAAGAAAAAAAAAATATTTTATTCAAAATAACTTTTATCACTATTGAATACGTACCTATGAAAAGTTCTCCGATAGAAATGTGCATACCAGCAGATCATTTTTCAGTGGTCATTCATAAATGACGAGTTTTCTAAATCGAAAAAAAAACAAAGTATTTTACTCGAAAAGAATAAGGTATCTTGAATGTAACTAACATCGAGGCTCAGACACAAGAGTCACATATTCGAACGACAAAATATTTTTTAATCAAGACATTTAAGATATTACATTGTTACTAAACACATTTAAACACAAACACCTTTCTTTCCATTGCATATTTATAACAACTAGCTCGACCAATCAGAATTTAAACTGCGTTTGGCAAAACTAAAACGTAAGGAATAATTGACCATAAACGAAGGGTTTGCGAAAGCGTAAGTGTTTCATTCAATATGTTACACGATTTAAAACAGTGATAACTTAAATAAACTCATTTACATTTTGATTTGCGACTTATCTGTCAACAACATTGTTTAAACTTATCTCTAGACCGATGATACAAAGCTGAAATTTCTTACATTTCCTTATATTAGGGTATGGGACACTTTTTTTTGCATGAGAATTTCTTTTTCTTTATATATAAGTCGTATAAAAATATATATATATTTTTTTTATTCTTGAATCTCCTGAAATATTTCATAACATTTATGAAAATTTCCACCTTCTTTTCACGCATCTTTGTAATTTGTTACATATGTGTAAGATACTTTTTTAAGAAATTAATGCCGAGGCCAATTTTTCTTTTCGAAGACCCTGTATGAGGATTAATATTTAAAATAAAATTGAGATGATTTTGGAATTTATTAAATTTAGCTGTCTTAGCTTTAAATTAAATGGCACGCATATTAACTTCGTAGGCAACACAACTTACCCACCACACGTATTAATTCTTCATTCTGCTGCGTTAAGAAATTCTTATATTTCAAACTATAATGTTCAAAGTTAATGATGTTCATCCCAGCCTGGTATAATTTCTTTGCAATAAAAAAATATTTGATATAATGCATGTTTCAGTGAAATTTTGCCCTGTTCTACCATGTCATGAAAATCGTAAATTTCGGATAACTTTACGTAGAATGTTTCAAATCAATAGGGTTCTTCATAGTGTCATGAAAGTGATATTTTAAAATTGGCCCGATCTCTTTACGATCGAAGTTCTTGGAGATATCATGTACGCTAACAAACTAACGCCCTATAGGACGGACACTATATCAGTTTTGTTATTTTCGGGTTCCTCATACTTTAAAAAGTGTTTTTAAAAAAAATCGAAAAATAGAGTTCGAAAATTTTTACGAATACTTCAGTTCCCCATACTCATACAGTATAAAGTAATAATTGTATATAAACTACTGTTGAGAAAATTGTATCGATCTGGTAAAAAGTTTATTCTCATTTAATTCAATAGGGTATTTCGGCATTAATATCTTTTAGTTCTCCATCCTGTTATAAGTATGGGGAACATAAGTATTCGTGTACATTTAACCCTACAAGGCACCCAGTTCCATATGTGGAACTCCTATAGCTATAAAACTATTAATAGCGACATCTCTTGTCATCTTGATAAAAGCTACTGACATTTAGCAATGTAGTCATACGAATCTTTACCTAAAGAGGTCGTTCGTGTTTTTGTTAGAGTGCACTCGGTGTGAAATTTGAATGAAAGTGATACGTTAGTCGTTTGACAGAATTCAAAAATGAAAAAAAGAATAGTTATTGAACAGTTTTGACTCGAAACAAAATACTGTGTGTTATAACGAAGTGTATATTTTGCAGATGTAAGTTTTTTTTATATTACAATAGTAAACGTATTAGTAAATCCTATTTTTATGTGTGTTCCACATACGGTGCGTTGAGCTAAAAAGTTGATTTTTCCGTAAAATAGGGTTTTATTTTTATTTTTATAAGTTTTCCCTATCCTCTGATCACTCATTACAACCTATATATTTTTGTCGCGCACTAAAAAAAAAAATTCAGCCTTGTAGGGTTAAGAGCAAGACTACGATTTTTTGGAGGTGTAAGGAGTTCGGAAATCACATAATGAAAATGTCTGTAGGGTAGTCAGTTTGTTAATGTGTGTTAGTTCGTTGACTTGTTAGCCTGTGTACACATAAAGAGGTTGGGATCAGTTTTAAAATATCATTTGTGATATTAGCAAGAAAAGAAATTTGTGAAAAGAATTATATGATGGGGAACTGATCAGAATCCATTTACGACACTTAGTTTTCCTTGAATCTACACCCCGCGATTAAAAGATAGGAACAAAGGGTTTTTTCTTTGATTTTTCATAAAATAACGTTATCTAAATTGTGCTTATCATTTATTATTATCATAAAATAACACTATTCCCGGACTCATTTTTGTTTTAAGACTCATTTAGAAAAGTTTTAAGACTAAAATTTTTCTAATTTAAGATTACACAGCGCGACAACGATAGGAACAAAGGTTTTTTTTTTTTTTTTTTTTTTTTTTTTTTTTTTTTAATATGATTATTTTGAATATGATTCAAATATTTAATATGTTTTTGATATAATATTTTGTTATGATAATAAATGATCAGCACAATTTAGATAATGTTATTTTCTGAAAAATTAAAAAAAACCCTTTGTTCGTATCTTTTTGTCGCGGGGTGTCGTCTTAAATTAGAAAAATTTTAGTCTTAAAATTTTTCCAAATTAGTCTTAAAACAAAAATGAGTCCGGGAATAGTGTTATTTTATTTTATAATAATAATAAATGATAAGCACAATTTAGATTACGTTATTTTATGAAAAATCAAAGAAAAAACCATTTGTTCCTATCTTTTTGTCGCGGGGTGTATAATTTCGTATTGTTGTAGCTCAATCCCTATTCTCTTTTGCATTTTCACAGAACATGTGTATTTTTCAGATCCACTTATCGAAGTGTCCCCGCCTGCCCGTGTCGTGTCCCAACCGCTGCGAGGTGCTGAAGATCGCCAAAGAGGATCTGGAAACACACCTGAACGAGCACTGCTCCGCCCTCACCCTCTCCTGTGCCTTCAAAGACGTCGGCTGCAAGTTCAAGGTACGACTGTTTATCTATTCTCTTTAATAGTTGCTGCCTGAAAAAATTATCGATATCCGCAGGCCCGTGCTTTATCCCCCCCCCCCCCCCCTCAAATGAAACTTTCTTAGCTACCTCAGTCGAACAAAGAAATTGTCATTAAATTTAATCCTCTTCCTCAAGAAATAAACAAGTTATTTTTTTAAAAGAAAGAACTTGTTAAAGTTACTATTACATAATAGAGGAGCACCCTTGTTTTAAAAAACATCAATCTGAATATCTTTCTTATTATCCATATAAGTCTAGAGCTAGTAAAGGAAAAATTCCCAAATTATATTCGTGTAAATCGTGTCAGTATAATTTGTGTAGTTATTCAAAAGTTATTCTTTGTGGAAGGTACCCCAACACCGTCTGAGAAACCCAGAACGACTCTGCATATATCAGAGCATACTCTCTTATTGGTGGACTAATTCACCGCCCCCCTTTTTTTCCCCTTTTTTGTTCGTCTTTCTATTACATCTATTGTTAAATCATGGAGACATCTTAATGTTTCATTGTTAGATGAATCGGTAAGACAAAAAGTTACGTTTTTGTTGATAATTATCTTTTTCTTTAGCTGTTAATTTTATGAAAATGGTACATTATTATTTGAAAATACAAACAGTGTAGAATTAGTTCTTATTCTGCTAAAAATATATTCTAACAAGGGAGGTTTCCTTAAAGTGTGTACTCAGAATATTGTGAAAAAAATTACAGGGGTACTACTGACATAGGTAATACAAGATTAGTCAAATTTATCGGAGGAATCACAGTAGATAATCTGTAAAAAATAACGCAGTATGGAATATTTGGCACCAAAAGACCAAAAAGTGCACGCGAATGAGCCCGCAACTTTCTTTCCCATCAAAGCAAGTAATTTTAATGCATTCAAGAATTTCTTGCAAAACAAATCTTTCTGAATAGCATTATAGTAAATGTATTTTGAAATTAATCGATGAAACAGTTGCCTGTTTCTCATGCAAGCTTGTACAGTTTATGCATGTGGTCTTTTATTAAAAGTGTTTCATTTTAGTTTCAAATAATCTGGTGTTTCACTCACACGACTTTCTCTTACCCTGAAATTTAATACTATAAATACAGGTTGCAGATTAAGAGGTAAGATAACGAGTACTGTTTTATAAACCTGTGTTAAACAATTCAAATTAGGCTTCGGAAGAGTTTTATATGATAATTAGTTCTGTGTGCTCCCCTCAACCCCCCCGTTTCATTAATGCACCTACATTTATATAGAATTTAATTAAAAAATAATTATAAAATAAATTAAAATTAAAAAATAATTCTGGCTATTAAAAAATAATTCTGTTTTTAAAAAATAATTTATTAAAATTTATTATTTAAAAAAATTATCTTTTATGATAATGCAGACGATTTCCATATTAGAGAAGTAATAACACTAAGTATCCAAAAAAAGTCCATTTTATTCTCAATATTAAATGTGTGTGTGTGTGTGTATATATATATATATATATATATATATATACACACGATTTTTTTTCTAAGGTTTTTTTTTTTTTTCGTTAAAAGTAAAAAAATTAACTTTGTTTTAAATTATCGCAGATCGATGGTTCAACCATTCGTTTTAAAGGTATTAGCGAGCACTTTTGAAAGATACCCATCATGAAAATTTACTCCCTTCGAGGGGGAGGAGAGGCTCCTACATACACAATTTTTTTCCCCTGTTGACTATCTCTATTAGAAAAAATATCTATTCGTTTCATTTGGTTTAGTGCAGTCTATAGATGTTAAACTCTACTTACCTGCAATTTCCCCCATAGACGCAATGTATTTGAATACTTTTGAGTGTCCCTGTACACGAACCATTTGCTTGATCTCAAGGAAAAGTTTAGTGTAGCATCCTTATATGATACACATTTAGAATACCGAGTATGGAATTTCTACTACTACTTGTTCTTGAGATAGGCGGATAACAGACACACAGACCATTCGCTAAAAACATGATTTTCGTATTCAGTGGACCTCATAACATGTAAATATAACAAAAACTCGCGTTCGAAAATTTGACCCAAAAACAATACTTTCTCTACCTTATGGGTAAGAGAAAGTAAAAATCTTTTTATATTTTTTTATTTTTTCCCTTGCGAGTTGCAAATATTTAAATTGCAGTCAAACAGACGTCTAAGTTATACGTATCTTTTGTTTTTTATTTGGTTATTGACACATCTTCTGTATCTTGCATGTTGCAAATGATTGATTTTACTTTTAGTAAACGTTTAAAGCGAATTTTTTACAATTAAAAATATTAAATTAATTTCATTTTTTTTATTAAAGACAATGTCTTTGAAAATTAACATGTACAATATAGTTTGAATCCTGTATAAATAATACACGGGAAAAAAAAAAATCTGGAGTGACTCCACTCGACTTTCCGAACATTGAGTAATTAACAGTTTTGTAGATAAAGTAAAAAAAGAGGAGTTGTTAAACGAACAAAAGAGAGAAAACCATAATAGAGTGTTTGAGCACTTTTCTCCATATATTACACGATGTTTTATTTAACGCTACTGAACTTTGAGCCCATAGATCATAATGATAAAGAATTTTCGTTGTGTCCCTGTAAAAAACCTATAAATGCTAGTTCACCAAAATGCTTATAGTTAGTGCAACAGCAATTTACAATATTCATATAAATTTTCAGCTCAATTGAATAAGGCGTTTAGATGCTATCGCACTTTTAAAAATTTGGTCCCATAGGCCATAATGATAAAGAATTTTTCTTTGTGTCCCTGCAAAAGAACTGTAAGTGCTAAATTCACCAAAATCTATACAGTTGGTGCAACTGTGACCTATAATATGTGTACAAATTTTTTGCTCAGATTAATAAGGCGTTTAGACGCTATCACACTTTTAAAAATTTGGCCCCATAGGCCATAATGATAAAGAATTTTTCTTTGTGCCCCTGTAAAAAAACTGCAAGTGCTAGATTCACCAAAATCTATACAGATTTAGTAACTGTGACCTATAATATGTGTATAAATTTTTTGATCAATTGAATAAGGCGTTTAGATGCTATCGCACTTTTAAGATTTTGGTCCCATAGGCCATAATGATAAAGAATTTTTCTTTGTGTCCCTGTAAAAAAACTATAAGTGCTAGACTCTCCAAAATTTATACTGACTTAGTATCTGTGACCTATAATATGTGTATAAACTGTTTGCTCAATTGAATAAGGCGTTTAGATGCTATCGCACTTTTAAGATTTTGGTCCCATAGGCCATAATGATAAAGAATTTTTCTTTGTGTCCCTGTAAAAAAACTACAAGTGCTAGATTCACCAAAATCTATAGGGTTCGTACTATGGTGACTTATAATATACGTACCAAATTTCAGCTTATTCGAATAAAGCGTTTAGACGCTAGCGTGTTCACCCACAGACATACACACATACACACATACACACACACATACATACATCATCGTAAAAATAGTGGAAACGGACTCAGGGGACCTCGAAACGTATAGAAACATCAAAATCTCCAATTCGGATTTTTGACATGATTACAATACTTTCCTCACTATAGTGTTCGGAAAGTAATATATTACACTCACAAATGTTATGGAAGAGGAAATTAAAATGAAAAATCACATTGTTGAAATATTTAAAAAATAGAAGTTTGTAAGTGATGAAAAATTTGAAGGCATTTCTGATGATGCATATCCTTCGTTTAACGAAATATAGCAAAATTTTGCTGAAAATGAGTATACTACCGAATTGCCTCTTAAAGATGTGAAACTGTGATATAGTAGGTACGTAGCGTGGAACACATGATAGTAGTCAAAAATTGGTTGTAAATCCCACACAAGGAATAACAAGGCTTGATTGCAAAACTTAACATAATTTTAATTTAAAACTACTTTTAGCATTTTATAGCATTACATGCATCACAGATACCTGTGAAAACCTAACATGAGTATCATTTTTAAAAGATCCAGGAGAACGTCCGTTCTCTTTCAAGTCCTAAATCCAAGTCCTCGATTTAATATCTGAAATTCTTAGTCCTTCCAAAAATCTTAGTGATCTGAAAAGGGGGAACAATTTTTCCCACTCGACAAACACCAATCAAACAGTCTTTGGTCAGGAGGAGTATCCTCAGGTCAACAGCTCATTGGAGTTTCAACTGGCGACAAAACGGCGGGGTACCACCCTAGCGTGGGGTGCCCAAGCGGCACATCAAAACCATCTGTGAAATCGCGGTTACTTTGTAGCCATGAGGATGAGAAAACCCCTGGTATGCCCGGTTTCTCGAGACTGCAGACAATCCGGCACCAGAGACCTCACGCAGGCAGTCGAACACAATGGACACAACCTTGACTATGTCACAGCTCCTCTCCCCATAAGAAGATTTTGCACGACTATGGAGAGCAAAATCCAGCTCTTGACACAAACTTCATAACACAAGTTGGCGACACAAGTTGGCGACAATTAGCACTCCAGTAGGCGTCCAACAGCACTCCAGTAGGCGACCCCCATTTTTCAATTAAGTCCCAGGGAGGTCTTTCCCCAGATAAACTTAAAGCCCATTTCCAATTTTACCCCTTAAAAGTGAGTTAACTTTAAATAAAATGAATAATAGTAATAAAAAAAACAATTGAAAACAATCCACTCAGTTGGAGTTTTCCTAACCTCAGAATTATGCTTAATTCTAAGTAATAAACACAAAAAAAAATTCAAAATTTTCTTTACATAACACTGTTAACTCCACCGTAAAATTGAAAGGCTAAATTAATAATAAATAAAAATTGTATTTCTGAAAGATTTCAAATATTTTTAAAACTTTTCACACACTTTTTTTTTCTTTTACAAGGACCACACAAAAAATTTTAAAATATTAAATAAATCACAGTCCACAAAAAATAAATTATAAATAGACCACTCAAGTTCAAAAAAAAAAAAAATAATAAAACAAAATAAATTTGAAAGGTAAAATGCTAAAAATTAATACGTCTAAGAATTAAAATTTCATACATTCCTACACAATGCTATATACAAAAAAATAATAATAGAGATGACCTTCAGTTAATCCGTTAGGCACTTATCTACAAGAGAAGAAAGAAGTATGCAACCACACAGTAAGGATAAATAAAATACCCAAATAAAAATAAGTAAAAGAAAGAAATCTCAATAAATTTTAAAAGGAAAATCATGCAATGGAAAAAAAACAAACCTACAATATGCATAATCTTAGTTAACATGGATCACTCAATATCCGTAACTAACAATGACATGCTGACAATCAAAAAAGAAAATTTTTTTTTCTCTACAGCTTTTCCCTAAATAATTCCTCGCACAGATTTCCTTTCTTTTCATCTAAACAATTTTGTTACGTTGCAGTTAACACTTCTCTACATAACCTTCTAACTAAAAGCACATTTTAACCAAAATTTATATATATGAAAATTAAAAACACAGAAACGATTAATTCAATTTTTGCATAACATTCCAAACACAGAAAATCTACACAGAAAATTGCATAAAATAAAAATAAAAAAACATTTCACTTTTAACAATTCTGAGAGAGGAAGGAAAACTAAATAAACAAACAAAACTTGTAAGAAACCTCCCTCCTTCCCAGTAGCAAACACCTGCTATTGAGTTTCGCGTTCGTCCACTGCATTGTTCAGTTTCTCTCTCGGATAATCTTTTGTTATACGTCTAACAAGTAAAGGATTTGAAAGTCGGGTCTGTTGGCCTACGCGCTTATCTTTCCCAAAATGATCAGTCCTTTTAAATTTTGCTTTCGGCTCCTGAAAACCCTTTAAATATCCTTTCATTTTGTCACAGTTTCGACTCAAATGCTCCGGTGATTGACACGTGAAACATAATTTCGTGACTTTCGTCCTCCACTTTCCAAAACGGGGAGCTGGGTTTTCCCAAAAGTTTGGACTGGATTCATTTTTCTTTTTTCCTTTAGCGTTAGAAAAACGGGATTGTATGGGCGAACGAGAGTTGTTTTTATGGAAAGTTTGTACATGAGACTCATTTTGCAGTTTTTCTTTACTAGTGATTTTACTCTCACCTAATGAGCGTCTTCTCTGCGCTTCAATCAACCTAGCGGTTTTATTCCCCATTAAATAATATTCCTGAATCAAATCGATTGGTTTCACGGCTGCTTTAGTTACAATAATACCAAAATCTCCCTCAATCGTAATCCTAGCCACAGGTAAGGAAATACATTCGGAATCTAATGGCTGCCGTATTTTCACCGTCTCTCCCAACCAATCTTGATCATTAACCCATGAACGGTCACAAATATCTATCTCCGAACCTGAGTCTAATAAATAGTTACGATAAACCCCGTTTATAACAGCATTTTTAACATATGGCCTGAAAGAGGGACTCAAATAATGCGCTGTAATTACATGATTTACAATCGCCTCCGATTTATCGTTCAAAGGACACCGAGGTCTTATATGCCCAGCTTGACCGCAGAGATAACAAATTATTTTTCTCGGTTTCTCGAAAATTTCCTCATTCTGAACCAATTCTTTCTTACCTAGTTCTCTTTTTCCCTGCTTATCACTTTCCCATTTCGCGTCATAACTATTTCTAGAATACCCGAAATTTGTTTTTTCTTTCTTGAAGGAATTTTTCCGTTCGAATTTTTTGTGATCACGCCTGACCGCTTCAAATTTATCACATTTTTCGGCGAGATTCGTTGCATTATTTATCTCTTCCCAAGTATCTAAATAATGTTCTCGGATTTCAAACGGAATCCTTTTTTTAATTTGCTCAGTGAGCATCAATTCTTTTAGAGACTCAAAATCTTTAACGTCTACGGCTTCTAACCAATTGTCTAAATAACCTCTTAATTCGTACACCAAATCCGCCCATAAAGCTGCTGGTTTTTTGTTATGGTCTTCGAATTTATTTTTAAACGCCAACGCGCTCAACTTGAAACGCTTAAATAATAGTTTTTTTATGTGCTGGTAATTTTCAAATTTATCCGCAGGCTCCTTTACAATTAGCTCCGCTATATCCGTCGGTAATAACGGGATTAATTGGGATACCCAACAATCTTCTTCGACTTTTTCTTTTACCGCTTGGCGCTCAAAAATCATAAGGAACAAAGAAATGTCAATTTGCTTTGGGTCAAATTTAGGCACCAATTCTCTTAATTGAATCCGTTTTCTACCCGGTTCTACTGATGTTACCGTTGACGCTGTGCTATTGACTTCTGCCTCATTTTGAAGCCTCAATTTTTCTAGCTCAAACTGCCTAATGTTGTCTCTTTCCTTCCTTTCTAACTCTTTCTCTCTTTCCTTCCTCTCTAACTCTTTTTCTCTTTCAACTCTTTCTAAATCATTTACAATTCTCACTAAATAATCCTTTGCTTCTTCCTCATCGTAATCAGAAGCGTTTAAAATTGCCTGAATAATATCTTTATTTCTCGTATCCTCCGATACGTCGGTCTCAAATTCTGTTGCTAATAATAGCAAAGTACTTTTATTCAGTTTTCTCAAATAAGCCATTTTAAAAAAACAAATCAAGCACTCGAGAGAGAAAAGAGAAAAAAAATAATAATAATAATAAAGAAAAAAGAGAATGGGAAAAAAAAATAATTGATACTAAATATATTTTTTCTCACAAGAATAATAAAAAATACATAAACAATTAATGACTACAATAAAACACTTCACTATTACTGAACTTCAGTTCCTATTACAACCACAACTGAGTGAATTTTGAAATTCAATTGACAAAACGAAGCAAAAACAATTAAATACTCCAAAATAAAATATGACATTAAAATTAACCCGATGCCTTTTATTTTGCACAGAAAAAAAAAAATTATTAATTAACTTTTTTTTTTTTTTTTCTTCACTTAACTCGGATTAATATTGAGTTAAGCAATTTCAAAACAAATAGAAACAAAAATCCCATTTACTTTTGATTCCTAAAACTTTCGTTAAAGATTTTTCTTCTTTTAACTACAAAAGAAAACACAGAACCATTGAAAATCTAAAAGAAAAAATCTTTCCTATGACCATTTAACACCTGCAAGAAAGTTACCCCAAAATACAGCTAATCTCCTACAACTAAGACCTCCCTGATACTTAAATAGAAAAAGAAAGGGACTCACCACTCGTAGTTCTGAGACATCTGTTGGCTGGTAATCTTCTTGATGCGTTTCTTATCCTCTAAGGCTTGGGCTGCACCTAATTTACTCTAGGCGCACATCCCACCGCTGCCACCACTTTTCTTCTGCTGTGATATAGTAGGTACGTAGCGTGGAACACATGATAGTAGTCAAAAATTGGTTGTAAATCCCACACAAGGAATAACAAGGCTTGATTGCAAAACTTAACATAATTTTAATTTAAAACTACTTTTAGCATTTTATAGCATTACATGCATCACAGATACCTGTGAAAACCTAACATGAGTATCATTTTTAAAAGATCCAGGAGAACGTCCGTTCTCTTTCAAGTCCTAAATCCAAGTCCTCGATTTAATATCTGAAATTCTTAGTCCTTCCAAAAATCTTAGTGATCTGAAAAGGGGGAACAATTTTTCCCACTCGACAAACACCAATCAAACAGTCTTTGGTCAGGAGGAGTATCCTCAGGTCAACAGTTCATTGGAGTTTCAACTGGCGACAAAACGGCGGGGTACCACCCTAGCGTGGGGTGCCCAAGCGGCACATCAAAACCATCTGTGAAATCGCGGTTACTTTGTAGCCATGAGGATGAGAAAACCCCTGGTATGCCCGGTTTCTCGAGACTGCAGACAATCCGGCACCAGAGACCTCACGCAGGCAGTCGAACACAATGGACACAACCTTGACTATGTCACAAAACATCAAAATAAAAAATATATATCATGGGATCATATTATATCATCCTGTAAATTACTGGTATAATGTGAATTCTGGAAATTCATGTCGCAGTTTAAAAAATGTCCAAACGAAGTTTAAATATGTTTAAAAAAAAAAAAAGATAAAAAATAAAAAATACGTGAATTGTATTATTGACAGAAACAAACAGAAAATGTAACTAAATGCAATCTAAAATGGAATCGTAGAGAAAATAGGAAAGAAATAAAGAGCTTTTTTTTTTTTTTTTTTTTTTGGGGGGGGTGTAGAATTACATCTTCTAATGAAGCATCTTTCAATATCAAAGGTATGCTCATACAAATAAATACATTATAACCGCTGTCGCGGTACATACAAACGCAGAAACGTTGAATATTTATTGTATCATTTAAAGAAATTTGAGTTTTAAAATGATTTTTTAGCGAATCTTTTCTATTTTGCTAAGTTTATTCTATAAGATTTCGTTCACATCTTTCTTTATTTTACAGGGCAGCCGCTCAGCCATGGATCAACACCTGGAAGATGCCAGCAAATCTCACTTAACTCTCGTTTGTGGCTTAGTTTCCAGGCAGCAGCACCAAATAACAACTCTTAGAGCAGCTCTTCAGGGTCTAACCATCAATACGACGGGAACGCTTCTCTGGAAAATTAGTGACTACACCAGACGATTAGCCGAAGCCAGAGACGGTTACGAACTGTGCAGTGCTCCATTTTACACGAGCCAACACGGGTATAAGCTCATGGCCACCCTCTTCCTCAACGGCAACGGCGCTGGCGAGGGAACACATCTGTCAGTCTACATCAAAATACTTCCAGGCGAATACGATGCCCTTTTACCCTGGCCCTTCAGTCACACGGTCACATTTGTTTTATACGACCAGGTACCAACGGGTGAAACAGCGTGCAATGTCATAGAGAGCTTCGTACCAGATCCTACTTGGAAAAACTTCCAGAGGCCCAGCAAAGAACCGGACGCTCTGGGTTTCGGTTTTCCGCGATTCGTGTCTCACGAGGTGCTGAAAAAAAGGAACTACATCAAAGATGACGTCATGTTTATCAAAGTGAAAGTGGATGCCAGCAAGATCATAGCTGTTTAGAAATCATTTCATTTTTTTTATCGTCACAAACACGCGCATGAAGGAAAATTAAAGTTACCAGCGAAGGTCACAGAGGCAGAAGGAGCCATCGCTGTCCTTCTGAATGCTAAGACGATTTGTTTTCTACTGACATTATTATCATGAAAATTGATCTACTGGTTGAAATTTTGTTTACTTTTAGAGAATAATTAGAATAATCACTTTGACTATTTATATAATGAATTTTTGTAGGGAAAAGCAGATTCATTCTTATAAGTGCGAAAATGATCAGGATTCGAACTTGGGTCTTTTAGCTTAACCTGCCAAAAAAAAAACTAGCTGAGCTAAGAGTACCATATGAGGGGATAATGCAAGTCGAACATCGACTGACTTAACCCAGTTGGTAGAGCGAACATGTTAAGCCAAAAGACCTATAACAGTATATATATTTTTTTATTAGCTTTTATTTAATGTTTTTTTTTTAAGTCTTAGGTAACTGCAATATCTTTAACTGCGCTACAATGGTGCTATTAACGGCGCAGAAAAAAAGTTTTATACTATTATTATAAGTGTTATATGAGATTGAATAGGTTTATTTTGTTATGATCGCTAAGCGAAAATATTATTTTTCATTTTGTTTTAGCATTCCAAATCTGAATGAAAATATTATTTGTAACAAAAGTAAACAATTTTTCAACCAGTTTGTGGAAATAGTTCCATTTCTACTAGCTACTTCATAATTGTGTATCATAAGGAAATTACGAATGTAATCGACGTTCTTCTTTGTTAAGTTTATATTCGTAAATTTTAATTTCTCCTAAGTTTTTTTTTTTTTTTTTTTTTTTTTTTTTCCATTTTATGTTTTTTATAAACTGACCTCATAAGCATATACATATTAATGAATAATTTTATGTATACGAAAATCAAAACGTGCATTTTTATTTTGTATATAATATAGACGTTTTTAAGTATATGTGGATAATAATTTTATTTGCTCAAGTATATCGCGTCATTTTTAGTAATTCAAAAAACAAATAACTTCTACTTAAACTTTTGTGTAGTCTCCCCCATTTATTAATTATACATAAGGCTTAATTTTTCATAAAATGGACATGTTTGTTGAAAGTTCTTCCATTTTATTTTATTTTATTTCTTACTATTTTATTTTATGGCACAATGCAATAAACTTAATAGGTCATTTACAAGAAAACGTATTCTTTGATTCAGATTTCTTTATTATATAAATAAACATCCATTCTTATGATTTAACTGTGATTGTATCTGTAATGATTCATACGTTGATAATATCCCCCCCTCCAATATATATATATATATATATATATTAACATTCTTAAGCTGAAGTTTCAATTTCATTTCATTTTTTAACTTTTTTCCTCTTTGAATAATGAAGAATAACTTAATACAATCATGCAAACAATTTCTAAAAATTGCATAGTTTTTTTTTTTTTTTTTTTTTTTTTATTCTCCAAGAAAATAACAATGGCTCATTTCTAATTCAGAGCTTAGTTCTTTTCTTTATTCTTTCGGAAGGGGGGGGGGGGATTTAATTCACATTTATCATTTAAGAAAAAAGAACTTTTTATTCCACTAATTGAAACTTCAAATCTTAAATGACTTGTACATTTGTAAATATAGCAAAACTCTATTATTATTATTATAATTGCTCTATATCTTTATTTGTTTTTCCTCTGTTTCCTTGTTGATTACACACTGTTTAAAAAATCTTTACCTTGACTTTTATTCTTTAAAACTTTGATCTGAGAGATATTACCTGTCGCAAAGTTGCGTACAAAATGATACAGAAATTTATGAAAATAAATTAAAAAGTTTCAGGGTATTTAATTTCTAGAATTAGAATATTTAATTTTTTATACGCCTCTCTCCCATAAAAATGTCCATTGAGTAAAATGTACCTCATAAAGCGATTTACAAATTTTCAGTAATGTAAACCCAAAAGGTATGACAAGATGAAAAAGCTAACTTAAACACACTTTCCAACGTGCTAACTAAATTTTTTGGTGGAAAAAGAAGTAACGGAAAATCGTATTTCAAGATAAATGATAATAAAATCAACGATCACGTAAATAATCTTGTTTGCATTTAATTTCTTACTAATCCCGCCGCAACATTGTTTATAAATATCTCTAAGACTTGTTATGATACAATGCTGAATTTTGTACAGCACCTAATGAATGCATTAAACACGTTTCGAATCTCATGATTTAGTATTATTATTATCTGACTTTTTAGTTTTTTTTTTTTTTTTTTTCGTATTTTACAGTTTATTATAAATCTTTGAGAACAATATTTAAGGAATCAAAGTCAAGGTGAAGGTTTTGCGAACACCCTGTATAAAAACATTGTTTTCACTGTTGTTTATCTGTCGTATGTATATTTGTGTTAACGGCATTATAGTCATTTTGTTTTTTTTACATTGTTTTTATATGCAACGTCGTCTCGTGTGCGGAGACTATGATTATTCTTTCTGAAAGAGACCAGTGTACACTAGTCATTAACTCAAATGTAATAAATTCAGAAAAAAAGAAATAAAAGTCAAGTTCATACATAAAAGATTCTTTATTTATTTGTGTTTTGATTGTTGATTTGTCGAAATAATTTCGTGAGCAGATATAAAATACTGTTTTTTTTTTTTTTTTTTTTTTTTTAGGACTAAAGGCCTTATTAGCCTCAATCTGGAATTTTTGCGTTGTCGATTTCGATGGACATTTGTCGAAATCTAAAATTTATCGAAAATATAATTGAATAATTTGAAAGCGATGTTATAATTTGGGAAAAAAAAAAAAAAACTAATAGTCCTCCGTCCTAAACTAAATTCTGCTTTTGCCAGAATTTCATCAAAATCTTTATTATTATTATTATTATTATTATTATTATTATTGAAAGAAAAAGAAAAGAAAATTAATAATAATCAGTATCGTTACAAGCGATATCAAAAAAGTTTTTTTTAATAATTTTGAATTAGGAAATATAAAGTGCGCGTGAAATAATATGAAATAAAAATAAGTAAAAAAATGAATTTAATGTTTTTGTTTTTCGGGGGCTCCTCATGCATATTAAAAAATGCGTATTAAAACGAGTCGAAGAAGGAAGCGAAATAAGTATTGAGTTATATTACGATAAATACGATATATAATATGATACGATATATTAGACCTATCGTCCAGGGTTAGTAGGCATTTTCGTCGAAAGAAATAGTTTGTTCGTTCGGTGCAACTTGCATATTAGTCCCATCAGGTGCAACTTGCACATTAGTCCCCTTTAAATATAGTGTCCAACTTTCACATTAGTCCCTTGAGGTACAACTTTCACATTTTGCGTTCAATCAAATAAACGCTACCGAAGGCAGCGGGGACCCGAAACAGTTGGCTAAATTTATATAAAAAATGCATTGTCATCGTGTTCTGAGCTTTTCTAAAAGTTTCAAATTTCTAGCTAGTCGGGAAGTTATAGGATTGTTGAATCCTATATACGCTATCGAAAGCAGCGGGGACCCGAAACAATAGTCTAAAAGTATTTAAAAAAATGCATTGTTATCGTGTTTTGAGCTATTCTAAAAGTTTCAAATGTCTAGCTAGTCAAGAAGTTAGTTAAATAAATTTTCTGTTGAATCATATAAACGCTACCGAAGGCAGCGAGGACCCTATACAGTTGGCTAAAGATATTTAAAAAAAAAAAAAAAAAATGCATTGTCACAGTGTTCTAAACTATTTCGAAAGTTTCAAATGTCTAGCTAGTTGGGAAGTTAGTTAAAAATAGATTACAAGATTTGTACTGGACAAACAAACAAAAATCGAATTTAATAAAAACATAGTAAAATATTCTAGCTCAAAAACGGGATTGTACTTTATGTAACACATATTACATGCAGATAAAATATTCAAAATATTGTAAAAATATTTGTATTTTATATACTAAAGAATGTTAAAAAAAAAATAATAATAATCTGGTGTGTCACTCACACGACTTTCTCTTACCCTGAAATTTAATATTATAAATACAGGTTGGAGATTAAGAGGTAAGATAACGAGTACTGATTTGTAAACCAATGTTAAACAATTCAAATTAGGCTTCGGAAGAGTTTTATATGATAATTAGTTCTGTGTGAGGGGGTCTACCGCCCCCCTCAACCCCCCTTTTTATTAATGCACCTACATTTATACAGAATTTAATTTGGTTATTAAAAAATAATTCTGTTTTTAAAAAATATTTTATTAAAATTATTATTTTAAAAAATTATCTTTTATGATAATACAGAAGATTTCCATATTAGAGAAGTGGTATAACACTAAATATCCAAAAAATAAGTTGAATTTATTCTCAATATCGCATTTAAAAAATAAAAAAAAAAAAATTCTTTTTTTGTTATAAATGAAAAAATTGATAACTTTATTTTAAAATTATCGCAGATCGATGGTTCAACCATTCGTTTAAAAGGTATTGGCGAATGGCGAGCTCTTTTAAAAGATACCCATCATGAAAATTTACTCCCCTCGAGGGGGGACTTACACCCCAGGGGGGAGGCGAGGCTCCTATATACACAAAAAAAAAAAATTCCCATTTGACTATCTCTATTGCAAAAAATATAGATTCGTTTCATTTGGTTTAGTGCAGTCTATAGATGTTAAACTCTACTTGCCTGCAATTTTCCCCCATAGAGATAATGTATTTAAATACTTTTGAGTGTCCCTGTACACGAACCATTGGCTTCATCTCAACGAAAAGCTTAGTGCAGCATCCCTATAGGATACACATTCAGAATACCGAGTTTGGAATTTCTGCTACTATTTGTTCTTGAGATAGGCTGATAACAGATACACAGACCATTCGCTAAAAACATGATTTTCGTATTCAGGGGACCTCAGAACATGTAAATATTACAAAAACTCACGTTCCAAAATTTGACCCTAAAACAATACTTTCTCGACCCTATGGGTAAGAGAAAGTAAAAAGTGTACTTACGATGAAGCCAAAGTACAGTCTGTAAGCTAATTTATGTGCCGCAGTAATGCCAACATTCTAAACATTGTAAATACCTGCTTTTTACTTCCTTATACAAAGTATAAGGAAGTATAGTAATCCCGATTTGCGAAATAGATTTTGCATTTCACATTGCTCGAAAACGAATGATCGCTGAATGTTGCCAATTTATACGTGTGACTGTCATGATGTCTAGTTGTACACCTGCAAGTGTCGTCTTAACACGAGCTCTCGTTTTAGAGATATAAGGGACTTTACACGATTTTTCATGACGTCTGTATGTGTGTGTGTGTGTTTGTGTGTGTGTGTGTGTGAGTATGTCGCATAACTCAAAAACGGTTGGACGTAGAAAGTTGCGAATTGGTACATAGGTTTGTTATAACATCTAGTTGTGCACCTCCCTTTTTGGACTTTGTATGATTATCCGTTTTGGAGATATTTAGGAAAATTAGGTTCATAATAGCCAAAATGTATCAAAAAACGGTAATAACTCAAAAATGGTTTGAACAAATCTTGCAATTTAACTGACTTCCCGACTAGCTAAACATTTGAAACTTTCAGACTAGATCAGAACACGGTGAAAATGCATTTTTTTAATACTTTTAGCCAACTGTTTAGGGTCCCTGCTGTCTTCGGCAGCGTTACCAGTACAAATCTTGCAATCGATTTTTAACTAACTTCCCGACTAGCTAGACATTTAAAACTTCTGGAAAAACTCAGAACACGGTGACAATGCATTTTGTAAATATTTTTAGCCAATTGTTTCAGGTGACTGCTGCCTTCGACAGCGTTTATATGGTTCAACAAAAAATTTATTTATTTTAACTAACTTCCCGACTAGCTAGACATTTGAAACTTTCAGAAAAGTTCAGAACATGGGGAAAATGCTTTTTTTTTAAATACTTTTAGCCATTTTTTTTCGGGTCCCTGCTGCCTTCGTCAGCGTTGCCAGTACAAATCTTGCATCGATTTTTAACTAACTTTCAGAAAATCTCAGAACACGGTGATAATTTATTTTTTTAAACATTTTTAGCTGTTTCGGGTCTAATGACAATGTTTTTTAACATTATGTATATTTTTAAAAGTGTATAAGGAAGTCATGTGGTGCCCACATCAGATTTTTTTTTTTCACACTACTATATTTGCTGTGAAATTTCCGCAATATGTAATTACGATTAAAGAAGAAACATACCCCCTTCATGAAAACTGATATGGGAAAGAAAAAAAAAATCTGGAGTGACTCCACTCGACTTTCCGAAAATTCAGTAATTAACAGTTTTGTAGATAAAGTAAAGAAAGAGGAGTTGTTAAACAAACAAAAGAGAGAAAACCCTAATAGAGTGTTTGAGTATTTTTACCATGTTTATATTAACTTCGATTCTTGTTTGTTTGTGGGTTTGTCAGGGACAAATCTTGCAATCGATTTTTAACTAACTTCCCGACTAGTTAGACATTTGAAATTTTCAGGACAGCTCACAACACGGTGACAATACATTTTTCTAATAATTTTAGTCAACTATTTCAAGTCCCGCTGCCTTCGGCAGCGCTTATATGATTCGACAGAAAATTTATATAACTAACTTCCCGACTAGCTAGACATTTGAAACTTTCAGAATAGTTCAGAACACGGTGAAAATGCATTTTTTTAATACCTTTAGTCAACTGTTTCGGGTTCCTGCTGCCTTCGGCAGCGTTATCAATACAAAGCTTGCAATCGATTTTTCACTAACTTTCCGACTAGCTAGATATTTGAAACTTTCAGAACAGCTCACAACACGATGACAGTACATTTTTCTAATAATTTTAGTCAACTATTTATGGTCTCGCTGCCTTCGGCCGCGTTTATGTAATTCGACAGAACATTTATTTAACTAACTTCCCGACTAGCTAGACATTTGAAACTTTCAGAATAGTTCAGAACACGGTGAAAATGCATTTTTTAAATACCTTTAGCCAAATCTTTCGGGTTCCTGCTGCTTTCGGCAGCGTTACCAGTACAAAGCTTGCAATCGATTTTTCACTAACTTCCCAACTAGCTAGATATTTGAAACTTTCAGGATAGCTCAGAACATGGTGGCAATACATTTTCTTTTAATACTTTTAGTCAACTGTTTCAGGTCCCTACTGTCTTCGGCAGCGTTCATATAATTCAACAGAAAATTTATTTAACTAACTTCCCGAGTAGCTAGACATTTGAAACTTTCGGAATAGTTCAGAATACGGTGAAAATGCTTTTTAAAAATATTTTTATCCAATTGCTTCGGGACCCTGCTGCCATCGGCAGCGTTTCCAGTACAAAGCTTGCAATCAGCTTTTAACTAACTTCCCGGCTAGATAGCCATTTGAAACTTTTATAATAGCTCAAAAGCCGATAGCAAGGAATTTTTTTAATACTTTTATCCAATTGCTGGGGTTCCGGCTGCCTACAGTAGCGTTTATATGATTCAACAGAAAATTAAAATTCATGGTTTATAAAAAAAATTTTATCTTATAATTATTCTTCATATATTACATGATGTTTCATTGAACGCTACTGAACTTTGAGCCCATAGATCATAATGATAAAGAATTTTTCGTTGTGTCCCTGTAAAAACCTATAAATGCTATATTCACCGAAATGCTTACAGTTAGTGCAACAGTGATTTATAATATACATATAAATTTTCAGCTCAATTGTATAAGGCGTTTAGATGCTATCGCACTTTTAAAAACTTGGTCCCATAGGCCATAATATGATAAAGAATTTTTCTTTGTGCCCTTGTAAAAAAACTGTAAGTGCTAAATTCACCAAAATCTATACAGTTCGTGCAACAGTGACCTATAACATGTGTACAAACTTTTTGCTCAGATTAATAAAGCGTTTAGACGCTATCGCACTTTTAAAAATTTGGCCCCATAGGCCATAATGATAAAGAATTTTTCCTGGTGTCCCTGTAAAAAAACTATAATTGCTAGATTCGTCAAAATCAATAGGGTTCGTACTATGGTGACTTACAATATACGTACCAAATTTCAGCTTATTCGAACAAAACGTTTAGACGCTAGCGTGTTCACTCACAGACATACATACACACACACCTACATACATCATCGTAAAAATAGTGAACGGACTCAGGGGACCTCGAAACGTATAGAAACATCAAAATCTCGAATTCGGATTTTTGACATGATTATAATACATACATACATCATCGTAAAAATAGTAAAAACGGACTCAGGAGACCTGGAAACGTATAGAAACATCAGAATCTCGAATTCGGATTTTTGACATGATTACAATACTTTCCTCACTATAGTGTTCGGAAAGTAAAAAAAGACGAATACTAACAATGCTCCAGAATAAATTAAAATATTGCACGCATGGTCCCGTACTGTACTGCTAAAACTTTCAACAAAAGCAACATAGTTACTTTCCGAACACTATAGTGAGGAAAGTGTTGTAATCATGTCAAAAATCCGAATTCGAGATTTTGATGTTTCTATACGTTTTGAGGTCCCCTGAGTCCGTTTTCACTATTTTTACGATGATGTATGTATGTGTGTATGTCTGTGAGTGAACACGCTAGCGTCTAAACGCTTTGTTCGATTAACCTGAAAGTTGGTACGCATATTGTAAGTCACCATAGTACGAACCCTATAGATTTTGGTGAATCTAGCACTTATAGTTTTTTTACAGGGACACAAAGAAAAATTCTTTATCATTATGGCCTATGGGAGCAAAATCTTAAAAGTGCGATAGCATCTAAACGCCTTATTCAATTGAGCAAAAATTTTATACACATATTATAGATCACAAATACTCAATCTGTATAGATTTTGGAGAATCTAGCACTTATAGTTTTTTTACAGGGACACAAAGAAAATTTTTTTATCATTATGCCTATGGGGCCAAATTTTTAAAAATGTGATAGCGTCTAAACGCCTTATTAATCCGAGCAAAAAAATTGTACACATGTTATAGATCACCGTTGAACTAACTGTATAGATTTTGGTGAATCTAGCACTTACAGTTTTTTTACAGGGACACAAAGAAAAATTCTTTATCATTATGGCCTATGGGACTAAATTTTAAAAAGTACGATAGCATCTAAACGCCTTATTGAATTCAGCTGAAAATTTATATGAGTATTATAAATCACTGTTGCACTAACTATAAGCATTTTGGTGAATCTAACATTTATAGGTTTTTACAGGGACACAACGAAAATTTCTTTATATCATTATATCTTTGGGCTCAAAGTTCAGTAGCGTTCAATAAAACAACGTGTAATAGATGGAGAACTAGTATGTTGTGGCCACCACAAGACTTTCTTCTATATTTTCCTATACATATTCAATCAGTAACAATATTAAAGAAAAAAAAAAAAAAAAAAAAAAAAAAACGATTTTTTTTTTTTTTTTTTTTTTTTTTGGAAAAATTAATACATATGATAACTATCATATCATTCAATCACTAACAATATTTAAAAAAAAAAAAAAAAAAAAAAAAATGCTAATTTTTTTTTTTTTTTTTTTTTTTTTTTGGTTAAAAGTAAAAAAAATCGATAACTTTGCTTTAAATTATCACAGATTTATAGTTCAACCATTCGTTTTAAAGGTATTGACGAGATCTTTCGAATGATATCCATCTTCAAAATTTACCCCCCACGGGGGGGGGGGGGTACTTCCTCCCCAGGGGGGGAAGCGATGCCCCCCAAGCACAAAATTTTCTTTCCTAGTTACGTACTACTATTATCAATAATTAATATTAATTTTACAATCACAAGTGTAAAATAACTCTTATTATGCACATTTATACGAATTTTTGTCCTATTCAGCCATGTTAAAAATTTAGATAAAATGCTATCACAGCGCCTCCTGTTGAGCTATTGATCCCCAAATATAATCAGCACCAGTTTATGTCGGGGACCAACTAAATACCAAGTTTGGTAAAATTTCGTTAAAAAAAAAAAAAAAAAAAAAAAAAAAAAAAAAAACGATTTTTTTTTGTAAGTTTTTTTTTTTTGTTAAAAGTAAAAAAAATCGATAACTTTGTTTTAAATTATCACAGATTTATGGTTCAACCATTCGTTTTAAAGGTATTAACGAGATCTTTCGAATTATACCCATCTTCAAAATTTAACTCCCCCCGGGGGGGGGTACTTCCCCCCCAGGGGGGAACCGATGCCCCCCCATGCACATTTTTTTTTCCTAGTTAACTACTATTATTATCAATAATTCATATTAATTTTACAATCACAAGTTTAAAATAACTCTCATTATGCCCATTTATACAGAATTTGTCCTATGCTACCATGTTAAAAATTTGCATAAAATGCGATCACAGCGCCACCTGTTGAGCTATTGATCCACAAATCTAATGGGCACCAGTTCATGTCAGGGTGCAACTAAATATCAAGTTTGGTTAAATTTCATTCATTGGTTCGTGAGATACAGCGTCCACAAAAAAATGATACAGACACACAGACAGACAGACTGACAGACAGACAGACAGACACACAGACAGACATTTTTTAAAAACTATCAATTCGTGTTCAGGACATCCTAAAACGTGTAGATCCGTCAAAAAACGGAGGTCGAAAATTTTCGCGAATCCAATACTTTCTCTATATTACATATAGAAGAAAGTAAAAATACTCAAACACTGTATTATGGTTTTCTCTCTTTTGTTTGTTTAACAACTCCTCTTTCTTTACTTTATCTACAAAACTGTTAATTACTCAATGTTCGGAAAGTCGAGTGGAATCACTCCAGATTTTTTTTATTTTTTTTTTGTTAAAAAAAAGACTATTTATTCAGATTATTTTTCAGTGCCAGCGGATGATTGAGAGTTTACTGTGTATAAATTCTTACGCATATAGCAAGTTTTAAAAAAAACTTTGAATGATAATATTGGGTTTTAATCCTAAAGGGGAGAAAAAAAAAAGATTTCATACATAAGTATGTTTGTATGTTTTGATATTATATAAACTATTTTGAATATTTTGACTCTTATAATTTATGGTTTTAGGTCTCAGATTCAAAAGTTATGAGTAAAATTTTAACTGGTGTTAAGACCGGGATCTGGACATAATATCGTGGGACAAAATATCGCGTCAAAAAAATAGTATGATCTATTTAAAAATTTGATTTTCTGTCACGCGTCATCACTGGCGGGGGCCACAGGGCCTCATAAATATTAATTAATTAATTAAAATAAATAATTAAATAAATCATAGAGTCGAATTTCATTATTTTATCTACATTTATTTTTAAGTTATTTTATCTTTTGCTTTTCACTATTCAAAATACATTTTAAAAGTCGTGTACATCACTGCTGACAAAGCTGAACACTGTTCACAAACTTGAATTAAAAATTTAAAAATGGATAAGCACGATTGAATTCATTATGACTCATCTTGACAAAAGTTAATAAATATAGTTTTTAAATAAAAATTTTGTTGTAGGTTTGTCAGAATGTTAGTGCTCTGACTAAGGTATGTGTTGTCATGAAATTTTATACAACATTACTCATAATTACCAACTCATTTTTGCTTTGTATTCATTTAAGTTGGCGATATTTTGTCCTCACGAGATTTTGTCTCCAACCCGTTAAGATCACTGCATTTCCAACCTATACCTTCTCATTTTCTCAAAAGTGCTTTTTTGCCACTGTCCGCAAAATTTTGAGTAAACTTCTCCGCCTATTATTTTAACCTTTTGAGGTAATGTAATATGGAAAGCCACCGGAGTTTACGAACAAAGTTAAAAGAAATTAAATAAATGACTTTTTTATGCTGAGTTATTAACCCTTTGCTAGTCCTGTTTAATTTCACTCCTCAGGTCAGTGTTTGAGAAATGTGTTACAAATGAAAGTTAAATGTTTGAAAGATACGATCTTAATTCCTCGTCAATGCATAGTTTTTTTTTTTTTTTTTTTTTTTTTTGTGTGTGTGTGTGTGTGTTGCACTTCTGGGTAGGCTGTGATTTTAAGAATATCATTCTTTAATATAGTTCGTTATTTTATAAAGGGCGAATGTATTATTCTAAAAATAATTAATAGACACAATTTGTCCTGTTTTAAAATTCTCAATAATGAAAAATACACGACAAGAACAAATGGCTGCATTTTGCAAGAAAATCTCTATTAATTAACATAATAATGATATGTTGACATAAAGGGAATAGTATAATAGAGCAACTACATAGGGGAAAAGTCGGGAGGGATGGGACATTGGGCGGGATGGGACACCTAAAATTATTCTTAAAATAAACATTGTTTTTAAATTTTTGACACTTCCACCAGGTGAAGTAACTATACAGCCCCATATTTGTTGCTATGTATCATTTTAGTTGGAGAACTCTGTAAGTTTATGTAACAAAAAAACAATTTTATAACACTAAAAGTAAACAATTGCTTAATTTTCAAGGCTAGTTTTCAACGTCACTCACTGATGTCAGCATAATCACTTTTCATATTTTATATACCTAATAATATAACTTTTATGAATTAGTAGCTAAATTAAGCCTAAAAGTAGCATATGTCTAATAATAAATTATGTTTTGAAAAATAATGAAAAGGGACGGATGGGACAGAGCAGCTCAGGGAGGGATGGAACATACACTAATGGAAAAAAAAATCCCAACACCAAGAAAAATTTATTGTACAGTAATGAAATTTCAGCAATACATTTGTCTAGGTAACATATGTAATTGATTAAAGTTTCAAGATCACAGGTAGAGCCATTGGCGAGAAGAGCCATTTCAAATGTGAAATGTTGGTACATTAGTAATCGGTGTAACCGCCAGAATTTTGAATGCAAGCATGCAAACGTGCATGCATTGTGTCGTACAGGTGTTGGATATCAGTTTGTGGGATGGAGTTCCATGCCTGTTGCACTTGGGAGGTCAATGCGGGGACGGTTAATGCTGGTTGTGGATGACGCTGGAGTTGTCGTCCAATGATGTCCCATACGTGCTCGATTGGAAAAAGATCTGGTGATCTAGCAGGCCAAGGCAACATGTCGACACTCTGTAGAACATGTTGGGTTACAACAGCGGTGTGAGGGCGAGCGTTATCCTGTTGGAAAACACATCCTTGAATGCTGTTCATGAATAGCAGCACAACAGGTTGTATCACTAGACTGACGTACAAATTTGCAGTCAGGGTGCGTGGGATAACCACGAGAGTGCTCCTGCTGTCATACGAAATTGCTCCCCAAACCATAACTCCAGGAGTAGGCCCTGTGTGTCTAGGCCGCAGACAGGTCGCTAGCAGGCGTTCACCTGGCCTCCATCTAACCAACACACGGCTATCATTGCGACCAAGGCAGAACCGGCTTTCATCAGACAACACAACAGATCTCCACTCCGTCCTCCAATGAGCTCTAGCTTGACACCACTCACGTCGCAAACGGCAGTGGTTTGAAGTCAGTGGAATGCACGCTACAGGGCGTCTGGCTCGAAGCTGTCCTTGAAGTAACCGTTTTGTAACAGTTTGTTGTGTCACTGTGGTGCCAACTGCAGCTCGAATTTCAGCTGCAGAAGCAGTATGATTAGCCACAGCCATACGCCGAACACGGCGGTCTTCCCTCTTAGTAGTGCCACGTGGCCGTCCGGAACCCGGTCTTCTTGAGGCAGTACCTTCCCTTGACCACTGCTGCCAACACTCATGCACAGTGGATACATTCCTGCCAAGTCTTTCTGCAATATCGCGGAAAGAAAACCCACCTTCTCGTAGCCCTACTACACGACCTCGTTCAAACTCAGTGAGCTGTTGATAATGGCTTCTTCGTCTTCTTAGAGGCATCCTTGACTAACATTAACCCACTACGTCAAATCTCAACTGTAAATAACGATCGCGAACCTTACAGCGCTTATTTAAAGCAAACCTCATTTGCATGTTCATAGTGTTGCTACTAGCGCTACACTTATGCGCGTAGCTCGAAATTTGAATCGACGTCATCTTTCAGATGTATAAACACGCCTACCAAATTTCGTTTATCTAACACAGCTCCTTCCTGGTGTTGGGATTTTTTTTTCCATCAGTGTATAAGAAAAGGTAGAAGGATGAAGATTCTGATACTCCTTAAAACAGAAAATATCAAGAGGCAAATGAATGAATAGATGAAAGAAAAAAATACACGTAACAAATTCAAAATCATGGAAAATAATTGGTGTGGCATTCACACGACTTTTGTTTACCCTTTTAACTTTTAAAAGTACTTTATTTACCATATATGTATGAGGAATTCATTTTCATTCCTGAGCAGTTTTCCTGGGCATGGTAAAATATACAAAAGAAATTACACTCACCCATTACAGTTAGGTTTTCTTGGTAATATTTGTTCTTGAGATATGCGGAAACACACCCAGACTAGCCACTAAAAACCTTATTAATATTCAGGGAACCACAAAACATATAAATATGACAGAAACTTAATTTTGAATATTTGAACTATAAAAAAGTATTTTCTCTGCTAGAAGTTTAAAAAAAAAAAAAAAAAGATGAACTGATTGAGCATTTAAAATTTTTTATTTAAGCTGTACATTATACTCTAACGTTGGATAAAATAGGTGGTATTCGTAATTAACCTTACATACTTCGTGTCCCACTGTTTTTGTCATTTTTCATAGTATGTCTGTATACTATGTATTTATTTTAACTTTATAAACATGTCCCATCCCTCCCTCCTATAAGGGAGGGATGGGATATTTTTATGACTATGTTAATTGGCTTATAAATTTAATATTTTAATAATTACCATCAAATTTATATTTTTAAAAGATGTTAAAATGTTTCAATTTGTTTCTCTGAAACTTTCAGTGTTGTACAAGTAAAAGCAAATTTGTAAAAAATATTTTTGTCAAAACTGTCCCATCCCTCCCTACTCTCCCCTATATATATATATATATAGTACGCAGAGTGCACCTGTATTTATGAGTCAAACTTTAAGGTTAGGTAAAATACATATAAAGAAGCATTTTTTACATAGCAATATGGGGTTGGAAATGAAAATCTTCAACGGACCGCTAACCCATCCTTCCTCCGTTCCGTTTTTTTTTTTTAATGCTGTTTTCTACAGAACTTTTGACGAACCCCCCCCCCCCCCCCCCCTTTTTTTTTTTTTTTTTTTTTTTTTTTTTTTTACATTCTAAAGTGTGGTGCATTTCTTATTATTCCGTCTATACTTTCTATTTCCGACCCCATATTGGTATACAAAAAAGGCTTCTTTATTTGTGTTTTGTCTACCCTAAAAGTTTGGATCATGAATTCTTATTCTGAAATATATATATATATATGGACATATTATATATTTATATGGACATATATTTTTCTAAAATACCGCAGGGACATCAACAGAAGTCCGCTCCGGCACACCTTATGAGAATTCATACTCCAAGCTACAACCAGAAAATTTTCCAATTTTGACAAAAATATAAGTATTTAAGGTATACTTTCATGAAGTAATGACACACAGGACCCATATATATACACAATACTGAGGGGGGGGGGGGGACCTTCCGAACCATAACGATAACTTTACTTGATGATGGAAAAGACAGACATTGATTTAGAAATAAATATGAAAGAAGAAAAAATAATCTGGGATGGCATTTACACTTTTTACTTTCTACTGTATTAATTTCCAAAGAAACAGTTTCATTTAGCATATATTACCGGCGAAACAACTTTTGAATATGCGTCTACATTTATACGAACTTCTAAAGCCATTACTATATTTAAAAATTTATTCCAAGTTATTTAGAGAACTTTCTCATCCACGCCACTCAATCTGAAACTTTTCGATCTAAGACTTTTCTTTTTCTTGATGATTCAGAATGCTTTCGGGTGCCTTTGTAAACGTGTAATTGAGTGATTAATATTAACTAACTACATAATTTTCTGCAGATAAGAAATCCTTTATTGCGTCTGAAAAACATACGTTAAGTTTGTAAGTTTAAACAGGATAATAAAGAGGTTGAAATGTGCCTTTAAACTGGTGGATCTGCAGATCAGGATCCTCACCGTCCTATTTGCATCACGCATTATTCAACAGATCATTTTTATTTATTCCTTACTATATATATATATATTGATTCGATTGACTTGCTACATAAACAGGAACATTTCTAAAGGGGTTGCCGTTCCCTCAACCCCCCGTTGTATCTCTCTTTCTATAACTATCTGCATATATATATGTATTACTAATAACTAATTGTCTTGTATTAATTCCCTGCAATTCATAAATACTCGTGCAAATTTCATGCAAAATGATTATATAACATATCGGAATTATTTTGTGTAACCCTGTAAATGAATTACCAATTCTATGCCCATACTTTTCCACTGAAAAACATTCTTTTAAAATTCTAATGAAATTTCATTATATTTAAAGGGGCGTAACCATGTTAAAATACACTTTTAAGAAATACCGATTATAGACCGTAATAGTACAAAATTCTTTTATGTATCCCAGAAAAGGAGCAACAGTAATTATTTACACTAAAAAAGAATACAATTTTTTAATTAATTATAACTCATTAATATTCCAACCTAATTTGACATCATTTGGATTATTACAGTGCGTCATCGGAATTATTTTGTGTGATCCCCGTAAATAAATTATTTAGTCTATACATGTAATTCTTTACAGTATAAATGCTTTTAAGTATCTTTATAATATATGTTAATTCCATTATGTTCAATTCAGCATAAACGCATTAAAATGCGCTTAAATAAAAATTTGTCCGTAGGGTCTCATGTCACGAAATTCTTTTGTGTGTCTCCGTAAACGAACCATAAACATTGTATACACCAGTAAAAACTATTCAGCTTATTCTACGTTTTTCATGAATAATTGTTCGAAATTTGACATAGTTTGGATGGTTACGTGTCATTGTCAGAACACTTTTGTATGATCCTGTACATTAATTAGGAAGCCTAAGAGTACATATTTTTTGCAGAAAACATCAGTTTAAGCATCTCAGTAATGTACGCTAATTTCATTTTGTTGATTGCAAAGTAATGATGTTTAAATGAAATTCACCCCATATGCTGTAATCATATTGTGTCCCTGTACACAATCCATGAACAAAATAGACATAAAAATTTATACAGCTATTTCTATACAGAGCTTGAATGTGTATGACAATTTGAAAGTCAATCGGAGGATTTTTGCGACCGCTATTGCAGGTACATACAAATTCTGCCCACAGGCCGTAATGATAAGAAAATTTTTGGTGTGTCCCTGTACACGAACTACAAATGGAATACACATCCAAACAATACATCTAATTCCGTGGGGCTCATGAACATGTGTACCAAACTGCAAGTCAATGGCGTGATTTTTGCGGCCGCTATCGCGAGACAAACACACACACACACATACAGAATCCAAAACTTTTTGAGTCTCAACATGGAGACCTCCACTGACGTTTCGACGAAAATGTCTCTTACGCTATAATGTATCCAAATTAATTATTCAAAAGTATCCATGTACACAAATTAATTATACTAATATGTAACTTTCAGTGGGAAGTTTCACCTTTCAATCTCTCAATTAAAGTAAATCTGTCAAACTTGAATAATTATGTTATTCAGATTTTGAAATGTAAAAAATAGCTTTACTGAATGAACTCTATGGAATTCTGGAAATAAAATGCTAACAGATATATAGATAAACCGAAGTCAAAATAATTTTAAAAACTTGCTGTGTACAAATATCCTCCAAACTATTTTTAAAAATACAAATTATGTGAACAAATAAAATTATTTTTCCTGAATTATTGCATACATTGAAAATAATCTGGTGTGTCACTAACACAACTTTTTCTTACCCTGAAAATGAAATTTAATACTAAGAATACAGGTTGGAAATTAAGAGGTAACATAACGAGTACTGTTATGTAAATATAGTATGTTAAAATAATTCAAATTAAGCTTCGGAAGAGTTTTATATGATAATTAGTTCTGTATGAGGGCTGCCGCCCCCTCAACCCGCCGTTCCATTACTGCACCTACATTTATATAGAATTTAAATCTGTTATTAAAGTTAAAAGTTCACTTAAAATTATTCAGACAACTTTCACACGCATAATTCTATGAAACTTATAAGTCTTGATCAAACTTTTCCAGCAACAAATTTATATTAATTTTAATTTGAAAATACAAGTTTTGGATCTCCTGAAATTATTCGTTTTTAAGTTACTCTAAAAGACACAGACAATAATCAAACTTAAAAAAAAAACTTGACTTAGGTAATCAGAAAACCTCAAAACGTGTAAATACACAAAAAACAAGCGATGAATATTTAGCTTAAAAACATACATTATTTATCATATGCCTATGAAGAATTCATTTCCATTCCTGAGCAAATTTCCTGGACATGGTAAAATATTATAGTAAAGCGCTTCCACTAACAATAAAAAAGAATGTTATAGCTTAAATATTTGTAACCCTGTATATCTTTTGAAGAACATGTACAAACCACATAGTGCACCTAAATACAATCCTATAGTATTAATACACGGCACAACCTGAAATGCACTTCCATCCATTTTCAGCTATTCTCGCACTATAATCTAGTTCTTTTGTGTAGCCCTGTAAATGAACAGTGAATATATCCCTGCCATATTCTGCAGGAGGCATGTTTTTATGCATATGAAAAATATATATTCGTTTCATTTAGTTTAGTGCAGTCTATAGATGTTAAACTCTGCTTACCTGCAATTTCCCCCACAGACGTAATGTGTTTGAATTCTCTTGGATGTCCCTGTACAGGAAACATTTGCTTCGTCTCAACGAAAAGTTTAGTGTAGCATCCCTGTATGATACACATTTCGAATACTAAGTTTGGAGTGTCTGCTATAATTTGTTTTTGAGATATGCTAATCTCTCTCACACAAATAGAGACCAACTGCTAAAAACATGATTTTTGGATTCAGGGCACCTCAAAACATGTAAATATAACAAAAAATTCTATTTCCAAAATTTGACCCAGAAGCAGTACTTTCTCTACCTTATGGGTAAGAGAAAGTAAAAAAAAAAAAGTAATATAAACATTTAAAAAAAGTTAAAAATTAAATCAAGCTTTTATTCCAAAATTTACTAAAATCTCCAATTCAGCGAATGGGCATAACATACATGCATACAAAACTTTAAATTATTCGGACGGTAAGAAGTAGGTTATGATTCGAAAATAAATTTTAAACTGGAGTCGGGCGCACAGGCTCTCAGGCTCCTCCCAAATCCGTTACTGCTTGAATATATAATACATCATTCCAAACTAAATAAAACTGCATTAAAGATAATAATAATAATTCAAGATCATTGTAATATTTTTTATGTATCTGTACATATTTTGTTGCTACTACGCATAATTCATAACTTATCGAAATTTCTTTCTTATGGTTCTGTAAACAAATTTTTAATTCTACTTACATCTATTAACATTCTGTTGTTTTTTAAATCAATAGTGAACGAATATTCTCGAAACAATCCTATAAAATATTCATTCGTATTACAGAAGTCAAGTAAACAGAGTTAAATACTTTTTGGAGTAGAAATTTCGCTAATTCAGGAACAATGATACACCGCACAGTTCGAAGTCTGAATAGAATTTGAACTCATCACGAATCTTGTCAGTGGACTGTAGCATTTTCGAGCTAATTCTGAGCTAGAAACCAACGAATCATTCCGAAAAATTACAAAATTCGAATGAGAGACTTTTTGAAGTTAGAGATTCCAAACTTTGGAAATCCTAAGCTACTTTTTTTCACCAGATTTAAATACCAAATTGTCTAATGGGACTAAGTGAACGCCCACCTTCGTGGAAATGGAAAACCTGCCATCTGTTTCCCCTTTTACCGTAATACCGTATAGAAAGCACAAAGCAGAACCTAGAGAAGTAGGCAAGTTCTAGTCTACATTCATCAATAATGACTCTTCTTTTTTTATAGTCTTGTTAGTCATTCATAGAACTTTCGAAGAAGTTACTTCTACGCTAGAAACCAATGAATCTTTCCAGAAAATTCCAAAACTTTGTTCTTATTAAAGTTATTACTTCCAAGCTTTGGCAACCCTAAACTACAAAATTTCTCCAAATTCGACGCCAAAATCTCTGTCGGATTGATTGTACAGAGTAAAATCTTCGTTGGCGACAAACTTGGCGAGATTAGCGACCAAATTTTGTGGGAAATATTTTAGGGTAGCCAATGTCAGTAAACCTTTTCCTAATTTTAACGGAGTTAATTATTTTGGTATAATGTATCATTTCTCAGCATTAGTTTTCGCAAAAGAGAACAAAAGTAAGCCATCTATATTCGAGTGAATTACATTGAAGCTGTGCATTTGCCAGAGATTCTGCTATAAGCTGTTGAATACTATTCCTGAACAAACTATCGATTATATTTATTCTCTGCGGTATATATTGTTGGGTACTTGGGGCTTTGAAATGTCTGTGAATGAAAATTGAATCTTGCAAAGGTTTAAAAGTTTATTTACAGAATATTCTAGAAAATTACAGGTGTATAAACCAAGTATCAACTTCAGTTTCACCAGTAAACACAGCTTAAACAGCAGCTGACAACATCAAATTCACAGCATGTGATATAGAAATCCCATATTTTTAATGAATTTTTCCCATTTATTTAAATTTAAATCTATATTAATGTTTTATATAATAATATATTCGTGCATACAATAATAGTCTTTAATTAATCGCTGAATCCCCCCCCCCCCCCAATAAAATAAAGTAAAAAGTATGTGGAAAAGAAAATCTTGCTGTAATCAAAAACCTCATTCTTTCATTTCGGTTTTAAAAGAATACCACATGGCCATTCTTTTTTTCTGCGTAAATCAAAGTTTAACGGCTAACATACTTTTAATCTGTTTCTCAAAATTATCCTTGAAAAAGAATTAATTACATTTATTTCCTTTGCATTTGCCGTCTGTGGTTTTTTAGTTCTCATAACTAAAGTTTGCCATCAGACTCCGGTTAATGTAATACGGTAATCCTGCTCGCAGTATTCAAAATTATTAACTGAAGGAATATACAACGGATGTAAAGAAACCGTTTTGGGGGTGATCTTGGCGGCAAAATATTGTATGCCAACGTGTTCGTGATTTTTGATTTTGGCTAAAAATTTGGACACTCTCTCACTGATCACCGTCAAGAAAGCATCTCTTAATAGAGGATTAAGATCGCTCTCTCTCTCTCTCTCTCTCTCTCCGATTTTGCGGTTCCCGAACAGAATGTATTGTTATTTAAATTGGATTATCATGCCACTATATTTTTTCCTGATGTTGTCTTAGAGCTCTTTTGGATCGCTAAAAAAAAGCATTTTTTTAAATTGTCATTCAGGAGTGTTTTTTCACGGCCATTTGGATGAAATTATCGAACCGGGACTTTCTATGCTTCAAGTAAATTTCATCCAGCAATAATCCTTACGACACAGCATAAACTGTAGCGTAGCATTATCACACAGCAATCGACTGTAATCCAAAGAGGCTCAGAGCTCTTTATGCAGCCATCAATGCCTTGACAAAACTGACTCATCTGGCGTGATTCGATTCCTTAAATAGCTACGTAGAAAATGGAGAAACTTCCCAGCCAACCAAGTTAGAACTTAGATATTCGAAATATCGATATTAAAGATTTTCTCGTCATGGTCACCAGAAAAGTCGCCAAATTTGGCGCCAAGGACATTACTTGCCCTGGTGAAGCTTTTTAGCGGGTTTTTAAAGGAAATTGAGCTATTTTAACAAGAAAATAAGCTAGAAATGAAGATAATTAACATTTTATAAACTAAGTCTCTTTGAATGGAATTATGTAAAAATAACTATTATTATTTACAAATTCATAACAATATACAATCCTATAGTCGGGACTTTTGTGGTTGGATCAATAGATTTTTTTTTTTTTTTTTTTTTTTTTTTGAGGTGGTGGGTGGGAGGGGTTTATGGGGGGGGGCTTGTTTTCAGGAATGTCCATGGCATGAAATCTGCCTGTTGATTTACGAACTAGTTACCTCACACAAAAATGTCAATGTTTTCGTAACAATATGTATAATTCCAATATGTGTATGAGGTAGTCATGTGGTTCACCGCATCAGATTTTTACTTTCCGAACACTATAGTGAGGAAAGTATTGTAATCATGTCAAAAATCCGAATTGGAGATTTTGATGTTTCTATACGTTTCGAGGTCCCATGAGTCCGTTTTCACTATTTTTTCGATGATGTATGTATGTATGTGTCGTCAACGTCAACGTGAGTGCTTCGGAGTACCTGCAATTGGTCGCAACCAATGCTTACCTCCAACGAAAAATGAGAAAAACATAAAAATAATTTTCCATAAAAAAGACAGCCAAAAGGGTTAAATTTAGAATTAGGTCTCTGAATAAATCGCCGCGTGAGCAGAAATCATTCAGAGTGAAACACCGGGAGTTAAAAAAAAAATGAATTAATAAAGCAAATAAAAAAATATAAAAACTCCTTGAAAAAACCAAGTGTAACAAAAGGGCTGTTACGTGCGTTGACGAGACGGTCTGGACAGCGAAAAGGAATTAAGAGGTGAGCAGGGCGCCCCAAGTGGCACAGGAAACCACTCAGAGTTCCGCAATAGTAAAAAAAAAAAGTAAATCTAGCACTTATAGTTTTTTTACAGGGACACCAAGGAAAATTCTCTATCATGTTTGGCCTATGGGGCCAAATTTTTAAAAGTGCGATAGCGTCTAAATGCCTTATTAAACCAAGCAAAAAGTTTATACACATGTTATAGGTCACAGTTGCACGAACTGTATAGATTTTGGTGAATTTAGCATTTACAGTTTTTTAACAGGGACACCAAGAAAAATTAATCATTATGGCCTATGGGACCCAATTTTTAAAAGTGCGACAGCATCTAAACGCCTTATTCAATCTAGCTGAAAGTTTATATGAATATTATAAATCACTGTTGCACTAACTGTAAGCATTTTGGTGAATCTAGCATTTATAGGTTTTTACAGGGACGACACGAAAAATTCTTTATCAATATGATCTATGGGCTCAAAGTTCAGTAGCGTTCAATAAAACATCGTGTAATATAGGGAGAAAAATACTCAAACACTCTATTATGGTTTTCTCTCTTTTGTTTGTTTAACAACTCCTCTTTCTTTACTTTATCTACAAAATTGTTAATGACTCAATGTTCGGAAAGTCGAGTGGAGTCACTCCAGATTTTTTTATTTGATGTAATAAAACTTATAAACATCGGACACCTTCGGGAGGATGAAGTTTGTTCACTGTTTGGATGTGTCCACTTTTTGGGAGAAAAGTAAAAGGAATTCACATTGGAGATTGAAAAATGTGTCCGTTAAATAGATATATCCGCCATTTAAGTCTGTCGGATAAGGAACTTTACTGTATTATGATTTAAATATGGGCGGGTGTTTCTTCATTTAGTTATGCGTGTGTGTTTTCTTTCGACACAAATTCCTGCTTATAACTGTAAAAAATTTTTGAAACATGATCTTAGATCAACCGGAATCTGGCCCAACACATAAAAAAACATTTTCACTCAATCCGATATCATGAAAAATATTTCATTTAACCCAAATCATAAAACGGTTCAGAAGAAACTGGATTATCTGACCGATGAAAAAAATCTAGTTCGAAAATAAATTGCTAGCACGTCAATGATTAAACTAGTATGTTGTGACCACATGACTTTCTTCTCTATTTTCCTATACAAATTCACTCAGTAAAAATAATTTATTAAAATTACTATTTAAAAAAATTATCTTCCATGATAATGCAGACGATTTCCATATTAGAGAAGTAGTATAACACTAAATATTAAAAAAAAATCAATTTTATTGTCAATATTACATTAAAAAAAAAAATCGATAACATCATTTTAAATTATCGCAGATCTATGGTTCAACCATTCGTTTTAAAGGTAGTGGCGAGCTCTTTTGAAAGATACCCATCATGAAAATTTACTCCCTTCGATGGGGGACTTCCCCCCCTCCAGGGGGAAGCGGAACTCTTACACATACAAAAAAATTTTCCCAGTCGACTATCTCTATTATAAATAATTCTTGTCAATTTCATAATGATTACTAAAAAATAATTCTCTTTATGCACATTTATAGAAAATTTTGTCTTATACCACCATGTTAAAAATTTAGAAAAAGCGGGATGGCAACGCAACCTGTTAGACAACTTTTACCAAAAGTTGATAGGCACTCATTTATGTCAAGGTGCAACTACATACCCATTTGTATGAAATTCTGTGCAGTAGTTCCTGAGATACAGTTGACACAAAATTTTGTCACACACACACACACACAGACAGACATTTTCTAAAAATGGTCAAATCGTGTTCTACAGCTCTGCTCTGAAAACGTGTAAATCCATCAAAAATCCGAGGTCGAAAATTTTTACGAATCCAATACTTTCTTCTATTGAATATAGAAGAAAGTAAAAATATTGTCGGATCCACGACATTATTAACATTGAATATCATTAAATTCAATTTTTTTTTTTTTTTTTTTAATTAAAGACTTAGGAAATCTAGTATTATTTACATACCAAAAATTAATGTCATGAAACTTTTATTATAAGCATTATAATAAATGCGGTGTAAACGTAAAGTAAACAAGTACATATGTCGCATCGCACCTTGGCAAGAAAAGTGACAACTCAGAAAAGCAATGTTTGAGAAAAATCAATATAAAGATAAAGTATCGACTAACACTGACATAAAACTTAACAACTGCAATTTTCGAGACAGTTTGTGTACGTTGAGGCACTTTTATACACATTTTTCAGTACTATTGCCACAAACTCAAAGTTGTCATTTTTTGATTTGTGCCATTTTCCTTGCCAAGGATATATATTTATACATTTGTCATATATATATGTTATATACACATACAAAAATGTAAGTTTAATATAAATTATAGTCTTCGTTTACTTATGTATATTTTAAGATAGAAATCAGAATAAATTATAGAAAATGTTCGACAGTTCATGGGACCGGGACCGAAATATCTATTTAAAATATCCTCATGGGTGTCGGTTGTTATGGTCAAGAAAAGAGGGGAACGTGTGTTTTCCCCCCCCCTCCCCTCATAGATTTTTAAATTTTAATCTAAACTCCCTTTATCTGTCATAACTTTGAAAAAAAAAAATATATATACAGTTAAATATTTCGAAAAAAAAAAAAACATGTTTAATGAATATACGGCCCTATTTCTCTTTATCTTCTGAAGTGAAATTTTTGAAACGACCAACATAAAAATATTTCCCCCCTCCTCTCGCAAGATTTAAGATTTATTTATTTTTTTTTTATTTTTTTTTATTTTATTTTATTTTTTATTTTTTTTTGGGGTGGGGCGCACATTATGAAGGCTCTGTTCCGATCAGCAAATATTTCTTGTTGAGAAGCAACGACTTTCATATGCATACTGCATATTATGTTTATAGATTAACCCTAGAACACTAATGTACGTAATTTTTATGGGCGGTCTTTCTTTATTGGTATACTTTTTTATACTTTTCAAATATATTTTTAAATACAAATAATTATTCAGTTAATGAAAAGTTAGTAATATTGGGTAAAACAGCACATAATTAAACATATTTAAAAACAATATTAATGTAATATAACCAAATGAAACTAATTTTACATAAGCACGTAAATTTTACGTATCTCTAGTGATAGCGGAAGATATGAATACGCTAGTGTTCTAGGGTTAAAAAAAAAAAAAAGAAAAAGAAAAAAAAAAAAGACTTCATTCCCAGAAACAGACAGACAAAGAAAAGGGATAATACAATTATTCTAAACAAAATCAATGATACAGCGCTGTAAGCAATAAATACTTATTCTATATAAACAATCATTTATGTTAACATTGCTGAAATTTACTATGCATAGCCATAGTTGCCAACATAGCCCCTTTTGGTTACTGGAAAATTATAATAGAAATACAATTTATTTTCTTTAATCAGCAAACTGTAACGATTTTCATAGATTTAGTAAAACAAAAATTTTTATTAAATTTTTTCCGGTGGTCAAGTGATGCTAAGTCGGCAACAGGCAACTATGTCATAGCATTACTGTGTCATTCAGGGGTGTTTGTGTTCCGTATTTTTGTTACTAGAATTTTTCAACAGTAATATTTGTTGATAGTTTTATAGTAATTTTTATCGATTAACAATAACGAAATTTATAACTCGCAATTACTGTTGGAAAATAAAGAATCCGTAACGCAAACACCCTGATCATCATCCGAGAAATTTATTCTTAAAAACACTTTGCGGAAAGATAAGCAGAAATCATAAAAAAAATTATTCGAGTACGAAGAGATTATTTACTTATTTATTTTCAAAAAGAATAAAGAAGATATCACTTTGACTTACCGATTCGACACATATTTTCTTCAGTTCTTCATGCTACAATCAAAAAGTCTATTTCGTAAACTTAGAGGGAAAAAAAAAGTACTTTTAATCATGAATCAAACAACAAAGTCATGAGGTTCTAAGTCAAGTGGAAAAAGATATTAAGTCTACATTCATGCACTAAATTAAAATTAAATATCAGGTTTGATTCTATTATAACTATAATAGTTTGTGTATTTACATTTATTTAAACATTCACGCAAATAACTTTAAAAGAATAAAAAGTTGTAACTATTTCACGTCAAATTAACATACAAAGCAGACGAAAAACATTGAACTGCGTTTTGATTGCCAGCAATTTTTTTTTTATCAAAAGATTTTTTTTTTTTTAAACAAAAATAATTATTAATGAATTACTGTCCCCAAGAGTAATTTTTATAGCGGTCGGACCATAAACTTTTTTTTTACAAACTGCTATAGAAGTTACATTTTTTCTTTTTTTACCACAATATAATCTCTTTCAACAATTATAATCCTTTCTGCTAATCAAAATTTTGACGACATGTCGTTACAGTAAAATTATTTGAATGCTAGCAAAAATTCCTATGTAAAAAAAAGTACATTTAATACTGTTTTCTTAAATAAATCCTTGTCGAATCATGTCTTAGTCTAAGAACATGATTCGACCAGGACTTATTTAACAAAACAGTATTAAGTGTACTTTTTTTATATAGGAATTTTTGCTAGGGCTCGAAAAATTTTGTGCCGACTGTAGATCACATTTTAGAGTAAACCACAAACCGTTACCAGTTCTCATTATGTGGCTCTATAATAGAGTGACCATATTTTTTTCATTGAATTTGAGGACAAAGATGGCGGTGTCCTCGAATTTCGAGGACATAAATAAATTATTAAATCACCTTAAATTGTAAAATTTTAGTAATTTTTATGTAGAAAGTACCTAAAAGAACCTATTTCAGCTTATTTATTATACGTATAATAAATTATTGTAATAAAACATTAATAACTTTATAACCGGCGGCGTCCCCAAATGTGTTGTAATTTTTTGGGGATGAAGGTAGTTTACGAGGACATATGGTCAGCTTATTCTACAACAGCGTCTACAATATCTCTTCTAGACGCTGTAGCTCTACTGCAAAGTAAAACCAACTCAACTTCCACTTTCAACAATTTAAAAAAAAAAAAAAAAAAAAAAAACTTTAGTTAGTTTTTGTAATAAGTTAAAGGTTTTGCAAAATACAAATACAATACTACACAATAGAGTGAGTTTTTATTTCGCACTGTTGGCAATTGGTGACGTCTCGGACATATTCTAACAGTAGTCTGGACCAACGAGATACAGTCGGTAACAAAAGTATCCGAACACTAGCAAAAATTCCTATATAAAAAAGTAGAGTTAATACTGTTTTATTAAATAAATACTTGTCGAATAATGTTCTTAGTCAGTCTAAGAACATGATTCGACTATTACAGGTGGCGTTGGCTCTACCGACTGGGCTACCGTGGCTATATTCTAAGCGCTGTAGTAGAGAGTGCAGTCGGTAACAAAGTGTCCGAACACTAGCAAAATTTCCTATGTAAAAAAAGTACACTCCATGCGGTTTTGTTAAATAAATCCTTGTCGTATCCTTGTCTTAGTCAGTATAAGAACAGGTTTTGATAAGAATTTATTTAACAAAACCGTATGAAGTGTACTTTTTTTGCATAGGAATTTTTGCTAGTGTTCGGACACTTTTGTTACCGACTGTATAGTATAAGTACAAGTCTTCATATATATATATATATAGAGAGAGAGAGAGAGACATCAAATCGTGAAATTCATGCAACGACGCATCGTGAAGCAGATTTTTTTTTTTTTTACCAAATTGGAGTTTGCTAGAAAAACTATAACTTTCCTTAACTGAATAGCAACAACAATAAATTTATACAGGTTGGCCATAATTAAACTTCGCTTATTCAGAGCATTCCGTAGCTGTAACTAAAATGTGGATTGAGTCGAAAATTTGTATAAAGACATTTCAAAGGATGCGCTCAAAGATTCTGAAAAAAAAAAAAATAAATAAATAAATAAATAAATAAATAAATAAATAGAAAATTCCGCGGTCAGGGGATGGAGAGGACATCGAAATACAAACAGGCATTACAGTCAAAATGCTCGAAAAGTTATGTAATAGATAATTGTGATCTATTTTAACATTTTCAAACCATACGACATTTAGAACGCAATTCTTTCATTTTGTAAAGAATTTTGTTGCAAAATTTTACGGTGTCAGAGTGATTACCCGTCCATTTTCCCTTTCCCTTCCTTGACCTCCCTGTTCATCCAATCTTCATCTGTGGGATTTTTAGTGATGGAGCCACTTCAAGAGTTTGGTTTTTAAAAGAAATGTTGTAACTTTGGCTGACTTGAAGGACCGTATAACGTTGAATGTGTAGATGATTGCGCCACAAAAAACCATTAACCAACCAACCACTGGCGACCAGTAACGATCAACTGTCGAACACACTGTTCATTGGCTGGGGTCTCCGGTAATCAGATACCTTCCTTTTTCGTTCCCCATGTAATGCAACAGGATTTTTGTTACTTTGTATTTTTCTGATATCTTTTTCAAAAATGAAGTTTTCCGAATTCCTGCTTTTTGAATTCCACTCTTTAAACATGTCATATTTTATCTTTGTAAGCAATTTTTTTAAAAATATAAATTAAATATTTCTTTTTGAGAATGAAAATTAGACCCTTAAGTTTGCAAATAAAATATTTCAATTTATTAAAAAAAAAAAAAAAAAAAAAAAAAATTACTGAGAAAATACAGTCGGCAGCAAAATTTTCGAGCGCTGGCAATAATTCCTATGTAAAACAAAGTACGCTTAATACTACTTTGTTAAATAAATCCTTGTCGAGTCATGTTCTTAGTCAATCTAAGAACGTTATTCGACAAGGCTTTATTTAACAAAACAGTATTAAATGTATTTTTTTTTATATAGGAATTATTGCTAGCTCTCGAATAATTTTGCTGCCGACTGTAAGTGGCATGTTCGAAGAATGGAATTAAAAAAACAGAATTCGAAAAACTTTATTTTTTAACGAGATATTGAGAAAATATAAAGCAACAAAAATCCCATTGGAATACATGGGGAAGGAGAAAGGGAAAGTATCTGACTACCAAGAATTTAATGATGGGGACCACATTCAACAGTATGATCTAAATCGATAAATAGTCTGTAACTTGTAATAAATAAAGTTGTTTGTATTAAAGTTTGTAGCTTGTTCGTATTTTGATGTACAGTCGGCAGCAAAAGTATCCGAGACCTAGCAAAAATTCCTATGTAAAAAAGGTACACTTAATAATAGAGTTTTGTTAAATAAATCCTTGTCGAATCCTGTTCTCCGTCAGTCTAAGAACGTGATTCGACAAGAATTTATTTAACAAAACAGTATTAAGTGTATTTTTTTTACATAGGAACTTTTCCTAGTGCTCGGATACTTTTGCTGCCGACTGTATGTCATCTCAGAACCGAAATTTTTAAAATTGTTTTGTCGAACCTTGAGCGCAATCCTTTGAAATGTCTTTTTACTACAAATTTTCGACTCACTCCGCATTTTAGTTACAGCTACAGAGTGCGCTGAATAGGCCATGTTTAATTATGGCCACCATGTACATAACGTTGATTTTTGTTAATAATCCTTATTTTTAAATAGAGTTTTTTGTATAATGTTTTGGGGTTACGAAGCGGAAAAGACCATTCCCTCCGAGACGATCGTTATTATTTCTTCAGATCACCCCTAGGACCCTAGGAGTGAATCCTATGCCGTCGCCAATTGCTCACTGTGACGTAGCTCTTGTACGGCATTAAACCACTTCGAACGAACTACAAAATTTCATTATATAATCATATATCACTTTATTAAATACTAAGGATCCTCAAAAGGGGAGCTGACTCACAACTCATTTTGTTGCCCACTACTGTTGTCTTTTTTCGATTTTTATCGAACAAATTTTTGAAATTATGGGTGGTTTTTCAACTATTAATTATTCAAATCATTCAGAGATAGGATTTTGACCTGCACGATTTCGAAAAAATAGAAAAAGAAGAAATAGCGCAGTTTCGGCTTGGGCAACATTTTCGATGTGAGACGGCCTACAGTCGGCAGCAAAAGTATCCGAGCACTAGCAATAATCCCTGTCTTAAAAAAGTACACTTAATACTGCTTTGTTAAATAAATCCTCGTTGAGTCATGTTGTTAGTCTAAGAACATGATTCGACAAGGATTTATTAACAAAACAGTATTAAATGCACTTTTTTGATATCGGAATTATTGGTTAGTGCTTGGATACTTTTACTGTCGATTGCATTTTACCAGTATTCCTATTTCTGATTATTAGAAATATTTATGTTTTATTTATATTTTTTGCAAACATTGGTCGGTTCAGTCTGTGGACCGATCGAACCTCGTGTATCAATGCGTTTAGTTCTGCGAACCAGTCTGGATCAAAGTCGTTCAGTCTGATGTATGATGTATCAATGTTCTCGGTCGTGGATCAAATTTCTCAAAGAAATGTTCTAAGACATTAGACCACGTGACCGATCCATTGCTATGATTGGCCGTAACAAAAAACTGTAATTGCTTTATTCCATGAAGGATTGTATAAGAGCATTTTATTTTATTTTATTTATTTATTTTATTTTATTTATTTATTTATTTATTTGTAAATAACTGTGTAACTGTTTTACAATTAGAAAAGTTTGCATACATATGCATTGAAATGTAACACAATAATGCAAATTAAGATTAATGACAAATTTTTTTGATTTAATAAAATGAAATATTAAAATACTCCCTGCTAACAATTTTTTCCCTTTTGATTTAGCAAAATATGTTTGGGTACTACTGAAATATCGATAAGTTAATCTATATAAAACAGTTTTATGTTTGAATGCTAAATATTTGCATTAAATTTCAGCATTCACGTATTTAACAATATTTAAAAATCAATATTTAATTTATATTTAAATAAATAAAGAATAATAAATAAAATATTATTAATTGAAATCATAATTAAAAATGTGATTAAAAATCACATTAAAAAATTATTGATTTTAATCAAAAATAATTTTTTTTAATTTTTCAGCCTTTATATGTTTATATGTCTTACAGCATAATAAAACTTGATCCCACTTGTCATTTACATCAATGTTAAACATTTGCATTAAATTTCAGCATTCAAACATAAAAATAATATTTAAAATATGAAAAAGTTAACATTTAATTAATATTAAAAAAAAAAAAAAACAGATATTTAAAATGTTTAATGTACTCTTGATTAAAATTGTGATTAAAATCACTCAGAAATTTATTTATTTTTTTAAATAATTGATTTAAATAAAAATGTTATAGTATTTTTTTTTTTTTTTTTTTGGCAATGTGTAGTATTTTTATATGTCTTTGGTCTTATCAGTCTTATCCACGGAGTAAAAAGACAGGAGAAGAAGGTAACGCTGAAATTTTGTGATGTTGTTTTCTAATGTTTACAGATGGCGCCAGCGTGCAATCCTTCCTTCTCTCCAGCTTCCGCAATGTTATTCAATGGGGAAATGTCTCGTTTTAATTATTTTTTTAAAAATAATATCAAGCTGAAAAAATTTCGATTGAAAGCAAATTTCATTAAATAGAGTATTCTAACCAACATGTTTTTTTTAAGAGCCATTTTATACTAATTTTACTTTGAAAGAAAGCTTTTAAAAAATGACGATTCTTTTGAACCGAAGCTAGCTAAAACAGACAATTGGGAAGAAGGAGAATGGATGAAATTTTGTAAAGAAAAACAATAAACTTACTTTAGGTGCAGAAAACACGAACTCGGACTTTATTTTTCTCCTAGGGCTTTTTTTTGTTTTTCTTATCACTATCATAGCCTGTTTTACAACTAGGAACGAAGCATTTATTTGAAACATCTGAATTATGCAGTTTTAAGAACTTACAAAGAAATTAAATTGCTTAAAATAAAAAAATTTAAATGTACTTCAGCAAAATTCTATTGAAAACAACAGTATATCCGCGCCGAAGTAGGGAGGAATGACAAGTGGCGCCCTCAATATTTACCAAAAATTTAGATCACAGTTTCATAGCTTTCTCCCATTGGACCTTCAACTCCTATTAATATTACTCCGTGGTCTTATCTTATAACATCCTAATAAAACTTAATATTTGCTTTAAATTTCAGCATTCCAACATAAAAATATTTAACAAAAATTATAGATTAACAATAAATCCACTGAGTAATACTTATTTATTTTATTATTATTATTTTTTCCGATAGATTGTTAAAGTACAATAATGTATAATTGAGCGAAATAAATAAAAATTTGTTAGCTGGAAAAATTTCTAAAATCAAAATTTTATTTATTTATTATTTTTTATTTAAATAATTTTCTAATATATATATATATATATATAATTAATATTATTCCAATTTTTTGGCCATGTGCCTTTTATGTCTTTGGTCTTATCTTATAACATAATACATACAATTTGAGCCTACTTGTAATTTACACTGTATGCTAAATATTTGCTTTAAATTTCAAATTTCAGCATTCCAACATAAAAATATTTAACAAAAATTAGATTATTGACAATAAAACCACAGAGTAATACTTTTTTTTTTTTTTTTTTTACGTTAGATTGTTAAACTACAGTACTGAGCGAAATAATTAAAAATTTGTTTGCTGGGAAAAATTCTAAAAATAAAATTTTATTATTTTTTTTATTTAAATAATTTTCTAAAAAAATTATATAATTATATTTCTAAAAAAATTATATATTATAAAATTATATAAAAATAATTTTCTAAAAAAATTACAGAATTAATATTATTAAATCTCAGTGCATATGTACGTGACTATACAAAACAGGAAAAAAAAATTAGATATGCACTTACTTTTGCTTTATTCATATTTAAATTAACTTTTTGTTAATTTAAATATGAATAAAACAAAAGTATTAACAATAATTCAAGTTTTGTATTATTCATAGTTAACTTTAAACTAAGCCTACAGATGACAGCACTGACTTCAATCCAATAAAAAAGGTTCAGCCATGTATGTTTTCGACCGATCAATGGATCAAATGGCTCAGGAATGAATCACATCGGTCGAATTGATCTAGAGGCTGAACACTGCCATTGGCAGTGCTATACAGTATTTCTGGTCAGCAAAACATATCAAGAGTTTTGCCGACCGTCTTGCATTCGAGTGTCAAAATTAGCGCGGTATTTTTGTGTTTGTTTACGTTTCTGATCTTCATCGTTTGCATTTATTTTATAAGTTTTTAATTTAATGTAGTTGAAGTTAGAATTTAAGTACGTAATGAAATTTATTTTATGGATCCATCGGAGATTGAATTTTTAGCGGAGAACGAACTAATATCTATAATTCCTAATTTTTCTCAAGGAAAAATACACTTAATATGTGGAGATTTAGGGCCCTTTACTCCTAGCATACCTCTTCAAGTTCCTATATGGCTGGCTATTAATTTACGTCAAAGACAAAGATGTCGTATAATCCCTCCAGACTGGATGTCCGTTGCTAATTTAACTGAGCTTAAGCAAGAAGAAATTGATTCTGCAATTTTCACTCCTATGCCAAGTCCGCATTATAAAGAAATTGCTCATTTGTTATTTAGTGTTGCCGTACCAGAAATTCCCGATGCCGAGGAAATACAGGCACTTATTAAAGATATTTGGGATATACGGATGTCAAAGTTGCGCAGTTCCGTTGATGCATTCATCAAAAGTGGTGAAAGTCATGCACAAGTTGATAATTTGACAGTGTTTGAAATAAATTTTGTCAGACCACTTTTGACAGCAGCGTTATATCAGTTACAGAAATTTAAACGGGTAATTTTCCTTATAGAAAAATCTTTTTCTGTGTGTAAATGGTTGTGATTTATGAGTTTTTTTTTTTTTTTTTTTTTTTTAAGCATAAAGCTTATTTTCTATATTTTGATCTAAAAAAGAAAGAAAATTAGAATGTGCAACAAGTACAGAAACAAGAGACATAATACAAAATGTATTAAAGTGTTTTTAAACTCAGCATTTCTTTTTGAGATTTTAAATTAATCTGCAGAACTCAATCAGCACTGTTTCTGCTACTAGGATGATATATGGACTCAAATTATTTGAAGTGCAATAGCATTAAATTAAACAACATATTATATGGGGGGGGGGGAAATTACTCAAACAACCTATTATAATTTTTTCTTTTGTTTATTTAACCACTTCTCTTATTTTTATTTATTTGTACAACTATTAATTATTTAATGTTCTAAAAGTCACGTGGAGTCACTCCAAATTTTTCTCTTTTTTTTGTCTTAACTATTTCATTCTCAATTTTTTCCATCCATAAAACAACAAATCTTATATTTAGTCATAAATTTATTTTAAAGGTAATATACATAAATATTTCTTTTTAAATAGGAGTAATAGCATAGTACGAATTAATATATCTTAACAAAGCAACTGAGAGGTCTGTGTTTATGTTTAATATAATCACAGATGCTACTTAAAATTGTAAGTTTTCAATAAATAAAAATATCAAAATTTTGGAAAAAGTACATATATTGCAATTAATTAAAATACAAATTATGAACAATAAAAACTATTTCAAACAGTTAATTTACTTAAATTACCCAAAACAGGAAACTGATTCTGATATTATTATTAGAATAGAGTAAAATATACTTTCATTTATGAACAAAGATAGTGAAATCATCTAAAATATATATTTTTTGGTGGTAAAATGTATATAGATTTTAATAGTGTTCATTTTGAATCAGCGGGAGTGTTGGTAAGAAAGAAAATCTGAAATGTTTTGATTCCAATTGGGATCACGGGGAATGAAAGGGTTAAAAGTGTAAGTTTCATAATGTATTAATAAAATATTTTTGTAATGTATTTTAAATACATTACAAAAGTTATTATGGATATATTTATAAAACTTAATACTTTAAGATGATGGTATAAACAGGGTGCGAAATTTCCACTCGCCAGCTTGCCATTGGCGAGTGGAATTTTTACTGTGGCAAGTAAAAATTCGGTCTAGTCATAGATAGAATTCTTACACAATACGGTGACAGAAAACATTCTTTTTAGATATTTAACCTCTCCTTTTTAGATTCTCGGAGAGCCGAATCTGTGTGTGTGCTGCCCAAGATCGTCCCAACCTGGGAAAGGAAAAATGCTTAGTGCATACATAAAAGTTTTAATGTCTTCGGCAGTTTTGTTTCGCCCACCTTTCCAAGCAGAGTGATAATAGACGAGCAAAGAGCCTCTTTGTCCATCGCCTACTATCCAAGAGATGAGATATGCGAAAGTTTGCCTATGCGATATTGTCACATAAAAATGAGCCCGAGTCCTTTTAAAGATACTGCCTATGTATATTTTGTTGAATAATGATAAAAAAACAGTTCATATTTTCAAGTTTTTGCTGAAACACCAGTGATCTGTCCTTGTAATGATTTGTAAGCAACGATTTTATTGAAAAAGGTATTCCGAAAGGGCTATTTCAAATGACAACAATGAACAAGTTATACACATTGACATTCCATCTGATAACAAAAATAAAATGGACGAAGGAGACATTTTTATAAAAAGTTAAGTAAATAAATGGATAAAAAAGGAAGCTTAATCTTTCATAATACAAAGATTTTTACTGGATATTGTTTGACAAAGATTTTTTTTTTTTTCTTTATCACTCTTTGCATTTATGTTATTAGATATTTTAATCTTTTTCAAATCTCAAATATGATACATTATAATGATTTTTAATTATAGATGATTATGAAACATGATGATATACGACACACTTTTAATATATATAATTTTAGACATATTTGTAAAAGCTTTTCAAATAGTTAGGAAAAATAAAAAACCCAAAATAAAGGAAAGAAGGAAAAAAATAACCCTATTTTGTGGCAAGTAAAACTTTTTTGTTGGCGAGTGTAATCTGAGTTAAATTTCGGGCACTGTATAAAGGTTACATTATGTTTGGGAAATGGAAAAGTACTTTTTTCTTTTCTCCCAACTATAAAAAACTTTTGTGGGCGCTTTAATTAACTTATACAAGGAGGAAAGATCATTTTACAAAATATTATACTTAAAGTGTTACGGGAGTTGAAATAAATATCATGTGGCATATTTTTTGAAATCTTAAGTGATTCTTTTATCTATCATATTTGCAATGCAAACTAAAAATAAAAGAAAAATTAATATAGTTTATGAAGTTTAAAAATTCCCTAAAAATATTTGACTTGTAAATCAAGTATTTTTAGAGAATTTTTAACATAAAAAGAAATTGGGGAAATATCAGATGTTTGAAAATTATCTGCACTCCTAAATCTTGTTTTTGATATTATATGTAATGACTGTTTATACTTGGTTTAATGAAAAAATTACTAGCTTGATGTTAAACATGAAATAGTTGCTGCTTAAATTATTATTTTACTTATTTATTTTCCCACAAAATTAAATTGGAATTATAGGAACAACTATAGTATTTCCCCACAACTGAATTTGGCGATTTTTCTTTGGTGAAATGCCATTTTTGGAAGTGGTTGCCATGGATTCCAAGTGTAATGTAAACAAAAGCAAAATGCTTTATTCAAAATGGCCTCATTACCAAAATTATTTAAGCTTTTTTTTAAAAATAATAAAGTACATATTTAAAATTGACTTACCGCACTATTCATCATAAAAGATCTTCCTAAATTTCGCTACTTCAAAGCTTATGAATATATATAAATATATGCTTCCCGTTCATTTATACAGTTCAAATGTTCTACATTTAACAGTAAAATACGATTCTATAAATTAAAATTCCATTTACCATTTCTTTTAATTATTTTTAAAACCGATTTTTAAAAATAAGTTTCTTTAGATAACATGAAAGGAAAACGCAATCTACTAATAAGCAATACACATGTAGCTAAATACGTCTTGCTACATGCTTTATTTAATCGATTCACATTTTTTCAGAAAGAAAAAAAAAAAAATTTCTCTCTCTCTAAATAATTCACTCAAAAAAATCCTGATTCACTACTACTAGATGCCATACGTAAACAAAATAAAATAATAAATAAACAAAATAAATTAATAATAAAGAATAAAAAATATGACTGTTTAATATAATGGTACTTCACCAGCTGAAATAGAATAGAATAAATGGTTGCCATGGTAATTAAAAAAAAAAAACCACTGATTGCTATGGCCATAAAAAATAAACAGCATGCAGGCTGCCATATTATAAATTGCAAAGAATCCAGAACGACATCGTTATTGTTCAGAATGGTGCAAAAGAAAAATCGCCAAATCTAGTTGTGGAGAAATGCTATAATAGTTGTACCAAATTATGCAAAAATATTAATTTTTCATAAAATTAGACATTAAAATTGGAATTGACGCCTAGATCCTAGAATTAATTTTGCTTTTACTTTCATAAATGTTTAGCAATAAAAATATGTTTTTTTGCAGGCTGCCAACTCTTCTCAGTCTGATAGTCAAAATCAATCTGGTAGTCTGCTCTAGAGCATTGATTGATTGATTTTACATTGGACAAAGGTAATATGCGTTACAGTTTTTTCTCAATTAGGCAAGTATAGTAACTCTAATACATTCAATTTGTATTTTTTAGTCACACTTGCTGAATTTTTAAACGAATTTAGTAAGCTAAAAGGTTAAATTATATTAATTAAATAAACGAAGTTAATTACTACATTAAATAAATTTTAAAAAAAAATAGCTAATTATGAAGAATACAACTACGCCATGTTCCGCGAGTCGATCAAAATAACCACCAATGAAAACATTTGTAACGACAGCAGCGCAGTAGCTCCAGATAGAAGGTGGCGCCATATTTTGAAAAGGCAGAAACCAGCAGAACAACCCAAATCACTCACAGAGAAGCCGTCTGATGAGAATCGGGATCCCGATCGAAAGATTTAACGGCAAACAACGAGGTAGTAAAGGTTTTTAAATTTATTTAATGAAGCTAAAAGGTTTTTACAAAGTGGTTAACCAGAGTTTTTCCCACATGGTTTCCAGCAAGTTGCTGTGTTCTGCCTACTCTTTGGTGAACTTTCAACTAAATCCTGGAAAAAAGAAACATGCAGCTTTTCAACTGAACCCAGAAGATCCAAATTTAAAATAGTGATTTATAAAATGCCAGTTACCAAAATAGAAGAAAATGACCTAGAGAAGATTAAGTCAAAGAGTCCCAAATCAAGAAGTCCCTATAGTAAAGATGGGTATTAAATCCAAGTAAAAACTACAACATCTAGAAGCCGAAGAAAAAAAAGAATGGGAAGCAGACAGCTGTTTCGGTAGCATTTAGCGTACCATCTTCAGTGCAGAAAGAAATGAGAGAGAAGTGCTCTTATATATAGGGAAGGAATGCTGGTCAATCAGTAGAGTTATGTAGAATGTGAAGGATTGGCCAATAGGAATTTAAGAAATACTAGTTGTGAAAAACGTAGACGAAATTAAGAAAATGTGGATTGAATATAAAATTTCTGACATGGGGTACAGCGAAATCACAATTAACAATTATTTTAAAGATTTTTATTAATATAAAAAAGCTTCAAAGAAATCGAGTTCATGAGTGGATTTAGGCCTGCAAATTATTTTAGCTAAATCAAATTTAAAATTATGGTTTTCCTCCCAACAATGCTTAGAAATAGTCGATTTATTGGTTTCTTGCTTACGGATGTACAGTCGGTAACAAAAGTCTCCGAACACTAGCAAAAATTCCTATATAAAAAAAGTACACTTAGTACAGTTTTATTAAATAAATCCTTGTCGAATCCTGTTTCTAGACTGACTAGGAATAGGATTCGACAAGGATTTATTTAACAAAACTTTATTAAGTATACTTTTTTCATATAGGAATTTTAGCTAACATTCGGAGACTTTTGTTACCGACTGTAAGTAATATGTTCTTTTAGGCAGAATTTAAGACTGTTTAGTTTGGCCAGTGTATGACAAACCACACTGGGAGGAAATACTATTGATGCCCCAGGAATTATGTATATCTATAGGATCTTTTAATGGATAAAAGGGTTTATTGCAGGGTTATTGATTTTTTATATTTTTTTTTTCAAAAACTATTTTTTTTTATTTAATTTGAATTTTTTCAATTTAAATCAAGATTTATTTGATTTTAATGATTTTTATTATGTAATCATACATTATTGTACAACATTTGTATTTTATTATGTGTATATGTGTGTATATATATATGCACAATATCCACACTATCAATCATTTTACTTAAATTATAAAAATATAAATAGTATTCTAATAGAAAAAATCCATGTAGACATTTATTACCAATATTTTTATTCAACATAGTATCTTTGTAATAAGTGTAATTTTATAGCAATCATAAATGTGGTAATATGAGCCACTCAACTTGTAACTTTGACTTTGTAGTTACAATAATGTATTGAAATAAAGTAAAATCTTACCAATGTTATTGAACACATAAAATAACTTTGGAAAAGGATAATTCAATAGGAAAAATGACATAAAACTGAAGCAATGTATTAAGAAAAAGAAATTTTTACTCATAGTTTCTAATCAAAATAAAAAGAATAGGGAGTTAAAGGGGAAAGAAAAAAGATTATATCCATTTTTTTTTTTTTTTTGAAACTGTAAAATACAAATTTTCACTATGTGAAATTTTTTCATTTTGCAATTTCAAAATAAAATATTAAAAATATAAAAAATACGTTTTTAAAAAAGGTCCATCCATTTAACAGTTGGGAATTTTCTGAGTGTGAAAACAGAATTTAAATATATGTATTAGTTAATAAGTTATTTGTAAAGAAAATTTCCCCATAGAACAACATTGGCTCGGGTTTCCGGCGACTGTAAGTGAAGAGGGTCGTTAAGTTTAACAAATACCATTTGAACCAAGAATTTTTTTTCACACTTACCCAATAACAAAATTTACGTTTTCATTGCTGTCTTAATACTTTCACTTATTCTTTTATCTTTTCTTATATTTAGAGGGTATAATTCATTAAACAAGCAGTGATAGCAACCTCGAACTGTATTTAACTGACTGTATGTTGTTAAATTAAAAGGTTATGATGTTTTAAAAACTTTTTGGAGCCTTCAGGGCTTTTTAAACACTACAATGTAAAATATGTTATTACTTTTAAAATATCATATTGTTAAATGACATAAACTGGTATGAGAGCCAAATAAACAAGGAAATACTTTCCTTTCGAAATATCATCTGCAAGGTGGGCAAAGGTGAAGTAGAATATATGCATAACATTAATCAATGAATTATACACTAATTAAATATTTACAATTCATACACCAGTGCTTTTATAAATAATTAAAATATATAATGAATTATTAAAATGTATAAAAATAATTTTAAAAAGTTAAAGTATAATTTATTTTTGTGTTTATTAATGTTGCTTAGTAGAGATGAATCTAAAGTTAAGAAATGAGAAATATTAGCTTGTCTAATGAAATAGTTTGTTATATTTTACGAATTGTATTTTTTAAATTTACATAAGAAATAATTAAAAATCTCATTTTTTAAAGTTAGATAAACAATTTCCTTCCATTAAAGCCAATAACTTTGGTATTTAAAAGAAGTGATTTAAATCAGTGATTTTTATCAAAAAAAAAAAAAAATCAGTTGATTTAAATCACTACAACCCTGGTTTATTGGAAGGTGAAGAAATTATTTTAAAATCATATTGCTTGAGAATTTTAGCTATGGCATGACTGGATTTAGTAGAATAGGGTAAAACAATACTGATATTAGAAGAAACTGATTTAGTAGATGAAGTTGTATTTTTTGGATGGCTTTACCTATAATGGAAGAGAGAACCTCTGTCAATTGCCATGGCTTTTCAGATCTTTGATTTCATCGGAACAGATATTAAGGGCACAGATAAATAATATCATTACAATATAAATTTAAACATCTCTGATATTAGTTTTAAAATGATTATTTGATTTATTATATTTAAATATACCTTTTTTAAAATCCTTTATAAAAAGTTGAGCTTATATATTTCGGCATCCCAATCGGGGCCATCTTCAGATCTCGAAATGACAACTAAAGCTGGGCAGTCTTCATTTGGAGCTCTGAAGATGGCCCTGATTGGGATGCCGAAATATATAAGCTCAACTTTTTATAAAGGATTTTAAAAAAGGTATATTTAAATATAATAAATTTGAAATTAATCCTTTTTAATTTTAAAATGTGATTATTTGATTTTGATTATTTTCTATGGAACAATATAATCGTTTGGGTAGGTAGTAGTTTATAGAGATCCAGAAGTTTTGACAGGAATATATGGGAGAGGAGATAAAGGTTGTTTATGGTTTTGGCTGATTTTAATTAAAGTCACACTAGATCTGGCTCTTTAAACGTTTATGTTGAAATTTCTGATAGCAGCTGGGATTGGAATTACATAATAACGTGTGACATATGCTAATAATGTGCTCAGAACTTTTATTTTTTACATGTGGTTTCGTGTGGCGATGAAACTTAATTTGAAAGAGGATTGCATATTTATATTTTGTTTACCAGTTTTTTTTTAATCTTATTTTCTACAGAGCCTTTTATTATTATTATTATTATTTAATAAGAGTAAAAAGATTAAGACTAGCTATTTGTGGTTATACATGAGTGTTAAAAGCTTGGGGGAAAAAAAGTAAATAAAAATTACTAAAACACATTTTTTTTAACAATATGATTTATATATTAGTATTCTTTGTTACAGGAAATAGTACCTGCATTACCAGATATTATTTGAAATATTTTGTTTTCGCATGTGTATACTCATTTCGGGCAAATGTTTCATGTACAATAATATTTAACCTTTGACTACCACTATTTTGTAAAAGTATTTTTTGTCACTTTAAATCACAAAAATAAAAATATTAGGTGCACTGTAAAAAAATAACTATTACTAGAAACCAGCTGCAAGAAACTCTCTGTGATTGGAGAAAATAATTATTTTCTCCAATCACAGAGAGTTTCTTGCAGCTGGTAATTGTTATTTTTTTACAGTGTAAAGTGAAGAATATGCTCGAAAGTATGGTTATTCAAAAACATGAATCATATGCACTAGGCATGGCACATAATAGGTTGTAAAAATAATAGATTTTTGGAACTTATTACCAAAGGTAGTATATGAAACTAAGTAACCTATTACTGAAAAATAACTGTTTGCTATTACTAACCTATGCTAAATTAAGTATGAAATATTTTGTAGTTGTATGTTTTTGAAAGTTTTGTCTTGTTTCATTTAAATTATTTGTTAAATTCATTTGATATGTTTATAAATTTTAATATATTACATTTAATTTTCCTTTTTTTTTTTTTTTTTTCTGATTACTTAAATTCTAAAATAGTCATCTTTTTGATTGATATTAATGTTGCCCCCGTGGCAGAAACACGGCGACAATGTCGCAGAAACAGAAATGCTCTTGCAGAAAGATTTTACTAAAGTCAAATAAATTTTGACATTTTGTTGACAGAAAAAAAAAAAAAAAAAAAGAGAGAAAGAAAGAAACTCAAAGAATGGTTTATAAACTGTTCTGCAGAACAAATTTTCGTTTCTGCAGATACGATCGCCTCAATCCTGAATAAGGAGAGGAGATAAAGCGGATGTAACTCACTTGGGGTATCTTTGATACGGCATGCATTAGCGATGCCCCCACATGCACAGAATTTTTTTCCTTGTTAACTACTACTATTATCAATAACTCATATTAATTTTACAATCACAAGTTAAAAATAACTCTCATTATGTACATTTATATGAAATTTTGTACTATGCTGCCCTGTTACAAGTTTACAAAAAATGCGATCACAGCGTCACCTGTTGATCAATTGATCCCCAAATCTAATCAGCACCAGTTTATGTCAGAGTGCAACTAAATACCAAATTTGGTTAAATTTCATTCATTGGTTCGTGAGATACAGCATCCACAAAAAACATGATACACACAGACAGACATTTTCTAAAAACTTTCAATTTGTGTTCAAGATATCCCAAAATGTGTAAATCCATCAAAAAACGGAGGTAGAAAATTTTCACGAATCCAATACTTTCTCTGTATTACATATAGAAGAAAGTAAAAATTATAATGTTTAGTTTTTTTTTATTACGAGTAAAGTTTGTATAAATTAAAGAAAAGTACACTGTAAAAGCAAACTGATGTTTTTACAGTTAAATACCATATTTTTAATTGTTTTTATCTTCGATAACTGTGACCTTTCATAAAATGAAATATTTGCCCCAAGTGAAACGTGTACCGTCAAATTTGGAATCGTTAAAAGTGTGCCACAACAAAAAAAAAAGGGTTGAGAATCACTGGCTTAGATGGTTAAAAATCAGTTTTAAATTAAATTAAAATACTGGAATTCTATAAAAATTTGTTTTCTTCATAGCATAAAATTAGATTGAACAACAGAAAGATTTTATTTATCAATATTGTGATATTTAAAAATATTCAACATGTGATAAATAATCTTAAAGTTTCCATGATAATGTTTTACACAAAAAGAATTTTGTTATATATACTAGTTATTTTATAATATAAATTAATAGTTTTGCTCCACCAGTGGTTTACAGGTTTTGTTTTCCAAGTGGATAAACAAGCAGTGTTGGGTTTGAACCCAGGTCTTAGTCATTGTCCTAGTTGTTTGGAGAGTTCTGTGGCTTTCTCTCAAACTTGTGCAAATACAGGCTACAACTCCTTAGACAATATGGACTCTGCGCCCAGATCTAGGTCCCAAAAGTAGACAATCAGCCCTAAAACCCACACCTAGGCCTGGGTGATGTAGAATATCTTACATTGTGATATATAACAGGGTTGGCAATAATAATAATTAACAATTACGGTAAAGTATATTTTTAGTGAATTAATTATAAATAACGTACACAAACATCAAACCGTCTCAATTATATATATTAAAAGCAAAAACTGTTTTATTTAAGAGACAAAAATTTAATATGTTTATATAGGTGAAACTGGCTGTACAGGAAAAATTAGACTACAAGAGCACAGACGATCTTTTAAAAATTGCAACCAAAATTCTAAAATTGTAATCCATTCAATAGAAACCAATCCTATTCCTGATTTCGATAATATAAAAATTCTAAATTCTGGTTTTCATAATTATAAATCGCGTAGTTTCCTTGAGAGCTGGCACACTGCCAAGCATCTCCACATTATCAATGAAGCATGCGCACTGGCTCCTCAATATTCGGTACTCCTTTAAATTCCTTGAGTGTTCATGTTATGTTTGCATATTGTGTTGTAATTACTGATGAGGAAACCCGGACGGGTTTCGAAACGTCTAGATTTTAATTGTCTTTATATGTATTGTTTTTGAAATGTATTTTAACTTAAATTTTTGTCTCTTAAATAAAACAGTTTTTGCTTTTGAATTATAAATAAGTTTATTTAGCATTTGACAAAATTTCACAAAATGCTTCTTGTTTAAAGTGTAGAAAAAAATCTTAGGTTTTCCAAAAAATTTTAAATATTCTTTATTTCATCATTGGTTTCTATCATTAAAAAAAGCTGAAGTTTCTTCTTTTTAATTTTTAGGTTCAGCAGATAAGGAATTTTTTTAAAAAGCTATACCACAAATTAACTGAAGAAAATAAAATTATATTAATGCTGTACTGGTACTGAAAAGAAATATATGTATTTTTAAAGTTTTTGTTATGCCATTATCATATTTATATGTAAATATATTTATTGAAATCATTTCTCATATTTATTGATGTATTAATTATTGCTCAAAATATTATTGAAATACAATGAATTTTATTTTAGTAAGCATTTTGATAATAAAATTACTGAACCTCTACATGATTGATTGTTGATTTATAATAATTTTAAAAAGATTTTTTCTCCCTTCTCTTTTTAAATTTAACAACTTTAAACAGGGTTGGTTCACACTAGGAAAAAATATTGAATGGGATTTTCCCACTTTAACAAAAAAATTAAGTGGAATTTTTCAGATATAAATGAGAAATTACATAGTTTACATTTTACAATTTCTTTCTCAAGAATTACATATAGAGGAAGAGTCGGGAGGAATGGGACACCTAAAATTATTCTTAAAATAAACATTGTTTTTAATTTCTAACACTTACACCAGGTGAAGTAACTACAGCCCCATATTTGTTGCTATGTATCATTTTAGTTGGAGAATTCTGTAAGTTTATGTAACAAAAAAACTATTTTATAACACCAAAAGTAAACAACTGCTTAATTTTCAAGGCAAGTTTTCAACGTCACTCACTGATGTTAGCATAATTACTTTTCATATTTTATATACCTAATAATATAACTTTTATGAATTAGTAGCTAAATTAAGCCTAAAAGTAGCATGTATCTAATAATAAATTATTTTTTGAAAAATAATGTAAAGGGAGGGATCGGACATGTAAGAAAAGGAAGAAGAATGAAGATTCTGATACTTCTTAAACAGAGAATATCAAAAGACAGATGAATGAATAGGTGGAAGACACAAAACAAATTCAAAATCATGGAAAATATTGGGTGTGGCACTCACATGAGTTTTGTTTACCCTTTTAACTTTTTAAAAATACTTTATTTGCCATATATGTATGAGGAATTCATTTTCATTCCTGAGCAGTTTTCCTGGACATAGTAAAATATACAAAAGAAATTACATTCACTAATTACAGTTAGGATTTCTTGGTAATATTTGTTCTTGAGATATGCTGATAACACAAACAGACTAGACACTAAAAACCTTATTAATATTCAGGGAACCACAAGACATGTAAATATAACAAAATCTTAATTTTGAATATTTGAACTAAAAAACAGTACTTTCTCTGCTAGAAGTAAAAAAAAAAAAAAAAAAGATGAATTAATCGAGCATTTGAAAATTTTTATTTAATTGGTACATTATATTCTAATGTTGGATAAAATAGATGTTATTAGTAATTAATTACCTTACATACATAGTAACCCACTGTTTTTGTCATTTTTCATAGTATGTCTGTATATTATGTACTTATTTTAACTTCATAAACATGTCCCATCCCTCCCTCATAGAAGGTAGGGATGGGACATTTTTATGACTATGTTAATTAGCTTCTAAAATTAATATTTTAATAATTAAATATATATATATATATATATATTTTTAAGACGTTAAATTGTTTCAGTTTGTTTCTCTGAAACTTACAGTGTTGTATCAGTAAAAGTAAATATGTAAAAAATATTTTTGTCAAAACTGTCCCATTCCTCTCTACTCTCCCCTATGCAAATTAAACAATTGTAAAAATGATCAAATAAACGTACTTTTCCATTTCGTAGTTAAGAAGGAATGCTGCGTGAACATTTAGAATCTAAATTTTTATCAGAAATGTAGAAAGAATTGTTCCAGTTCTTATCTTTTAATCTGTTTCAAAATTACTTTCTCTTATCCATAGATATGATAGAAAAATTATTATTATTATTTTTTTTTTTAATCAAAATTTCGAAACTGAGTTTTTGTTATATTTACACGTTTTGAGGTCCCCAGAATACAAAATCATGTTATTAGCAGTTGGTCCGTCTGTGTATCTGTTATCAGCATATCTCAAGAACAAATAGTAGCAGGAAGTCCGAATTCTGTATTCTATAAATTAGTGATGTTATATTAAACTTTTTGTTTAATTCAAGCAAATGTTTCATGTACAGGGCCATCCAAGAAAATTCAAATACACTACATTTATGGGGAAATTTCAGGTAAATATAGTGTAAAATCTATAGGCTGCCTTAACCATCTATCTGACTGCCGATGATGGATGTATCCGGTCACTGAACTGTACTTTTTTCCCACTTCAAGATTATATAATTATGAATTTTTAGATCATATTTTAGATTTGAAGCTTTTAATAATGGTTATAATCTTGTGCATAGTTACATTTTTAATCTCAAGTTGACTTACGAATCATTTTAATACATAAAAAAACTACTGTGAAAGCAATATTACAATCTTGTCCTTTTCAGACATGGTCAAAGGGTTAAGCAAAATAAAATGAACATATTTTTTTTTTTTTTTTTTTTTTTTTTTTATATATATGCATAAAAATATGTTCTGTGTAAATTGTGATGTAGATATCTTTTATCATTTGTTTACAGGGCTGTATTTGGATACCTTGGGGATATATTTGAAAATTTCTGGAATTGTATTTTATTTTGTGTTAGGTATTTTTCATATCAGACTAAGTTTATTTTCACAATGTGATGTGCATACAGTTTATGGAAAATATACAGGTCTACCAAAATTAAGCTATATGTTCATTTCTATGGAAGTACTTTGATTCATTTTGCTGTGTCGACGATCACTGCTCATGAAGTAAAATTCATTTTTCATACCCATACTGTAAACAAAGTATTTTTTGAAGCCCTATTTTCAACTCTGTTTTTTTTGTATAATATCAAGTTTTAAAGTCCCCTGAATATGAAAGTCCAATTTTTCGCTGTTGATCTGTATATATATTTGTTATCAGCAGAACTTGAAAGCAAATAACTGTGAGAAATTTAAATTTGGTATTTAAGTTCGTATTAGGTTGTCAGTTGAAAAATTTGATCAAGATTGACAAGTTTGAAGGCAAATCAATTACAGCCTTGTATTTTTTTTTAATAAATGTAAGTACTGTAATTGAATAGTGGTTACAGGACAGAGGGACAGAAGCCCATCCCTCACACATGATTGCATGTCAAATAAAACTGTTCCTAAACCTATTTTAGATTATTTTTAAAGTAGATTTAATATTATTTTACTTTATTGATCTTATGACTTAATGTGCAATTTGTCTTTATAGTATTGAAATGCAGGCTTAGAGAAAGTCGTGTGAGTGACACACCAGATTATTTTTTATTTGATTTTGGTTCAAAGGGTGCTATTCAACAGAAGTGCATTAATTAGAATAACCAAAATTATTTCATACATAGTTGCGATCTTTTGCTGCCATACATTGTAGCTATATAAATAAAGCAAAGAATTTGTCGGCAGAACACATCTGGGCGGACCACTACTGTTTTTGATTGGTCTAGATTAAATTCCTTTTTGATGAAAGTCAACCATTTTTTTTTTTTTTTTTTTTTTTTTTTTTTTAAGTAAAAACTGATGATTTTTTTTTTTTTTTTTTAAGCTACTTCATAGATGTTATACTTTTTTAAAAGAGCTCTAAAAACTGTTCATTTTTTGTGAGGACACTATATATGTCAAGTTATTAGATTTATAGATATTCCGTTGCAAAGTTTCACAACACGATATCATTCGATTGCTTTTATCTTAAAATAAGTGTCTAATATTAAACAAAAAACAGTCTAAAATTAAAGAATAATGAATAACTTTTTAAAAAATATCAGTTTTGAAGTTCTAAAAGCTGCAATTTTTAAATTACAACATACTTATTTCCCATACATAGTCCATTAAATTTGTAAAACAATTGTTATTCATTCTTGAGACTCATTCACATAAGACCATAGAGCATTGTTGCAAAACGAGTGCATGGTTGGTTGGGTTTTACGTCGCACCAGTGCTGCACAACAGGCAATTATAATTTCTATTATATCTCTAGATCATTGTACTTGTATTTACTTAACTTATTTGCTTTATAGATGCAAATTTTATGTATTTAATTTTATAAATTGCTGATAATACTTCTGATACACCATACCATGTCTGACATTTCTGGCCCACAGGCAAATTTTGTTTTGCTGCAGACCCCATAGCAGAAAATGCAAGACGCGTGACGTACGTCGCAGATTTTTTTTTAGTCTGCAGATTATTTCTAAATAATTATTATGCAACAATTCCAAATCTCACGATTTTGACAGGAAAGATAGCGATTTTCAATCTCTTTCCATCCACAACATAAATGTCAATATTCATTTTAAACACACTTTATTAAATTCTAGAACCTATAAAGAGGTAGAACTGTTCAATATTTCTCACTCATGTAAATTTTTTGTGACACCCCCCCGCCTTCCCTTACTCCTAGTTAACTATCGGCTATCAAACAGATCGCAGAATCCTTGAGATTTCAATTTTTTTTCCTCCATCAGCAACATAAATGCCAATATTATTTTTTTAAACTTAATTAATTAGATTCTAGAATTTATAAAAAAGTAGAATCGTTCAACATTTCACTTATATTTGTTTTACTCCCCCCCACCCTCCCCGCTAACAATCAGTGATTGAACTTTCCACAAAAGCATTGTAATTTTTAAGCTTTTTCATCCACAGCATAAATGTCAATATTCATTTGAAATATACTTTATTAGATTCTAGAATCTATAAAGAAGTAAAATTGTTCAATATGTCTCACTCATTCAATTTTTTTGTGACTCCCCCCCCACTAATGATTGGCAATCAAACGGCTCGCAGAATTCTTACAATTTCAAATCTTTCTCTATCTGCAACATAAATCTCAATGTTCTTTTGAAACTTATTTACAAAGATTCCAAAACCTATAAAAAAGTAGAGTTGTTTACTATCTCACACTTGTATACTTGCTTTACCCCTCTCCCACCCCCTCCTCTAACGATCGGCAATCAAACGCTCCATAGAAGCATTGTGATTTCCAATCTTTTTCCATCCAGAGCATAAATGTCACTGTTCAATTTAAACTTACTTTATTAGATTCTGAAACCTATAAAGAAATAGAATTGTTCAATATCTCCCATTCATATAATTTTTTGCCCCCATATTTCTTACAAATTTCTTAAAAATAAGAAAATTAGTATTGTTATTGTTTAGGATATCAGTCATAATCCTTATATTATAACAAGAAGTGTAGTAATTGAAATTTTCAACATGATAGTTAAAACCATCAAAAACAGTCATGTGCCAAACACCTGTCAATTGATTATAAGTAATGAAAGCAATGTATTCAGTAAATTTTTGATATCAAGTAAATTTAAAGTCTCATGAGTTCAAGAAAGTGTTTTCTGGAAATTAGTCATTCTGTATGTGTGTAGGAAAGGGATTGAATCTGATTATTATATCAAGGAAGTGACAAAAAAGATATCAAATTTTTTAACTAAGGCAGGTCCAGTGTATAGATAAGTTTGTTAAATTTTGGTAAAAATCTGAAATTGGGAGTTTTTTTTTTTTTTTTCTGGAAGTGGAACTGAAAGTCAGTATCATGGGCGTCGGCATACAGGGGCAAGGGGGGGCACTTGCCCCCACCTGGAAAATTCTAATAAGTAAATAATTATTTTAAAAAATTACATTTAAAGCTGTGTCATTAGAATTAAAATAACCAAATAAAATTTGTCACAGAGCCAATTAGAGTCAAACCGACTCAACCTGCATTTATAGATTGTCTCTAACCTTTCCCTGCAAACAGATTTTAAATCAACTTGACAGTACGTTTACCGTATTAATGTTAGTTTAGAATAAGTTGTATAATTTCTATAAGTAAAATGTTGTAGCTTAAACTGCATGCCTTAAAACTTGTTGTTGTAAATGCTTACACACACTGGCTTGCTTAATTACCTCAATCAACCAACCAATCATTTAAATCTAATTGAATTTGCAAAAACATGGTGAAATTTTGCAATTTGAAGTTTGCCCCCTCCTGAAAAATTTTCTGGCGACGCCACTGGTCAGTATCTAAAAAAAATGGCTCATGATTTTCTTCAAATATGTTGTATAAACCCCCATTTAAATGCTTCTTTGTATATAATAATCAGTTACGACCAGAAAATTAATAAGCATTTTGATTAGGTAAATCAGTTTTAGGTTTCAGAAGTGGTTATTTAAAAAAATACCGATTTCCTTCAAACTTATATTATTTTTTTTATAAATGTCCTTTTGTATTTATTAGTTGGTTGCAATAGGAAATTGGTGGTTGTCCTGATTAGTAAAATATCAATAAAAGTTCAAATAAAGTAACAGTCAATCTAAAGAGCAAAGAACATCGAACACAAGTTACAATGTAATTGAATTGTGAACTATGAATCAATTTAAAATATTTATTCCGAATGGTAATGTAATAGAAATTAATGTAATGACGTGTTCTTTAATTAGTCAGGCTACATAAACCTTTTTATTTTTTATCTAGAAAAAAAAGTACCGTAAAATCCCGAAAGTACCCCCCTCCCATTTTTTCCCCCATCCAACAAAGCTACATCCAATCTTCAGGCGCACTTACGGTACATCAGCATTGCACGCGCGCCAGTAAATCTAGCTCACTGTTTCATTGAAACCTGTTTTCGACCATCAAGGTCAGTGCCTCTCCGCAAGTGTCACGTGATTGAATTGCTCCTACTTGCTTGGATTTTGGAGTTTAGGGAGCCAATCCCAAGCCAAGTTTTTTCCAAGCTCATCAGCCTTTAATATTTCCCTTTAAGTAAGTACCATAAAATCCCGAAAGTACCTCCTCCATCGAATATAACCTCCCCTCCCTTTTCTTCATTTTTTTAAATAATTTTTTTAAAGAATCTTGATTATAACCCCCTCCCACTTGAAATTTATCTGTTTTGCTTTTCAAAAAGGTGTGTGTGGGGGGGGGGGGGGGTTACTTTCGGGATTTTACGGTAAATTGTTTGGCTAAATACGAGAGATCTAATTTTCAATGTTGCTAACAGTAAAGTAAATTATTGTCTGCAAATGAATAAAAAGTATGCTAGTAGTGAATATGGAAGTTGTGTGGTTGTTAGACACCAAAAATTTTTAAATAGTATAATACAGAAATTTAGTGATGAATATGAAATTTTGTATGGTTCTTATTTTAGATCAGCCACAAAATTTTTGTCACACACATCCGAACAGGCAGACATTTTCTAAAAATGTTCAGGATGTTTTAAACTTTTAAAACATGTAAATACTCTAAAACTGGAAATAAAAATTTTTTATGAATACAATATACTTTCTAATATACTTTAGTATAAAAGAAAGTAATAGTGCTCAAAACACATTGTAGCTGTTGTATATAATATGATTATGATACTTATTGTGATTATCTGTATACATTAATACACATGCTAATGAAAATTATAAAAGTTTATATAACAAAATTAAAAATTTTCATATTATTTCATAACTATACTGGGGTTAATTGATTCGAAATAAAAATACAGTAAAACCTTGATCTATCGTTCCTGTATCCATCATTTTCCTGTATTGATCGTTTTGTTGCTATGGTCCCTACACAATTTAATCTGCCATCTTGTTTTTTTATGTTTTGGCATAGTTAGACATCATTTTGCTCAGTTGCTATTATACGTACACTCCTGAAAATTTTTAATCATAAACTACAAATTATAGCATTTAATTGTGTTGAGATAATTTACCTGATTTCAGGCTTCCCCTCCCTCCCCCCATTTTCAATACCAGAATTCCAATATTTCCAGTCATCAAATTTATAAATAAAAAGACTAAAATATCAAACTGTTAAACCTAATTAAAATTAATATTTTTCATAATTAATGGGGAAATTGGATCTTCCAGCAAATGCTCTCTCTCCCCATATGAAAAATTTTCTTCACTAAAATTTCAGATATTTTTTCACAAATCAACAATCAATAGTGCTAATATAGATAAAATGGTACTGATTGGCTTATAAAAAATATGATCTTTCAATAACTAAACAATATGCCACATAAAGAAAAATAATAATAATAATGAAAATGTTGAGGGACAAATGTGATTTATGCCTACTATATTCACTTACAGTACATTAAAGTCAAGTTTCTACACCAGGGATTGATCCAGGTTTTAAATGTTGGGTCCTTTTTTTGTGAAACTAATTTATCTTTGTGAAAAATAAAATATTTTTGCAGAATATATATATATTGAGTAAAATATTCCACTTCAACAGTTATTCCATATAGCGTTAAATATCAAGTTAATAAAGTTTCATTGACCCAATTAAATATAATACTGAAAACAAGGAAACATTTTAAAAAAGGATAATTTTTATAAAACAAAATTTTGTAAAGGGGCTCATTTTATAAATTTGGATTTTGTGAATGGTCCCTCAGAAAGAGAACAATCTCTTTGACAGTCTTGGAACCAGAGATCATGAGGTGACTTAAATCAGAATTGCTGCTTAAGAGGGGACAATACCTAATCCCGCGGACAGCCATGACCAATGTTATTCTAATGGAAAATTTGTTGCGGAAATTACACATTACCTAATGTATATTTTTTAATTCTGTTTTCGCAGTCAGAAAATTCATAACCGTTAAATGAGTACTCATTTTTGAAAAATTCATTTTTTTTTATTTTTACATTTTGAGTTCAAAAATGCGATTTTTCACAAAATGCATTTTTCTCATTTTCTAGTCGCAAAATGAAATACTAAAATTTTAAAAAATCAATTTTTGGAAAACAAGTACTAATTTAACACTTATGAATTTTCTAAATGTGAAAACAGAATTGAAAAATATACATTAGGTAATGAGTAATTATGTAATCAAATTTTCCCATAGAATAACATGGGCCAAGGCTGCCGGCGAGATTAGGTATTGTCCGATCTTAAGTTTGAAAAGCAATGCCATATCATCATTTATCAAATGAATATTTTGAAAAACAGATACAAGCTCAACAATACAGCGGTGCATTAACTTATTAATATATTCTTCTTTTATATACAAAATTTTGCCAAATGCTTTAAAATTATGTTCACACAAAGTTGTTCTTGAAGGGACATTCAAAATTCTTAGGTACCACAGTATTATATTAACCTCCTCCTTCTCCTCAAGCAAGTTACTCAAAACATATCAGGTAACTTTTCAAATGATGTCTTTAATCAAAAAGTTTTCTGACATTATTATTGTAATTATTGTACTGTGACTAATAAAAGAAAAGTTTAAATATGTCATGAAAATAATTTACTGAAAAAATTGCTTTTTTAACTTTTAAAATTTTCTGGAAAAACATAATAGAAAACTTTCTGGAAAATGTTCCACTCCACATCACTACATTTACCCCCACCTCACCCTTTATATTTAACAAAGAAATCAACTTATTTTTGCAAATGAGATGGAATGTTTCGGATACTGATAATTAATAGTTTTGGATCCTGTTGGGTTTTTCCACTTATTAAATAAATTCCTTGAGCATACTCCAAGAATCATCCAAATTTGTAGACAATCTGCTTGCCTGTTTTAGTGTAAGTTGTGTTGTTTACAAGGTTTATTTATAAACACTTCATATCCGGTATTAGGCATATTCCCACTAAATCGAATATGATTAATTCTTTAAGTACTGGTTTATTTGAGGATCTTTCTTTTTAGTTCCCCATCATACTATAGGTATGGAGAACTTAGGTAATCGTGAAAATTTTCGACCTCGTTTTTTTTACTTTTTTACACGTTTTCAGATGTGAGGAATCCGAAAATGACAAAATTCGTATGGTGTCCGTCTGTAGGATGTCTGTTAGTTTGTTAGTCTGTTTACACGATATCTCACGAACAAATTATCACAGAGAGGCCAGACCAGTTTTAAAATATTACTTTCGACACTGGCAAGAACCCTATTCATTTACAACATTCGAATTAAAAAACTTCGTAAGTTATTAGAAATTTACGATTTTCTTAACAGAGGAGAATAGGACAAAAATTCACTTAAATGTGCATTAAATGGAAACTTTTTACTGTAAAAACGTCAGACCAGTTTTAAAATATCTGTTTTGATGCCGGAATGAACATCAGTAACTATAAATAGGCTACTTTGAAAATTTCACAAGTTATTGGAAATTTACGAATTTCTTAACATGGCAGTATAGGGCAAAATTTCACATAAACGTCAATTTTGAGAGATATTTTCATTGTAAAGATGTCACACTACTTTTGAAATATTATTTAGGATACTGGCATGAATATCGCTATGAATTTTCCAATATAAAAATTTCGTAAGTTATTAGAAATTTACGAATTTCTTAACATGGCAGAATAGGGCAAAATTTCACACAAGCGTCAATCTTGAGGGATATTTTCATCGTAAAGGTGTCAGACCACTTTTGAAATATTATTTAGGATACTGACATGAATACCATAGAGTATGAATTTTCTAATTTAAGAAATTCTTAAGTTTTTTGGAATTTACGATCCTCTTAAAATGGCAGAAGAATACAAAATTGAGCATAAACGGCCATTTTCAGGATCATAAATATATTGGACAACTTCAGAATAACATTTATGATACTTGTATGAACATGACTGATTACAAATATTCTAATAGGAAAATTTCGTAAGCTATTCGTTATTTAAAATTTTATCAGCATAACAAAATTGAAATTTTTCCATATAAATATGCATTTTGAGGATTGTTGCATTGGAAATAGTAGCATGAAAACTAAACTACGAAATTTACCCTAATAAAATAAATTAATAGATTAGAATAAGATAAATATATCAAAGTGAACGGTGGATAGCCTATTAGGCGGGGATTACATTCTCTCACTGTGTCAAGCGTTTTTTCAAATTCATTTCTCTTAATATGATAACTATGTTAAGAGAATGTCCTGTTCTAGAAATTTATGATATGATGGGGAACTGAGCAGAGTCCACCTATGCCAACTAGTTTCCCATATGGAACTAACTTATTTAATTTGTTGGTAATGAATTAGTATACAAAATAGATTTTCTGGAAAAATTCATTTATTTTGGTGAATGTAGTTATACAGCTTTAACTAGATTTAAATTACAAAATAAAAGAAGATAGAAAAAGCAAATATAAGAAGAATCAAATTAGGTACTAATAATTTTGTAAAGTTTAATTCTTTTTCAAAACATGTTGGTAAATACAAATGGTGCTTGGCATTATTTGCACTATTACTCTTTCCTAATTTTGTGTTTACACTGAACATGGCACTTTTTGTAGGGGTGTCTTCAACTTTGTTGGTAGAATATTCTCCAGAAAGTATGCCCATTTTTTAGCCTGCAAACGAAGTGGCATATCCCTAATTGAAGGATACTCATAGTAATTATAACTGAACAAGGACACTTACTCCAAAAATTCTTCAGTGATTGCTAAATGATATGCAACAATACCTGTTTTGGTTGCACAATTGATTTTAGAATGTAGAACACATCTGCTGAAAATCATATCATTAGAACATCATTTTCTTATATTTTTTTACTGACTTTCTCATAACAGGCATGAAATGTGATCATTTGATCTTCTTTCATCAACATCTTCCATACCTTTATTATACTTAAGCACACATGATGGTTTTATAATATTATCAGAATTGATACCTTTTTAATCAATGTTTGAATATTTCATATTAAACATATAAATATCTTTCCACTTCATTGCTAATAACACAAGTCAGCAAAATTGTAATCTTCATGCACCCCCTCCTCCACACATTTATTAATGTTTTTTGATATGCTGTATTCACGAATCATTCTCTTTTCTCCCTAAGGGTTTTTTGCAATTTTTTTTTTCCTTCAATGGTGTGGCACTTATTGGCTGGGGGATAGCCAAATTGATGACGATTTGTAAAGGGGTACCCCATGGGTGGTCATCACTACCCCTAACAGGGACAATACATTCATGCTTTGTCCAGGATTCGAATCCAGGCCCAACCATATAGGAGTCAGGAAGGTTTTTCACAAAGTAAGGATGAAAATATGAATAATTGACACACATTGAAACTCTTTATGCATAAAATACATTAAAATAGGCTATTAGTTACACATTATCTTTTAAATGTCTGTTCTTTTTACACCGAAGCTCTGTTTAAGAATTTTGTGCAGGGCTTAAAAGTACTCTCTATGCAGCATCCAACATAATCTACTAATATGTTAACTTTCTATCAATCCTGATACCTCCTTTCCATTTCTTTGATGTTCTGATGAAATATCACTCTCCTTTTCTTGTTCTCATTCACACCACCTAGATTTTTCTGGAAATAACTGAGATGGGAATTAAGAAAGAGTTTTAAGATCATTCTTGTCAAAATTGTAAGTGATAGGAATTTTTGAATTTTTTTTCCCTTAATCAACATTCAAAAATACAGTAGGAAAACACATTACTTTGAACAAAAAATTTTCACCACAGACTTGTGTAACCTAGGGAAGATAACATTTTGACTTCCCTTTTTTTCAACTAGAGTGTAGCAAGCTTTTTTTTTAAAACATCCATTTACTATATTCATATATATTTTTTCCCCCATAAAATTTAGATATAATTGTGGTGACAAATACCAATTATCCATGCACAGTGTGTAGACTTTGATTAATACAGGTAGCACCACTTCTGTGAAGACATTCTCAAAAGCTGGTATATCAGTTCCCAGTATTTTATCCTTAATAACGGAGATTTCAAACTGCACAAAATAAACTTATGAAGATTCAGAAAGTTTATAAAATTTTATGCCAAATAGCGCTTGTATAGTTAGATTAAATTGAATTGAACATAAGTCAAACATCCTTTGAATTTTGTAAGTAATTCATCAAAAAATGATTTAAGTGTTGTTTAGATAAGCTACTATACTGCTGACTTTCCAAGCCATTATTACTTTCTTCTATATTCAATAGAAGAAAGTATTGGATTCGTAAAAATTTTCAACCTCGGGTTTTTGATGGACTGACACGTTTTGAGAGCTGTAGAACACAATTTGACCCTTTTTAGAAAATGTCTGTCTGTCACTGTGTGTGTGACAAAATTTTGTGGCAACTGTATCTCAGGAACTACTGCACAGAATTTCATACAAATTGTTTTACAGGTTGTGTTGCCATCCCGCTTTTTCTAAATTTTTAACAGGGTGATATAGGACAAAATTTTGTGTAAATGTGCATAAAGATAATTGTTTTTTTTGGTAATCATTATGAAATTTACAAGAATTATTTATAATAGAGATAGTCAACTGGGAAAAAAATTTTGTATGTGTAGGAGCCTTGCCCCCCCCCCCCACCAAGTCCCCCCTCAAGGGGAGTAAATTTTCAAGATGGGTATCTTTCGAAAGGTCTCGTCAATACCTTTAAAACGAATGGTTGAACTATAAATCTGTGATAATTTAAAACAAAGTTATCGATTTTCTTTACTTTTAATGAAAAAAAAAAAATATATATATATATTTTAAATTAATTAATTTTTTCTTTATTGTTACCGAGTGAATTTGTATTGGCAAATATAGAAGAAAGTCTTGTGGTGGCCACAACATACTAGTTTTTATTTGCTTTTTCATTAGTTACTTAAAATATAAAAAAACCTATCCTGGGGCATTGTGTTTGCAAAAACTGGAGTACTTATAATAATCCTTCTGAAATATATATGCAGTTGATTTTTTCACTTGTGACTTAATAACTGCAGATTTATACTGCAGTATAAATCTTTCTATCATCTGTTACTTCTACTAAAATACCCTCAAAATCTACAGTTAGAACATGATTCAGCACTTCTAAAGGTTACCATCACTCTATTATCACTTTGTTAGTCTATGCAGTCACAAAGGATTGATTCCAGCTATTTCAGAACAATCTTTTATATTAGCAAGATTTCTTTTTCAGAATCCATTATTCTTGGGATTGCTTACTGAAAGATTCACTTTCATTGCTCAGTAATAGTCTTACAAATTTTTGACATACTGATATTATTTCACTATTATCATTTTCTAATGCTTTACTTTATATATTTCTCAGTTTCACTTTCTACTTTGTTGCTCATGGGCATTTCCATTGAAATTTTCATTAACACTGTCATAAAATATAATTTTTATTTCTGACATCTTAAAACAATGCATCTAAAACAAAAAAATATTGAAATAAGCTTATTTGTTACTGTTAGCAATTGCTGATAAGTGCGAGTAAATTAGTACACTTGACCTAATACCATTACTCTCGCTCCACATGACAATTAACGCATCTATTGCTTATCTTAAATCTAGTTTTAATTCAAATGATAAATCAGACCTGTCAATTGTAACTTTGGCAAAACACAAAATAAGTTTTTTCATTAAAAGGGTTAAATCATACTTTTTTTTTTTTTTTTTTTTTTTTAATTACTGCCTTAGATTTAAGAAATTTTGCATAAATAATTTTCAAGAAGTTTTAATATACTTGATACTGATACATTTAAATTCATATCATGCAAAATTTTATAATGCTAAGACAGTGATTAAAATATATATATATATATAAACTGCTGTTTGTAAAAATTGCAACACCATGAAAAAATGCGAATATCAGAATATTTATTGGGTACATACATTATAGTAGGAAGAACAATTGATTAAAATTTCAGGAAATTTAAAGTAATATGTACTGAGAAAACAGTACATAAAGCAGCGACCTCTGTGAGCAATAGCAGCACTTATCTGCCTAGGCATTGAATCGAACAGCGATTGGATGACATGTACGGGTAGATCACTTCATGAAGCTTCAACACGATGCCACAATTCATTGATCGTAGTTATTGGTGAGTGGTGGGGGGTACAGTCGTTTTTCAACGATTAAACAGTCATTTTTCATTGGTGCGAGATCAAGAAAATGCGCTGGCCAGAGCAACAGTCGAACATATTTTCCATCAAGGAATGTCCGGACAATACAGACAACACGCGGTTGTCCATTCTCCTGCTTAAATATTTCGCTTCGGAGGCCTTGAATATAGGACCGAGCAATGGCCCTTAACTCATCAGAAATGTAACAGCTGATATTCAGAGTGGCGGAAATGGAAACAATAGGTGATCGAGATGTGTATCCGATGGTACCACATACTATCACTAGAGGTGGTGACACAACATGCGACTACCAAAATTTTAATTACCCTCAAAACTGCATCACTGATATGGGTGCCTTTAATGTGTGATCAACGACGAACCTGGACGGAGGAATGGCGTGAAATCACCTTTCAGACAAATCACAATCCTGTTTACAGCACCAAGATTGCCTTATCCGTATTTAACGGCATCGTGAATAATGCACATTGCCAGCTGGGATTTGATGTCGTTACGCTTTCCGTCAGCTGCAGTGATGGTATGGGGTCCCATTGCATAAACGTCTCGATTACTTATTCGCATTCCCAGCACTCTGAACAGCAACCATTAAATTTCTGGTGAGTTAAAGCCCGCCCCTCTGCCCTATATTCAAGGTCTGCATAGCGCGGCATTTAAGCAGGATAATGCCCGACCGCAAGTTGTCTGTATTGTCCTGACCTTCCTTTATACAGAATGTGTTTAACCGTTGCTCTGGCCACCGCGTTCTCCTGATCTCGTGCCAATGAAAATGACTGTTTAATCTTTGGAAAGCGAGTGGCCATCCACCACTCACCAGTAACTACGATCGATGAATTGTGGAATCATATTAAAGCTTCATGAAGTGTTCTACCCGTACATGTCATCCAATCGCTGTTCGATTCAATGCCTAGGCAGATAAGTGCTGCTATTCCTCACAGAGGTCGCTGCTTTATGTACTGTTTTCTCAGTACATATGACTCCAAATTTCCTGAAATTTTAATCAATTGTTCTTCCTACTATAATGTATGTGCCCAATAAATGTCATTCTGATATTCTCATTCTTTCATGGTGTTACAATTTTTACAAACAGCAGTGCATATCTTGGTGCAGTTGATACTCTTCTACTGAATATAAGTATCTATATTTTTTAAATATGATACATTATTTAGGGGTGTGTGCACAGACACATACATATTACAACTGTATAATAGAACAAATTCACAGTATTATAGTTAAATATATTTGTTTAATTTATTTATTTAAACTGAATGCAGGGTGATAATTTACATGCAAACTCACTTCTTGATATTATAGACAGTTTTCATTTATTTATTCAAAATAGGCTAGAAAATTAATTTCTAAGTACCATAATTTAACAACAAAGCAGCTTTATTTTTCATCTTATTTCAAAATTACACATATAAAAAAAAGGTTAGTTTTCATGTATCACACCAGAATTTAAAAAGATAATAATTTACAACTATTCATCATTAAATTAACAGCATTCTCATGTTAATATAAGTACAAAATTCGCATTCAATCAATATAGAATAGAGTTAAGACTATATTTCATTTAAGATCATGTTTTGCAAGTTGTAACAATAAATTTTGCAATTATTTAATTTAGGTTTTAATATTTTTGGTCCTGTTTTATGAAAAGAAAATCTGGAGCGACTCCACTCGACTTTCCGAACATTGAGAAATTAACAGTTCTGTAGATAAAGTAAAGAAAGAGGAGTTGTTTAAGAAACAAAAGAGAGAAAACCATAATAGAGTCCTGTTTTATGAATTTTTGGTCCTGTTTTATGAAAAGAAAATCTGGAGCGACTCCACTCGACTTTCCGAACATTGAGAAATTAACAGTTCTGTAGATAAAGTAAAGAAAGAGGAGTTGTTTAAGAAACAAAAGAGAGAAAACCATAATAGAGTGTTTGAGTATTTTTCTCCCTATATTACATGATGTTTTATTGAACGCTACTGAATTTTGAGCACATACATATATCATTGTAAAAATAGTGAAAACGGACTAAGGGGACCTCGAAATGTACAGAAACACCAATATCTCAAATTCGGATTTTTGACATGATTACAATACTTTCCTCACTATAGTGTTCGGAAAGTAAAAAGAGGGAGGGAGGGGAATTTGTTCAAAACTTTATAATTTAGCACTTACAATATTTTAAATCATGATGCACATTAAGTATACACATGTCTAAAATTAAAAGTCACAACTCGTTTTCTTCTTTTTATACATAATTTTTAAACAAATGAACGTATGAATATAAAATTTGGATGACTAGTTCTTCATCAAATTGATAATTGAATTTTAGGGAACTTTAACATAATCAATAATTTTTAAATTCATATTAATTCATTTTTTTCTAAAGTAAGCTTCAAGAAGAAAGTAGAAATTTAAACTATTTTAGAAAAGAAAACTATTTGGGAAGTGGTGTTAAAGATGCACAGGTCGTCAAATTAAATGATCTGTTTTCCTTCCTGCATTTACTTTTCTTTTTCCTTCTTCTTCTGCAAAAACCCTTTTTTTTTTTTAAATACACAAACAAACATGGAAATTGGATGAGATTTTCTTTATAAAATTATTCATTGGCATTTTTATTATCCGCGTTTGTAATGATCAATAGATGGCGCTTTTTCAGCTTTTGTTGTTAGTAAATATAATAGCCACGTATATTTATTATTGTTCTATTTGTGTTACTACTTAATATTCGTGCTATAATTTCTCCGCCATTACATCATGGATAATGGATTGCTTTTTGAAAAAATATTTCAGTTTATTCAGAGTTCGATCGGAAGTAGATTTTTAACTGAAGCTGAACAAATATTAGTTTCAAATCATCTGATTCATTCTTTACTTCCATTAGCCGAAGCAACTGAAATTTTAAATTGGTCATTTGGAAATAAATGGAAGCTTAATTCTGGATTTCTTGATCCTTTGGAGTGACACTGTAGCACACAACAGTAAGTGTTATCTTTTTTACCGGATTTATTCATTTTTATTCGATAAATATATGTGAAACTAAACATCGGCAAGCAATGGCATCTCGACGGAAGCCGAAAGCTATTCATGTTAATTGTAATTTCACCTTAGCCCACCAGAGGGCGAGCATTTCATTACAATCACGGATTCTGGCAGTGGTCATAGTTCACAAATTAATAATTATAATTTTTCATAAAATCTGTTACTAAAGAAAAAGAAAAACAGGATGAAAAATACGATTTTAGTTTTAACATTTGAAGGCATCTGTATCTTCACCTATCTGTAAGGCATCCTTATTACTGTTTCTCATTTAGTTTTATTTTCTAAACCTGTTTCATTTTAACTTTCTTCCATAGCCTACTTTTGAGAAAATTTGATTTCATATCAGTTTAAAAAATATTGTTTATGTTAAAGTTTTATAAAATTTGATTAATGGTTTGGTAAAGAACATGCCATGCAAATTTTATGTTCATTTATTCATTTAAAAATCCCGCTCAAAGAAGGAAATGAGAAAAATTAGGTTATGATTTTTTAGTCATAAGAGTATTAAGCAAGTAATGATCAATAAACCAGGTATAGACTGTTATTGGGTACAATGTAGGGGGGAGGAGAGAAGGTTCAAGCATTGAAATGTTTTATAAAGGGATCTTTCGACTATAAAAGTTTTATATAAAGGTTCTTTAAAAGGGGAATTTCTCAAAGAGATGGCCTGACAGGACAAGCTTTTTTTTATTGAAATGAACACTGATATTACTAATATTATAATTTTTTTTTTTTTTTTTGCTGTGATTTTGTTTTCTTTTTTAATTAATTTTTTATTTCATTCAACTACTACAATATTTTGCTTTTTCATTAATCTACATATAAAATAGTTTTTTTTTTACATTAAAATTACCAAAAAGAACCTTCAAAGTAATATAGGTATGGAACCGGTGCTTGCGCCGCACCACCAACTGGCCCAGGCTTGCTCAGTAGCCCATACAGTCCATTAGATGGTCCTAGAAGTGAGAAGTCTAAGACGCCACGACAGTAATGTACCTGCCATATGACAGCAGATACTGGCCCAGGCATAGCCAGCAATCAGGATTATAAGACCTTTACTATCACCTCCGGATTAGCCTAGGGTAGTCAAAATTGGGACAAAAGCCTTAGATCCCGGTCGAACCACAGTCTGGTGGCCAGAAGGGCACATTTACCTTCAGAGGACGTCACTAAGCCTTCCATAAAGCCGCACTCCCAACGGCGTTCCCCACACTAGCCGATTCGCACCAACTGTGCCAACTAGGTGGATCTGCACACGCTTACCTTTTTGGCTAAGCCAGCCTTTACTGCCACACAACAGGCTCCACTCAGGACAACTTGAACAGAACCTGTTTGCCCAGGCTTCTACCCCCATGAAGTAATATAGGTATACCTAGGAAGTATTACAGTTTTTATATATATCTTATTATTTCTTTTTAAATTAAAGTAAGGAACTGAAAAAAACTAGTATGTTGTGGCCACCATGAGACTTTCTTCTATATTTTCCTATACAAATTCACTCAGTAACAATAATTAAAAAAAAAAAAAATTGACAAAATTTTGGGTAAAATGTGAAAAATATTCTAAGTTTGTCAAAACACGGAAACCGTAGGACTTTGACAAAATTGGGGAAAAAATGCAAAAATTTGTTTAAGTTTGTCAGAACACGGAAACCGTGGGAGTTTGATAGAATTAAGGGGAGAGGAAAAAAAAGTGGGACTTTGACAAAATTTTGGGTAAAATGTGAAAATTTGTTAAAGTTTGTCAAAACACGGAAATCGTGGGACTTTGACAAAATTAGGGGAAAAAAGCAAAAATTAGTTTAAGTTTGTCAAAACACGGAAACCGTTGGAGTTTGATAAAATAAAAAAAAAAAAAAAATTTTTCTAAGTTTTTTTTCGTAAAAAGTAAAAAAAATCGATAACTTTGTTTTAAATTATCACAGATTTATAGTTCAACCATTCGTTTTAAAGGTACTGACGAGACCTTTCGAAAGATACCCATCTTGAAAATTTTTGCCCTATATCACCCTGCTAAAAATTTAGAAAAAGCGGGATGGCAACGCAACCTGTAAGACGATTTTTACCAAAAGTTGATAGGCACTCATTTATGTCAAGGTGCAACTACATACCAATTTGTATGAAATTCTGTGCAGTAGTTCCAGAGATACAGTTGCCACAAAATTTTGTCACACACACACAGACAGACATTTTCTAAAAATGGTAAAATCGTGTTCTACAGCTCTCAAAACGTGTAAATCCATCAAAAACCCGAAATCGAAAATTTTTACGAATCCAATAATTTCTTCTATTGAAGATAGAAGAAAGTAAAAATATTATGCTTCATAAAAAAAAAAAATATATTGTATTAAAACACATATGACTCATTCTGAAGACAAAAAAAAACTAAATATCAATATCACAATACAAAACAATACATTTTTAATCTGAAAAATTTACAATAAAAAACGCTACAATTTATACATGTAATATGCCTACTAACAGGACCAGTTTAAACAAGCTCTTTTGCAAATCTACAGTGTTTTGATTTTTTTTTTTTTTTTTTTTTTAAACCAATAATACACATATTATATATATATATATATAAACTTTAAAGTATGCAATTTCAGACAACAAATATATGTATCAGACAACTAAACTTCAATCTAAAATAAAACATCAAAAGCACTTTTATTCTTAGTTTCTAAATTAAGTTTTATTATTTAACATTTCATTAAACAGCAATCTTCCATCAAATAAATAATAAAAATAAAAAAAATAAAAAATGCTTAAAATAAAGTAAGTAGTTATTTTCTAAAAACTTTTTTTTTTTTTTCAAAAAATTTCAGTTAAAAAAGTATTATTTCATTATAAATATTTATTTTGTTTAACAAATGCTAAAAATGCAACTTTACAAACACATAAAAGTGTAGGAATTTTAAAATAAGAATCATAGTATTTAAAAATAAACATTTATGTAATATATGAATAAAAGTATATAAACATGAAAATGAGCACATCTATAGGAAAAGGACAATCTAGCTATAAAAGATAATTTTTATTCTCTTCTCTCTCTCTCTTTTTCTACAGTAGTAATTTAAGTTAAAAAAACAAAACATATTATATTGAAATTAACATTAAAAAATATTCAATAAATAAAGAAAACAAACATGCTAAATATTAAATATTATAAAAAATATATACATGGTACCGTTCCACCTTTTTCTCTGACTCTCACATCATTATATTTTTATAACAATTTCTAACCTTAACTGATCGTGGAAACACATTACAGCATGGGCGTCGGCAAAATAGGGCAAGGGGGGGGGCACTTGCCCCCCTTGAAAATTCTAATAAGCATTTTTTTCTTTAACTTTAAAACTATGCTATCAGAATTTTACTTAAAAAAAAATTTTTTTTCAGGTTGTGCCCCTCCTTGAAATTTTTTCTGGTGACGCCACTGCACTACAGAAGATTACAAAAGAAATAGAGTGGTGGGAGAATGACGAAAAATATAGAACTGCACTATGTATGAAAATATCTTCTTTTTTTCCTCAGGAGTAGTACAAACATAAAACGAAATTCCTGGACATACATTTCTGAAAATTTTATGTTATTTTCAGGACAAAAGTCCATCCACAAAAGCAAAACACTTTAAATTCGTTGAGAATTAGCAAAAAGATGTAGTTTACATAGAAAATAGAGAAAAAGATCCAACTCTTGAATGCGTTTGTGTAGTACAAAACATTTGTGTATAATACATTTGTAGTACAATATTTCTGTACTGATAAGTATAAAGGATTTAAGTCCATATTCTTGATTTTTCAGGAGATGAAAAATAAAGTTAAACTAACTAAAAACTAATCAGCAGAATCGATTAGGAAAAAGGGATTATGTTGGTTTATATGCTTTATACCATTCAGTGATTGTCAATCTTCATTTAATAAAGGGAAAAAATTGAATTAAATATTTTATACTAAAGATGAATGCCAAATTACTGACTTGAATCTTTGTTTACCAATGGATTTTCTCAAAGACTAAACAACATGGATTTAAATCCTTTATACTAATCGATAGAGAATTTTTTTCTGAGTCTGACTGTGTATTTAACTCAAAATCGACATTTTTGGACTTAAATCTTTTATACTTATCAGTACAGATTTATGTAGTACAATTTATTTCAGATTGATTTTAACACTAACTTTAAAAATTTTATCTATGATTGAAATATATTACAAATACTTAAAAATTTTAAATGACAAAATAGAACACTTGGTTCACTATTTTGAAATTAGAAAAAGGTCTAACTTTAAATCAAACTTGAAAACTCTTCTAAAACAAGTTTTCATATACAGTGGTCATTCAAGAAAATTTCTTAATCTTTTTCTTTAAATCTGAAACAATTGTTGGGAGTTAAGTTTTTTTTTATTTGTTACTTAAATTAAGGATTGTGATTTTTTTTTTTTTTTTTTTTTTTTTGTGGTACAAAACAAATTTGAAATAAGATTGAAAAATTTGAGTAGTGAAACATTCAGAAAATTTACGATAAATATATTTTTATAACATATATATATTTATAATATATATTATTATAACAAATATATTTTTATTTTATTCAAAACTACCTAAAGAGAAAAGAAAAACCAGGAGAAGAAAAGAAGAAAGTAGATATTTAAAATAAAAATAGCTTTATTAAAATAGACTTAAAATAAGAAAGGAAAGAGAGAATATTATTAATTATTACCAAATTTTAAAATTCTTGTTATGTTAGCATATAATTCCACTGGAAAATTAATTTTTACCACTGTATCCAAAATCAAACCTATGCTATAAAAATGCATAACCCTGATCAGAGTAATTGGGGTGGTTATTATACTAACAGTAATCCATTACACTCAGAGATTTTGCAGCTCTTGCACTAACAATTAATTCGTGGAATGTCAGCTCTGCTGGTACAAATGTTTCACATGGCAAACAGATAAATAAACTGTGCTTCGAGCTACAATTAACAAACAAGAAACTTTGAATGTAAAGTATTCTCTTAGTAACATTTCCAAATACACTTCAAAATATAATTTTATACAAAAAATAGGACTGATAAATTGTGTTTCAATTTTATTTACATTTTAAAAAATAAAATTGTGCAAATAATTTATTGAAATTTATTAGTGTGGCCAGCACATTAAAAATACATTGGATGCATATTGTTTCAGCAAAATAGATCACTTTTCTTTGGGAATGTAAAAAATAAGCAATATATAATACTGTTGGTAAGTGAATACTTTTTCAACAACAGTTACCCAGTCTGTTCAATAATACATGAAGCCAAAATGTTCCAGCAATCTAATCACTAATGCTTCTCTAAGTCAAATGCCTAAATAATCTAGGTAACATGTCAAATGGTATGTTTCAAGCACACAGGATGACGATCAGAGTTTAGACTGCAATGGTTGATGAACAAGTGGTTGTTGAACAATTTCCTTCCACCATGAAGCTCTGTCAAAAGACCCGGGGGTACTGGCAATGATATTATATAAATTTTTATAGACCTGGAAAAAATACATGTTTTTAAATAATAATACACAGAAAAAAAGAGAAAGACAGTTTGATCATTTACTTATGCTTTAATTACTTTAATTAGTTACAATTTCTTATGAGTTTGTTACAAAACTAATGTATTAAATTTTCCGTGATAAGAAAGGTAAAGCCAGTTAAAGATTACAATTTTTATTAAAATCACACAATCAACTGATTGGAAGAAAATCATATTTATTAAAATTTTATTTTTCCGACTGAGTGAAAATAATACCTGGACCGGGAGTCGAACCCTGGATCTTTGACTTACAAGGTCAAGGCTCTACCAATTGAGCTATCCAGGCTGACAACTGGTCAGCATTACTCACTCTGCCTAAAGGTTGTCTGAGTGAGTAATGCTGACCGGTTGTCGGCCTGGATAGCTCAATTGGTAGAGCCTTGACCTTGTAAGTCAAAGATCCGGGGTTCGACTCCCAGTCCAGGCATTATTTTCACTCAGTCGGAAAAATAAAATTTCAGTAAACAGTTAAAGATTACTTTACTAGGGCCTACATAAGACAAAGCTAGCAGTAGGGCAGGGATGCAGAAAATGTTCAGATGTTTGAAATTTCGCCCGAACATAATCTAAATTTCCCCCAAAATACTGCAAAAACCTAATATCAGAGGTATTTTTTTAAGTTTGACCTTTTTTTTTTGGGGGGGGGGGGGGGGAGGGGGGTTTAGGAAGGAAAGATCTTTGTTGAGAGATTTCGAAAAGCAACTTTTAATGGCACCAAAAGTTGACAAACTAATTTATGTCAAGGAGCATCTACATAAAATTTACACGTAATTCTATGTAGCAGCTCCTGCTGCCTTACCTGAAATTGAGGAAATCGATGTATAACAGAGCCATCTGTTGCACAATTTGCACCAAAAGTCAATAGGTACTAATTTATGTCAAGGTGCATCTGCATATAAATTTATATGTAATTTCGTGCTGTAGTTCTTGAGATATAGCCTTTTTCCTGAAATTACAGAAATCGCTGTATAGTTGATTATATACCTGTTGAACGATTGGCACCAAAATTGATAGACACTAATTTGTGTCAATTTGCATCTGCAAATTAACTTATATGCAATTCTGTGCAATAATTCCCGAGATATAGTAGCTACAAAATTTTTGTCACACACACACAGAGAGACAAGTGGACAGACATTTCCTGAAAATGGTAAAAAAAATTTCTGGACCTCTAAAAATTGAAAACTGGAAGTCAAAAATTTTTAAGAATTCAATACTTCCTTCTATTAAATATAAAAGAAAGTTAAAAATAAAAACCTCTCAAAAGAAGTTGTTGCACTTTTGTTAATAGATAAAAGGGAGAGGAAGAGAGGACAGTTATTAAACAAAATGCCGTTTTATGCCCATGCTGGGGCAACACCACTTGTATAGGGAGTCTTGGCTAGGGCAATAGGTTTCCCAAAAACAAGAAGCTTCTAAAAAATGGAAATACTCGAGATAAAGAAAAAAAAAAAAAGTATTGTGATTTCCACTATCCTTTTGATTGGGGAAATGTCTACAGAATTTCGCAATATCTTTAAGCATTTATTGTCTGTTCGTCATTGCTGATAATAACTATTGTAGTAGAATCAAAATAATATTCTGTTTTCTAGTCCGAAGTGACGAAAAAGGACTGAAATATAAAAACAATGAAGAATTTGAGATTTTTATAATAATGATATGGAATTTTGAGAATTCATTTAAAAATAGTGACAAGCAAGGCAGACGAGGCCTATGAATATAGAACTAAAATAATATGGACAAATTCATTTTTATTTGAAAATGAATTTATTAAAATTAAATAAGCGAAAATATTTATATAAATTCTCTCTCTCTTTCTCTCATATATGTATCAGAGTTTTATTCATCATTCAAATAAAATTATATTAAAAAAAAATGAAAACAGATTAAAGTTCCGATTAATCAATTATTGAACAACGATTAACCCAGTTAAAACTGTTAATCAATTTCCACCCCTAATAACAATTAATATGAAATGATTGGGCTTTTATAAACATCCATAATAGAACAACAGAAATCAATTGCTAAAATTAAAATAATTAAGTGAAAACTAAATTTTAAGACATAAAAAAGAAGCAACTCATTCAAAAATGTATGCTTAATCATAACTAATTGCTAAAATGTTTTTTTTTTTTTAAGTGTATGATTTGGTGGGTGAGGGGGAGCAAATTGCTGAATGCACATTCAAAACTGATAACTGAATGTTTGTATATCATTTAATTGAGAATAAAAACACTGCAAAATGATGGTTTTCTTCTTTCTCTGTCTTCCTTCCTTTTTTCTATCGGCTAAATTAAACAAACGCTGTTCATTTCATCCAGTTTCCTGTTATTAAAGTGTTTGTTTATTTATATGGATTGGGTATGATTCTTGTGGTAATCTACACTACTGATCAAAAGTTTAGCAAGATTTGCAAACGACCAGTTTTTTTCTAATCAGTGAAGATTGGTTTAATACAACATTTAGGGGGCTGGTAACAAATTGAGAAAAATCAATAATATTTGTGATCTCCCTGTATCGTTAAGTGAACGAAATGAATTGTAACTTTAGGATATGTTTAGTACAGATCCAGTTCAATATGTGGATGAATTTGTGTGACGATAGCATATTAAATAACAGAGATATATAAACATTTATTTTAAAACTCAAAAAAAAAAAAAATCAGCATGTGTTTTATTTATAATCAGGCATGAGAGCGGGAAAAGGACAAAAAGTCTGAAAATATGCGTAAACTCAAATTTCACCAAAAAAAGAAGGAAAATGACATGGCACTAACATATTTCGCATTAAAAAGAAAAATATTTAAGAACTATATCATTCGGGTAAATTACAAAGCAGTTTTAAGAGTAAAATAAAAATGCAAATAATTTCTGATAAAAATTCAACAATACTACATTAAAATAATGTTACTGCAACAATAAATTTATTTACTTACTTATTTAAAGTTTTCAAAATCATATGTACAAGCTCAACTAACTGTAAAGACTCATTTATTGTCATGTAAATTTATGCAAATAAGAATCTGATTATCACTATTTGAAATACTCAAGCCTAATTATTGCATTACTTGACATGAAATGGCTATCACTTAAAAAAAAAAAAAAAAAAAGAAGAAGAAAAAGAGAGAATCTCCCTTCCCCCCCCCCCCTTTTTTTAATGCAATTTTAATATTATTTTAGTTCAAAATATTAGACAATGTTGATAGGTAAACTTCCAGTATTGGAAAAGGTATAAAATTGCATGAAAGCTAAAATATGAAACTGGCCTTAATAGAAACAATAAAGCAAATTAGGATAAGGTAAATGGTTCAAATTTAATGGTGGATAGCCTACTAGGTGGGGCATTTCAGTCTGCAACTATGTTGATTGATTTGCCAAATTCATTATCCCATTTTCTTTATTTTTAGAAAGGTTTTTACATTTTTTTAAAACAATCAATGTAATATATATATCCATTTTTAGTATTATCCTAGTTCAAAATACTGACCATTACTGGTAGGTAATAAAATAAAATTTAAATAAAAATTATCATTATTCAATTACCTCTTTCAGTTTTTAGAACAGCTTTAATATAATCATCAATTGCTATTGCCAGTATACTGCTCGCGAAATTTTACGTTTGGGAATTTTAAATTTTTATTTTTTATGCTAAAAATCTGAAATTCTTGGAAAAATTTTTTAAAAAGTCGGAAATTCCGACGAAAGTCGGAAAAATCTCATCCCAGTATAATATACAGAGTTTTTAACGAAAATTATTCCCACTTTCAGATTAGTTGGAAAAACACTTTTAAAACAATATGCTGCAATCGGAATACAACTATTTCATGAAATATGAGCCTTTTTACGAAAAACGTTTTCACTGTGCATGTGCGACAGATAAAATAAAATTTATTGCATAGGTTGAAAGCTAGATATACTGGGCAACTTTAGTCAAAAGTGCTCTTTGAACAGAGTAAAAATTAAGCACATTATTCGAAAAAGAACGAGCTAGATTTTAGATATTTTCCAAGAGTGGAAATTTCTTAAGGGGTTTTTCACATGCCGTGTAATTAATTTAAAGATTCAATTACATTAATTACTTGGCAAAAGTTCTTTTTTGTGAAAAACCCCTTATTATCTCACAAATCTTAGTAAATAAACAAAAATATGTTAGAGTTACAAGCTTATAAGGGTTTTTTCACAAGAAAGTACATTTGGAGAGTGGTTGAAATAATTGGATCTTCAAATTGGTGCCCCCCCCCCCCTCAAAGAAAAAAATAAGAGTAATAATGAAGGAAAAAGTTTTACACATAGTTGGTATAAAAAAAAAATCAGCGTTCCACTCCATAATTTTCTGAAATGAACTTTCAGGCATGATTAATAAATTTCTAAATTAAATTGAAAATTTCATGGCCTATTGGAGTTGTGCCATGATTAATGTCACTTGATACAGCTGTGTTTGTAGACTCGGTGACTTTGCCAACGAATGTTATGTGAAAAATGCCTAGCTGGTAATCAGCCAGGGTAGCTCGATGGTTTGAGCATCCGCACGTAAAGCGGAAGGCCCGGGTTTGATTCCCGGCTCTGGTATTTTTCACATAGTTGGTATAAAAAAATCAGCCTTCCACTCCATAATTTTATGAAATGGAAAAAGTTTATTTGCAACAATAGGAGAATTTAAAACTTGGAGAAAAATAAATCCTAGATTATTGTATCAGGAAAAAGTTAGTTGCAATCCAGGCTGAAGCCTTTTTTTTAAAAAAAAAAGCTGCATGTAGAATTTATGAATAATGTGTCAGAGTATTTTTTTTTTTTTAATCCACAATCCTTATTTTAGGATAACCAGATAATTTCAGTATTACAGATAACAGTGGAAATTTCTTTGAAACTCTAGTTATTTCCCAGTTTCTTATCAACATCTTTACAAGGTTAAATAAACCGATAGCTAATTCGTGTTACATTTGTCAACAAAGAGGTAAAAACAAGTCCATTGAAATTCTTGGTGATCACAAACACAAATTTTTCAAAGAATTTGAAAGGCTAAGCAATTTTGTTATTATATTTTTAACCGTTTGAGTCCCAGGGAGTATTGAAAAAACACTGTCGAAGAATCCCAAACAGCGCTTTCTCTAAATGAGTACGAAAAGACCCAAGCACGGCGATAGCACTTTGTTTATTTTACATCGATGAATCCCAATCTGAGCAATAGCGCTTCTTGTATTTGTTAGGGAACACAATTCTCGTCTTTTTCTCATCGCTCCGTCACATTTATTGCTGTTTGCAAAGTGATTGGACGTATTCTTGCGTAAGTGTTTCTCATTGTTAATAATTGTGTGTTTCAAAATGATTAGACGTACTTGCTTCAGTAAATCTGAGCGCGCGACTTCAACAATCGGTAACGCACCGTCAGTTGTCCACAATGTTCGAAATGTACTGGGTTTTCTCAACATAAAATCTCAACAGTGCGATTGCACTGCTTGGGACTCAAACAGTTAAATACACCAAAGCTTTCACATACTCAGGTAATTTGAAATGTGCATATTGCGGATACAAAAACTAACTTCAACACTGAAGTCAGGGTTGAAGAATCTTTTGTAGATATCAATTAGTTTGCAAAAAAAAAAAAAAAAAAAAAACCCTAAAGAAATTACTACAGAAAAAGAAATTTATGACACATTGCAAGCAGATAGCTGTGTAATAATCATTCAATTAATATTACTGGTTTTCAGGTTTGAGTTGTAGCCCAACAGTCTTATTTTTTAGGCCTAGGACTAATTTCAATATTTATCTATTGGAGAATCAATAATTATTAAAGTACTTTAATGCCTATGCAGATGCATTATCTCTATTTCAAGAAGGATCAAGATGAGCTTTTGAACTTTTTGATTTTCTCTGACTCTCGCAGATAAAATTTCCTGACTTTTTTTTTTAGTTTTCTTCCTTCGATTTTGGCATGTGACATATTATATCGATATTTTTTATTTAGATTTTCTAAGTTCCTTTCCTTCTTTCTTTTTTTTTTTTTTTTCCTTCAAATTTAGACAAAATTCCATCTCTACCAAAGTTCTCTGATTTCCAAGTATTTCAAGTCGCTAGAGAGAGAGAGCTACTCTCATAAAAAATAAAAATCTGGTGTGTAACAGCCACACGACTTCCATTACCCAGTACTACACACATTATAAACATTTTATATACATTACATTTTATATACAATAACCACATAATACATAAGAAAGGAATGGATTTATATAATAATTTTCAAGAAAATCGTTAGAGCCGTTTTTTGAGATACCAACTTTTACCAAAACTCAATTGATGACAGGAAAACAATAATTACCGTGTTTGCTCACGTAATAGTCGCACTTTTTTTGCCAATTTTTCATTGTGAAAGTCCAGGTGCGACTATTATGCGAGGAAATCTACTACATAATATAGTACGCTCTACGGATACTGATATAAAAACACATAATAAAATTATAGTAACTTACCAGATGTTTCCAGATTAGTGCTGTTTATTAAATAAGTAATAAAAGTCTTTTCGTCAGTTGAACAAAAAAGAGGAATTTTTCTTTTTATGGTAATATTTTTATAGACAATAATCTTTGTGAATTTTTTTACAAAAACTTCTAATAACAAAATACATTCTATTAAATCACTTTCACTGAAGATATCAGTATCACTGCTATAGTGTGAATCGGTGTCTGAGGAATCTCCGTCATTCCATAAAATGTCATCTTCGCTTCCATCCAAAGCGTTAGAGATGCCTGTCTTCTTAAAACTTTTTGAAATTATATCACTTGTTATAAATGTCCAGCTTTGTATTATCCAACTACACATTAGTTCCAGAGGTGGATGCCTTACTTTTCCGCTGGGAGTTTTTTCTTTGTTACTATTGGCCATCCAATCTCCATATACTCGTCTTATATTGTCTTTAAACGATTTGTTAATCGATACATCCAGTGGTTGCAGAATCGATGTGAGTCCTCCAGGAATTATCACAAGATCTGTTTTGCCTTCTGAAAGTTCCTTTTTCACATCATCAACAAGATGGCCTCTGAAGCTATCGAGTACCAGCATGGCTGGTTTTTTGAGCAATGCTCCAGACCTTTTGTTCCAAACTTTGTTAACCCAATCTTTCATCAATTTTTCATCCATCCAACCCTTTTCTTGAAATCGCACATGGATGCCAGCAGGAAATTTAACCCCTTTAGGAATAGTTTTCCTTTTAAAAATAACAAATGGAGGTAGCTTACTTCCATCTGCAGTAACACCGAGCATTACAGTGCAGCGCATTTTTTCATATCCAGTTGTGCACACAGATACACTTGAAGCACCTCTTTCTGCAATAGTTGTGTTGTGTGGCATGTCAAAATAGACCGGCGTCTGATCAGCATTTCCAATTTGTGATAGGAGATATTCCATTCTTTGGCGAAGTCGGATAATGTACTTGTGAAAAAGTAGAATTTTGTCCGTAAAATCCGGTGGCAGTTTCTGGCAAAGAGTTGTTCTTCTTCGGATTGTTAGGTCGTTATGCCGCATAAATCTTCTTAACCACCCGCGACTAGCTTTGAAATTTTCTTATGGAATATTTTGCTGTACTGCAATTCCCCTTGCTCTTCTCTGCAGCATTTCACACGAAACTGCACATCCATTATTTCGTAATGCACGAACATAAGAAAGAAGTTCACTTTCTATCATTGGGAAAATTCCATGCTTTGGTCCTCGGAATGCTCGCCTATTTACATTTGTTTCTTGTAGTAATTGTTTGGATTTTCTCCAGTCCCTTATTAATTTTTCATTTACATTCCACTCTCTTTCAGCAGCTCTGTTTCCATTCTTTTCAGCATATTCAATAATCTGCAATTTAAATCCTGCCGTATAACTATTATTCTTTCTTAACTTTCCCATATTCAAGCAAAAAAAAAAAAAAAAAAACTTCCAAAACACACCACGCAATTTACTGCAAAACAAACTATCGGCAAAGATTCTTTCTATGTAACTTTAGATATGTGCAGCCCAGTAAATTTCAAGCATGTGCATACTTTCTTTAAGAACGAGTTGAAAGCTTTAGAATGAGGAGGGGGGAGGGATCCTTCCCCAGGGAGCTCTCTCATCCTCCCGAAGCAGGCAATAGGCCACACTGATGATGAGTAACGTCACGTGCGCATGCTCTATACCTTATCTCGCTATGGTGTGACAATTGAGATGAATCCATTATGAGTAGCAGTTCTTGGAAAAGTACAGTTGCTAATTTTATAGTACTTTCTAGACGAAGGTTAAATATCGGACTGCGACTTTTATACAGGGAAAATGTTTTGACGATTTTTTCTGCTTCAAAACAGGGATGCAACTTTTATGCGAGGGCGACTATTACGCGAGCAAACTCGGTACATACAAAAGCATATTTAAAAGTGAGTTAATATGGCGAGTTTGAAAAAAATCCGTACAACCGTTTTTAAAGGAACGCCTTTGTGAGGCCTGAAATTGAGGTATTTATACAGGACGCCTATCCATTTTCCTGAACTAACCAACTATAACATTCGAAAGGACATCTAATAGAGTGTTTATATAGCAAGTTTGAAGAAAATCGTTAGAGCCGTTTTTGAGATACGGACTTACGGTCCCACTTACGGTTTCCGATGTCCCACTTCCGGTTTTTCAATTTTCACCAAAATTTGGAAATTTCATCTGTACACCAGACGTATTTCAATTCTAAAGTTTCGTAGCTCTATCTTTATTAGTTTCTGAGCTATAATAGCCAGAAGATTCTCCATACATACATACACACACACACACACACATACATACATACACACTGACCCATTGCCAAAAACCACTTTTTTGGACTTAGGGGACCTTGAAACGTGTAAATCAGGTGAAAACCCGATATCGAATTTTCAGACTGAATACAATACTTCCATTACCTATGGTAGTAGGGTAATGGAAGTAAAAACGTACAGGTAGAGTTTAATAAATGAATGATACGTTACCTCTCCATCAGACCTTCCTAATGCAGAGTTTAAAATGAAATCAGGAGGGGCTATGACATCTACCAATGACACAGCATCATCTTTCAACTCTAGACACAACCGCAAAATACTCTCTTTGATTAAAGTGCTGTGGTTCCTTTGATTACAATAACCACCTGAGAATAAAATTCAAAAATAAGTGCTGATAAACTATGAAGAAGGGTAGATCCAGGTTTTAATTTTTGGGGCCCATTTTTGTGAAAAACAAAATAATTTTGTGAAAATTTATTTCTTTTTGCGATAAAAAGAATTATCGCACGAAATCTTTCACTTTAGCAGTTACTCTATCTAACGTTTAATATCAAGTTAACAGCATATTATTGAACCAAGTATAGACACTCATTAAAAATAATACTGTTAACGTGGAAAATTTTTACAATATAATTTTTTTTTAAATAAATCTTGTGAAAGGGCTGTTGTTATGAATCTGGAAGGGACCCATTTTATGGATTTGAATTTTGTGAAGGAGCCCATTTTAGAGATTTGAGTTTTGTGAAGGGGCAGCAAATGGGTCCCAATTTTTACCTGGATCGACTCCTGATGAATATTTCTTCCAACAAACGGAAAGATTAAAGAAAAAAAAAAAAGTGACTTTAAAGCAACTTACCTTCATGTAAAATAGTGAAATACTTTTGCAGACACCATAGGCCATACAAACAACCAATTTTGTGCAAGACACTGGATATTTGTGGATCAGATATGTCTTCAATAATGAAATTATAAAATTTTTGCAAGGCTGCATGCTTTAAAAAGAAAAGAAATGAGAAAATACTTTTAAAAATAAATACTTTAATTTTCACAGAACAGTCTTAAGAAAAAAAAAAAAAAAAAAAAAAAAGACAGTTGATGTCAGTTTAAAATTTTATATTAAAAATCTCCAAAATAATAAAATAATAGTAATCGTCATTTCAATATTATAATGTATTATTTTACTCTTTAGCTTCTATAAATAACAATGTCTATAATAACAATCCATGCAAAAAAATGTTTATTAACTTTTTATCATTCGCATTAGATACATCAATTTCTATACCTGTTGCTTTGCCTCCTCCATTATAATTCAAAATTACATAAATTTTAATGATTGTGAAGGTCCTGAGATTTATCTTCAAATGCATAGTACAGGTCAATCCAGATCAAAATTGAGGTCTATTTGAGGTCTCTTTACAAAATTCCATGCCATAAAATGAACATCTTCATAAATTATATAACAACCATTTACTCAAAAAGGTGTATGCATGATACATATATATATATATATATATATATATATATATATATATAATAAAGATGATCTATTAAGCATAGTAGAAGCCAAGCAACAGATACAAGATCACTGAAACACCAATGACCAATAAGATTTAAAAAAAAAAAAAAAAAAATTATCAGTGGATGAAATACACTAATGTAAAGAAACCAGATCTATTAATTAACAGATATATAATAAAGATGATCTATTAAGCATAGTAGAAGCCAAGCAACAGATACAAGATCACAAACACCAATGACCAATAAGATTTAAAAAAATTTATCAGTGGATGAAATACACTAATGTAAAGAAACCAGATCCATTAATTAACAGCCTGCAAAGTCGAACCTCGTTAACGTGAACACTGTTAACATGAATTACTTTTAACACGAACTGTTTTCACAATCCCCCATCAAAAAGAAGATCAGTTTAGTTATATGGAAATCTGTTACTGATAGCATGAACAGATTTTTTATCCCCCTTGAGATTCACGTTAACGAGGTTCAACTGCATATATACAGTGGGTGATCAAATTATCAGATTTTTCTTTGACATTTTTTCGATTTTCTAAAAAAGTACAGGATGAAATATCTTTGAACTTCAGACATGTAAAAAACATTTAAAAATTCACCTTTTCTACTATCAATTTAGTTCAGAGTGCAGATAGGGGGCCAACTACAAATTGAAGAATAGCACAAATACTTTAGATCACCTTGTGGTAAGTGTAACAATGTGCTAAGTTACAAGTCATTTTTAGCTTTTTATGATACAAGGTGATTTGTGATTTTTTCAATTTGTGCTTGGCCCACTATATGTACTCTGAACTAAATCAATAGTGGAAAATGTGAGTTTTTGCATGTCTGAAGTTCAGAGCCATTTCATTTAGTATTTTATAGAAAGTCGAAAAAATGTCAAAAAAAAAAAAAAATCTAATAACTTGATTACTCACTGTATATATAATGATAGATACTACATTTTCTTAATTTTAATTTAAAATGAAGCTTATTAATTAAAAATATATAAGTAAACACCTTACTTCGGTTTCATCATACTTGCAAGAAGCTTTTCTTTGGAGGATCCTCCCCTTTATCAATTGCAACTTATTGAAGTGGACTATTTATAGCATCATCTTGATCTTTCAGCAAGTAGAGCCACTGGGGATCGATCTTGGCAGACTCATGGTCATTAATGGCAGCCTGATTTTTAATTATCTCAATAGTTTCTCTAAAGAACGCATACATAGGGTTGTTATAGTTTGCTATTTTTGTTACGTCATTAAATTTTATATTTATTTCGTTTTCCTGATAGGTTCTGGCAAGAGCAGTGGTGCACTTTGCATACTTTATATCACTTTGGTGTTCTTTTAGACATGTTTTTATTTTCCTCTTCGTTACCCCTATTAAACTATTGAGATAATTAAAAATCAGGCTGCCATTAATGACCACGAGTCTGCCAAGATCGATCCCCAGTGACGTTACCTGCTGAAAGATCAAGACGATGCTATAAATAGCCAAGGCCCACTTCAACAAGTTACAATTGATAAAGGGGATGATCCTCCCAGGAAAAGCTTCTTGCAAGTAATAATGAAGCCGAAGTAAGGTGTTTACTTATATATATTTACTATATTTTCTGATGAAATAACTTATTCATTTACCTGTGCAACAAAATAGTTTATTACGCGCTTACAATTTACATATTAGCCAGAATGGTAAGGTAAGTATGTTGACAGTTATTATGATTGGATTTATAGATGTTAAAAGTAGACCATTTTGAAAGAGAAGTATCAGTGACAAAAAGACTAAGTCCAGTGATTTGAAGTTATGATTGTGTACCCGAAAAAGACCACAGGTTAATTTAACACTTTGTACATGGAGAAAAGACTAACTCCACAGAATCGAAGCCAAGATCCCAGATCCTAAATGGGCCGCAGATTAATTTAATAATTCTTACATGATGAAAAGTGTGCTGTTTTTTTTTTGCATATAACTTTTAACAGGAGAATGAAATTCCCTGACTTTTACAGGTTTTCCAGGTGTGTTCTAAGAAAATTCCAGTCTAACCATGTATGAGCACTGGCTGTGTTGAGGGCTAAATAATTATGGTACTACTTCAAAATGCAAAAAATACATATGAAAAAAGTTACATACAGTGATAGCATCTGTCGCTTATAAACGTAATAACAAATTTCTTTCACAAGCGGAAAGGAAGGTTGGCGATGTTTAAAAAATCGTGGAATCTAAGGGAAAAAAAAAAAAAAAAGACCCTACATTGGTGGAAAAATAGTTTTTTCTTTAGTAACCATCTTAAGAAATTCCCTGACTTTTCCAGATTCTGGCTAAAATATTCAAATTCTCTGATTTTTATGGCCAATTTTCGAATTCCCTGACTATTCCAGATTTTCCAGGTTCTCCAGGTAGCGTGGCAACCCTGTTTTAAAGTCTTAATTAAAAGAGGGCTTAGTACCTCTTACAATTTTCTATTGGTTATTTTATATAATTATTATCTTTAACTAGTCAACTTAGTGCCAGTTTGACATATCAACCAGTCTTGCCATTAATTACATGAGGCGGGTCTGGCGATTTTTTGACACCCCCTCCCCCCTCCACTAATCTCAAGTGAGAATTTTCAAAATTTGTACTTTTATTGTAAATGCATTGGATTTATTTCAAAAAAACAAACACAATTTGCTTTATTATTTTTATTGAAGACTAGTTACTACTAGTTTTAAAGATTGCATAGATTGTAGTCTAGAATCACAGTAATAAAACTGAACAATAAAATACGTAAATAGAAACTAATCTGAGTCGTTGTGCAATGAAATATTTACGGGCATAAACAAAGCAGGTTGGAACCTGTCTGTGCATCACTGTTACTTGGCTCGTACGCTGTAACGTTCGGCAAGTCACGCGTGTGGCTGGCCGTTGGCACCCTAAAACAATTGAAAGGCTACTGTACTGCTTCGTGGCATTTCAGGGTTCCCACTCTTAAAAAGGAAAAAAATTCAAGGACTTTTCAAGTACTTTTTAAGGCCTATTTGAAAATTTTCAAGGACTATTGGGGGGGGGGGGGGGGGAATCATAGAATGCTACGCATATACACCAAACTTTAGTAAATCACAGAACACTAGGCATATGTGCAAAACTTTAGTAACTACTTTTATTATTATTATTTTTTTTATAATTAGAATAATAACTTTGCCTGTTTTCACAATACATTTTTGATGGATTGACCAAATTAACTTTTACAAGAGTCAAAAAATGATTAGTTTAAGATTTGGAATTGGGATTATTATGATTATTCCAAAGTTCTTAGGTTTGAGTTCTGGTCTGGTCACTTTCTGCTCAATATTAATGACTAGTCTACCAAACAGGTATGAGATTAACAAAAAAGACAAATAAGCTGAAACTATATGCAAAAGCAAGATAATTAAATGAGAATTTTACGACAAAATGCATCATATTAGACAACGGCGTGTGCGTGTGGAGATGGAGATAATTTAACCTTCATTGAGCATTTGCTAGAGCAAAAAATTCAAGGATTTTCAAGGACTTTACACGAAATTCAAGTACTTTCAAGGGCCCCTGAAAAAGAAAATGAAATTCAAGTACTTCTTAAGGACTTTCAAGGCCCGTGGGAACCCTGCATTTGGATAGCCACGATAAATATTATCGTGTCAGATTTTTGCCATATCTAAGTCAAGAAACATGTTTTACTTGAATTGAACTCAATTTTCTCACAATTTTACACTGTTTTTTGCAGGGAAAAAATTACGTGATATTTGCCGAGACCCCCCCCCCCTCCCTGAACACCTCACGTAATTAATTGATGCTTCCTTATTTATGGGTTCTATTAAAAGTAATTTAAAACTGATTTCTATGAACTATTTTCAAAATGAAGCATCAATCATTTATTCATTCTTTTTAGATGTAAACATTGTTCATCTAAATGATAAGCCTATTCTATTGATTAATTTAATCTTTGTTTATTTAATCATATTATTATAGGAAATTATATTAAAGTATTTACTTTAAAACATCATTAAGGAGAGATCTATTTTATTGGATAATCATTAAAAGTAATTTATTTACACAATTATTTCATAATGTCATTTAAAGAGTTTATTTCTTCGGGGAATTAAATTTCCCTTTTTGTACCTTAAAAAAAAACAATTGATTGCTTAATTCTGTTAAAGAACAGTATTAGAATTAATTTCACGTTATGAATTTTAAATAAGATTCTCAACCAACTGTTAATTTATTTATTTTTATTTCCCCACGGCAGAGTTGTGGCGACATTGTCGCAGAATGACATTGAGTCCTTGCAGAAAAAATTTTCTTTAAAGAAACAAAAAATTCTGAAAGGAAAAAAATTCAATGTAAATCTTGCACTAAATCTGTCCTACAGAATAAGTTTCGTTTTTGCAGAAAGGTACCAAATGATTACATTTCTCGCTGACTAAAGTTAATCTTTTACAGTGGGTGTTAAGGCCATTGACTATGTGAGGGTTCTAGGATTGGGAGCGAGTTTCAGAGAATATCACAAAAAACTCCAAACTTTAACGACGAAATATGTACCACTGGAGAAAGAAAAAAAAATATTTTCTGTAACATTTGCTGGGATAATTGAATCATTCAGATTTTGTAATGCAGGGGTAATTTCAAGAAAAATTCGGATTTGAAAATAAGCTTCTCACAAAAATCGGAAGCTTTCAAACAATTCTTCACAAAAATCGCACAAGAAAAATTACGTATTTGAAAATCAGCTGCAACAAGACATATTTCAGTAATTAAATAACAAAAGAAGAATATTTCTGAATTATGGGGGCTAGATAATTACATGTTTTTAGCAAAATGACACCTATTCTAGCAATTAGTTGCAATGTAATTACACAAATTTTAATAATTAGTAATAAAATAATTCCGTATTTCAGTAAATAACCACAAACATTCTTTCTAAAACCTTCCGTCATCTCCTCAAACTAAATCTAAATGCAAAGTGTAATCCCGTTCCCCATCTTCATGACGAAATAATCAACATGTAACAATCACCCCATGATCACCAATCTCATGATGGCTGCTTAAATTAACATCTTGACAACATTATTTTGTTAAACTGTGGTATTAAAATATCTTCCACGTTATATGTCACGAGTATACACTATACTAATATTAAATTTAACTAATACACAATAATGTTCAGTTTCGAATTAATACTTTGAATAAAATATTAGAAAGATGTAAAATAATCAAAGCTTTTACCTATTTCGAAAGAATATTCGAATCTACGAAGAATATTTCTAATCTACGAAATAACCGTATGTATTCGTTACTGAGATGTTACGGGTATTCTTCCATAGTCGAAATAACAGATTGGTATTTTAGAATTCGACAAGCAAAGTTCGAACATGTGTGCGGGAAGTCTGATATGAGAAATATGTTACTTTTTTGTTACATGCGGTATGCAGGAAATATCAGATTATGAAAGGTGGGTGTTTTATTCATTAATCGCATGATGCGATTCGGTCTAGTTGTTTACGTATGATTTCGATCTTGCTAGTCGCAGTGTTTATAGTTTGTTTTTGTAAATTCACTATGGGAAAGAGAGTTTTAAACTCATTATTTGTATAATGCTGTATCATATATGTTGTTCTTGTATGATTTAAATGGCATTTGCAATTTTGTTTTAGAGCAAAGAAAAAGTAGTAAATTCACGAGGTAAAAGAAAAGAAAGAAAAAATCCATGTTATTATTATTATTATTATTATATTTTTCATAACAAGCATATTTCTTTCTTCCTTTTTTTTTTTTGTGTGTGTGTGTGTTAAGAGGTAAGATGGAAGTGTTATTTATTTAATATGATATTTTCAGTAATATGTTACAATGTTAATAGGTTCTTATGTAATAACAGTATTATTTATTTTATTATGTGAAATAACGCCCATCTCTAGTATATAAGACCAATTTTTGAAAATTCAAATGTGGAAAATTTTTTTGATTTATTCTTTTAATGTGTTTGGCTCCTTTAGTTAATTTACTGAAATTCAAGATTTTATACGAGTGAAACATCAATGATTAATATATATATATTTGGCTATAAAATTTATCTTTTAATGATTATATTTTACACTGATAACTTTTAATATACATTGTATTCATTTTTTAGATGCAATAAATAATAAAAATAATTAAGCTAGTACGGATATGAAAAAATAGTTACATTGAAATTCAAGTATTCGGCCAAACATTGAATATTCGCTCAAAATTTTGACTTTGGTATTTCGGTATTCAGCAAAAATCACTATTCGGTGCAACTCTACTCTCTTACTCTTATTCTTTCTGTTTAATTTGTTTCTACAACAATAATTAAAATAATGTCAGAGTTTTTCATTAACTTTGTAAGCCAATACTTTAAAATATGATTTACTTTTTCATATTATTGTTTTATCTAGTTAAAAGATTATAAATTATAACAAAATTAAATAGAGCAAATAGCTCTTCACTATTTCTTAAATTACAATTATCACTATTAAAAATTTTAGCTGAAGGTAAGTAACATTTTCTTGTGTTAATGTTTTTATTCCTGTTTTTGTACGAATCATTTTATTTATTTGGTTAATTTTAATTTTCTTAACTATTGGTTGGTAAAGATTATAATCCTTTTATTTATTGTTCTTTAATTTAAAAAAAATTACTTCTTACCAAAAATTAATATGAGGTTATAAAATTAAAAAAAAAAAAGTTTATACAGATTTGATATTCATATTAAGCATTTTTATAAGGTGGCTTATTAAATACTGTAACACTCCAAAAATTCAAATTTAATTTTAATCATTTGTTGAAACAATTTATTCTATTTTTTCTGTGATTGCCAACCTTCTTTTAGCGCAAACAATTTCTTTTTTAAAGGAAAAAGTTTATGGAATTTTTTAAAGATGGAAGCTAAAAAGATGATGATTAAACAGCTCTTTGATCATGGATTTTCTGCAGGTGAAACCTTTAAAAGAAATTAAAATGTCTTGGATTTAATAAGGGTGTTTATATATAGCACAATAAATCAATTTTTGGTAACTAATAGCTGTAAATACAGTAGAACTTGGATAATTTGAAGTTGAAGGGACCTGAGAAAAATTCAAAATATCCAAAAATTCGAATTACATATACTATTTCATACTTGCCAACATACTAATTAAAATTGTTAGCCCCGCTTTCTTTATCGCACCAGTATCCTTTTTAAAGTATTTTTCATCTTTTTTAATCGTAATTGCATTTGCAAAATATTACTTTAAAAATTTACTGGTGTGATAAAAAGGGCGGGACTAACAACACTACAGAATATTAATTAGGATGTTGGCAAGCATGCTATTTTGTCAAAAAAAAAAAAGAGAGAAATTAAAAAAATTAAAACTCTATGTTCAAAGATTTAACATATAAACTTTATATCTAAGAAAACTGCTACATCCCCCCCCCTTCCCATTAAATCAATATTTTTTTACAAGCTTAATTATTCAACACTTTTTTAAAAAATAGTCAGATATTTTTTATTGCTTCTTCAAGTACAATCTTTGTGTCATAGCATATGACTTCAACCTATCACTTGATACAAAAATAGAATCTTCTACATCAGACATGACTAAAAAACCCTCGAGGTTCATTTTATATGCACCATATCTTCTGATGCACTATGTAGGGGCTTTTCTTGTATTTCCTTATTCTTATTTTGAAAGACTATTAAAATAAATAATGCATTTTAGCTGAGAAAAATCTTGGGAAAATTTTTAAATTTAATTTTAAAGTTAATATTTTAAAGTTAATCGTATGAAAAATTCGAATTATCCAAAATAGAATTCGAATTATCCACGATTTTTTTAACATTATTTTAATACAAAATTCAAGGGACTGGGTAAAAAAAACTCGAATTATCCAGAATTTCAAATTAAACAAGTTCGAATTATCCAAGTTTCACTGTATAAACCTTGGCCTGGTCGTCCCCGCTTGGCTCTCACAAAAGAGTGAATAAAAAGAATTTGTGAAAAGATACGAGGAAATTCTCAATGTTCTGCAAATAAAAACCACTGCAGAAGAGAATGTGAGTCGTAGAACTATGCAAGTTATCCTATATGAAGACCTGGGATTTCGTCCTTATCGCAAAAGAAAAGTTCAAGGTTTGACTAAATCACAAAGAATAAAAAGGTTACAAAGATGTATGAAATTGCTTAGATGGCACGGTAATAAAATCATTGACAGAATATTATTTTCTGATGAGAAACTATTTTGCACTGAACAATGTTATAATGCCATAAATGATGTCGTACATTCAACAACTTTCGAGGATATTCCTGAAAACCTTCGAACAGCCAAACGCTTTCAAAACAAGAGTTCTGTTATGATTTGGGGAGCAGTCTCAAACAATAGAAAATTGCCTCTGAAATTCAATGATAAAGGGGTGAGTTAATGCTGAGTTTTACAAACAGGACGTATTGGCAACACATATATTGCTATATACTGAGAGATTATATAGTAAAAAGAACTGGATATTTCAAGAAGACTCTGCACCTTCACACAGAGCAAAATCAACACAGGATTGGCTTCATGTCAACTATCCCAAATTTATCAAGCAAGAAGATTGGCCACCTTCATCACCAGATCTTAATCCATTAGATCATTGCATTTCGGGTATTTTAGAGGCCAAAGTGAATACCAAACAACATAGAATTTTGGATTAACTTAAAGCTTCCATATCGCGAAAATGGGACAAATTACCTCTAAAAGTAATTTGTGCCGCAATTGAACAATGTTGCAACAGATATTTAGTAATCGATGAAGGTGTTAACCCATTTGAATAAAATTGTTTCTAGGTAAACTGTAATTTATGTTTTTTATCATACTAGTGGAATTTTCATTTTCTATTTTATATCTGTGAAATAAAATGACTCAATATTTGTAACAGTATTTAGTAGCCACCCTGTAGAAACAAACAGAAAAGCTCATGTTACTGCCAGTTAGTAATGCATATATTTATGTTTAAATAATATTGTCTTGCAGAAAGAAATTAGTTCTAGTGAGGTTTGTCTCAGAAAGTAGAGAAAAATTCTGCCACAGGGCTCATACATTTATACATAGATAGCAGTGGCATAGCGTGATATTTGAAACTGGGCATGCTCTGAAGCCAACTGTGGAAAGAGCAGTACTTCTAAATTCATTATCATTTCTTATAATTTAAGTACGTAAATTTCCAATTTTTTCAAATCATAAATATAATTTTACACACGTATTTTATTGAATTTATCTTGACAGCATTTATTTAAATGCCACTTATTATAAATTATTGAAGAACCAGTAGGCTTTGCATGCTTCACTGGTTACTACATAAAAATGAATTTTCAAAGAAATCGAATCACTAATTTTTTATACATCACTTTATACACGCAAAATATGGCAGTGACTTCCTTCCAATGTCGGATCCGGGTCCCCACTGCCTGTTATAGCACTTTAACTTGGACCACAAATAGTTCTTATACATGAACTTAATTGTTGAACATTTTAATAAAGTTAAAAATTTAATAAGTTTAATTATTTTTATTATATTGACATTTGATACCACAAGAAAAGAAAAAAAAAATTAAAAAATGATAAATATTTTTCCCTTTCAAAGAAATTTTTAATTTTCTAAATAAAAAATGGTTTTGGAGAGGCAACTATTGAAATAAAATATCTTATTTTGTTCAATAAAAATAAAAATCTGTCGATAGCTTCGCTTTTTAAAAGGCATCACCAGATAGAGAAAGCGTTGCTATGTAGTAACTGTAATAAGCTAGTAACCATTGCTAAGGAATGGAGACGATTAAAAATAAAAACCTGGCAATTTGAATAAAATTTAAGAAAAGGACATTTTTGAGGAGATGGGGGGGGGGGGGATATTCTGATCCAAAATTAAAAAAAAATCTCGATGAAGTGCGCATTTGCAATATCCAAGCTATACCTCTGTCACATTTTGTAGCTCTGTAATCAAAGGCCTTAGCTTCAGAGCCAAGTTCTTACAAAAGGAAATTTTGATACCACTATTTTTATATTGCAATTTTTCACTTGATGAATCGTTGATATTCATTTTACCTGTTTAAAAAAATACTATATTAAAATAATGGTATCTAAATTTTTATTTGTGAAACTGTCCAGAGTGCACGCAGACACACGGGGAGAGACAGACAATTATCTTTAAGACAGACAATTTCTTTACCCATGTAGAGAAACAACATAAGTAAAATTTTGATCATAATTTTATTTCTTTCGGAAGTTTTCGTTGGTATGAGTTATTTAGGTAAAAAGAAAAAAAAAAAAAAAAAAAAAGGCAGTAACTTTCCTGTTGCATAAAATAACAGGGATATTTTTTCAGAAATTTATGCAAATTTCATTTTAATTTTGAATGATCATTTATAAATAAATTCAGTTTTTTTTCTTTGTTAAAAGTTTTTTTTTTTTTATTAGATCATTGTAAAATAAAGCATTAAATTTTACTTTATCAATAATATTTTTGAACTGACAACATAGTCAATCTATTCAGTCTTGTCTTTGAGTAGAAGGACAGAATGGAAAAACTAGTTCTCACTGACTATGCAAACACTTTTACGGAAGATAAGAAAATGAAAATCCTTAATACTTTAGCAGTACGGGAAAACTACAGGACATGCTCTCAGTGACTAGCATGACTTGTATACTTTAAAGAACGGAAATCCCCTTGTGTGGGAAAATTAGTGCAGTGAATATTTCCTCACACAACAAAAATTCCCTATCCAAGGGTATGCTTTAGAAAAGTAGCATGCCTTACGGAGTAATCGGTCAGGAAACGATGTTTTCGAAGAATTATCTTATGTAACAGAAGACATTTTTTTCAGAATAGTTTTCGAAAATTAAATGACGGCTAATGGATGGATGGTAGAGAGTGATTAATAAAATCAGCTGTTAAATTATTACTCTTTTTTTCTTTTTTTAATCAAAATATGTTTGAATCTAGACAGTTTTTAGCGGGTATGCGGCGCATGCCTAGCATACCCAGAGAATACACCACTGATAGATAGATAGCTTTAAAACAAGTTACTGACATTATTGATATAAATTTATATTAAATATTACTGTACTGAATTAAAGGATATAATAATTATTAATAAAACAATTGAAAATCCTTACATTTGTTTTATTTAAATAGAATTTTATATCTGTTATTTTTGAAGAGGACAAGAAAGTTGTCGTTCAGAGATAATGGCTCAGAGATTAACTCAATTTTTAATTTCAGCTTCCCATTCAAAGCATTTTAAAAATGTTAAATATTGTACCAATATATAAATATATTTTTCTGCCAAGGAATTGACCTATGATTAATTTCTAGTTTTGATAATTTTATAGAAAAACACATAATAACAACCTTAATAATAAAAACTCAAGTTTCCCGAAACTAATGCTGAAAGTGAAGTCATAGCTAAAACAATGTATCGTAATTTAAAAGAAGGTAACATTTTACCCATGCTTTTCATATGTGTATTTTAAATGAATAAAATAATGAAAAGAGATAATTCAACGGAAAATCTTATATCACAATCTGAACAATGTATTGAGATTAAAAAAAAAAAAAAAAAACTTTTATCAATAGTTTTAAAAGATTTGTCCATTAATTCCAATAATAATAAATTAAACATACAAAATTCGTAGGTCTATTATTGGTCCATCCATTTTTCTTTTAAAAATTTATTTCAGTATAGTGTATAGTAGTTGTTATCATTGCAGAAAACAAAACTTGATTACCAGAATTTATTCATCCATAAAACAAGGCCTAAAAAATACAAAACAATTTCTACTTTTAAATAAATTATTTTCATGGCTATGCAGAATTTTGATATATGGAGGGGAAAATAATAATATAAATAGGTTATAAAATTTAAATTAAAGTACTACAATGTCATTTTTAATTTCTTGGAGATGTTTGTTTTTTAAAATATATAAACATCACGGTATATATTAAGTCATTTGTTTTAAATATCATGTAAACCAATGTTTATTAATTTTAAACTGGCAAGGAGAAATAAATTTGGAAATATATGTGTAAAAATTGAGTGGTACGCGGGCACTAACCGACTAATAAAATAATACAAAATTATTAGTATTTTTCGAATCTTTTATACTGAACTATGGTGCTGAAAACAACACAAATATTAATTAAAAACTTTAATAAAACATACAACCTTTTATTACTTCATGTTTTCAAATTGCCGAACTAGTTTCCTCTGGGGCGCCCCAGCTTGATCACCGGCATCTTGGTGTGTGAAGTCGCTCGAAACTGATGTTTCTGGTTTCTTCCCTCTTTTATAGACTCTTCGCCATTGGCGGTTGAGTAATGCCCCTTCGTTGCCATTGCAGCAATTTGAACTTGTTAAAATTTCTACGGATTCTCTTACTGTAGCGTAACTGTGGTTATGGTAGTTGGCCAACTTTTTTACTTGATCAAATTTTATGTCAATCTCTTCGTTTTTGTTTACCTGGGTTAAAGCGGTTGTTATTTTTCCTGTAGTTATATCGTGGCTATGTTCTTTAATTCGTAAAAATAAAAACACGAATTAAAGAACATAGCCACGATATAACTACAGGAAAAATAACAACCGCTTTAACCCAGGTAAACAAAAACGAAGAGATTGACATTTGATCAAGTAAAAAAGTTGGCCAACTACCATAACCACAGTTACGCTACAGTAAGAGAATCCGTAGAAATTTTAACAAGTTCAAATTGCTGCAATGGCAACGATGGGGCATTACTCAACCGCCAATGGCGAAGAGTCTATAAAAGAGGGAAGAAACCAGAAACATCAGTTTCGAGCGACTTCACACACCAAGGTGCCGGTGATCAAGCTGGGGCGCCCCAGAGGAAACTAGTTCGGCAATTTGAAAACATGAAGTAATAAAAGGTTGTATGTTTTATTAAAGTTTTTAATTAAATCAACTTCATGGTTATAAATTATTTTAATGTAACACAAATATTTTTCATTTGTTCTATATTTACTTTATTTATATTTTAAAAAATATGAATACAGTGAACTCTCGTTAAAACAGGGGCCAGCAGTTTTTGTCCATATTAACGAGAGTCCATTATAACAGGAGTTCATAAACTGAAGTTCTATATGAACTCTAAAATCACAATTATGTACACATACACAGTATAACACGAATGGAAATTTGTTTCCTCATACCCTTTTATTCACTAAAAATATAAAAACATGAAAACCGATACTTACTTTCAAAACTTCTTTTCTTCATATAGTACAACTCGATAACAAAATCTTTTGCTATGTCTCCACAATAGAAGTAGAGACAGGTGCAAATTGTCGACCTCAACTGTCACTGTCAATCAATACTATTTACCTCCCACAGTGTAATAGCACAGAGTGAAAAAGATTAACCCTTTTATTATAGAACCTTTTCATGTTAAAATAATATATATATATATATATATATTGAATTTGAAAAGGTTTTGGGAACTGACTCTTTTTCGAAGAAAGTAAGCTTTGAGGGAAAAAAAATGTCCATCTTAACGAATGAAATGTACGTATAAAGCAATGTTTATTACATGCAATTCCTATAGGCCTTACCCGGGGATTCTGTTTTTGTACGTAATAATGAGAAATCCATCTTAAATGGGGCTGTCTTAACGAGAGTTCACTGTACATATTTTGAAATTTATTTATGAGAGATTTTCAATAGTTAACTTTTTCATTAATGACAGTCATGGATTTTTTCACAGTAGATCCATTATTATGATCTTAAGAAAATTAATAAAAAAACATTTTCAGATTATACATAGAAACATAAGAATATAAAATAGTACCTCAAAAAATGCTATCGATAAATCACGGCAGTAAAACACTTGACTGTTGCTTTTAGCATTGAAAGCATCATTTGATTCAGAGAAAAGTTTGTCAAACTTTTGGGAACTCTTCACCATCAAGTAACAAACAAGCCATCGGTAAGATGCCAATATTACTGAAAACAAAATATTAGATCAATACTATTTCAAATTAAAAAAGTAATATATAACCTCAAAATTTTAATAATGACGCTTTGATCACTGCAATTTTAATGACACTTAAACAAATTTATATGACAAGGGGCTCCGCTCACCAACCCCCGAGGAAGGCTTTCCCTCACCTCGACTTGCTTTGCTCATTAACCCCTGCTGGATTCTACCCGACTATTCGCAACTTTGCCTTTCATTGAATTGCAATATTTATAATACATAACACAAGAGAAAAGTTGAACAATATTATAGAAATCCACCATATTTGGTTATCACATTGAAATACACAATATTTAATATTATATCCTTTACAATATGTGAAAAATCTGTTTTAACATTCGACAATTTAATAGCAATTTGCCTTTATTTTGAGAGAAAACATATGTTAGACAGCTAGCCATACAAAATAAACATTTTTCGAAACCTACTGATAAGTGAAAAATTTATCCTTGATTATATTGTAAAAACGAATTGCCGGTTTAAAGTATTCGAGATAGACCATCACCATTCATAAATTGGATGGCTTTTGAATATTTGTTGACAATATTTTCTGAATAAATATTCAAGACGGCTCCTGAATATTTGTTGGCGATATCATCTGAATAACCATTATTGTTGGCGACATCTACTGGTATATATTGATCATGGAATCTTAATAGTTGTTGGCGATATCTTCTGAATAACCATTATTGTTGGCGACATCTACTGGTATATATTGATCATGGAATCTTAATAGTTGTTGGCGATATCTCCTGAACTTGTGTTAATGATGGCTTCTGAATATATGTTGGCTACATCTACATTAATAAAGTTTCTTAAGTTAGTAAATGTAATATTATGTTTTTAAAGACAATAATTAATTTTAAAAAAAAGTTTTACTAAAAAAGTGAGAAAAATCATAGCATTAATGCATGACTGGGTACTAATTACATATATCATACACTGGGTATTATACTAAATTTCTTAAGAACTATATGAACACATTTTGAATATTGATTAAGTACATTACGTATCTTTAATAATAAGCATACGATTTATGTCCATGCATATAGTTTTTTAATAACATTAAAAATCTTTACTATTCATCCGATTTGCTGTTTGTCTATGAGTATTAAAAATTCTACTATGAATTCAACTGATTCTTTGATCAGTATTCTTCAAAAATCCGTCATACTTAGAATGGAAAAATAATGACAGGTCGAGAAATTTTGCGAATTTTAGTAAAGTGGAAAACACGTATAACCGATATGAGCAGCGTATAAACAAAGAATTTTTGCATTAAAAAGAATAGGAATGAATCTGGACTTTACTAAAAGGACGTATAAATGTAAAAGACGTATAAATGAGAGACATATAAACAGTGCTTTACTGTATAACAATACAGTTTACAGTTGTTATTTTGAATTTTATCCACTAGCCAATACTACACAACAACTGAATTCCCACAATACCTTCTTATATTGTATTATATACTTGAAAATTAAAGGTGAAAATTTGAATTGTTTGCAAAGAATGTTTTTTTTTTTTTAAATAAGATTACATGATACATATGAAATATATACAAGAAAATATTTAAAAAACTTCTATTAACACTATTAAATTCTCTTTCGCTTAAACATTAAGTGAAATACTAATATGAATGAACAAACAATCAGCCAATATAAAACATTTCTTCTACCACTAATTAACTGCATGACTTTTATGCTAAAATATTATTATATAAATTGTCAATTACATTGAAACTGATGTATTAACCAACAGAAATATCAATATTTATATAACGTTAAAAACACCAAAGTAAAAAATTGTTATGTGCAGACTGCAGTTTCAGTAGTGTAAGGCGTACAGTCATCAGTGCAGAATGACGAAGTGAATTATTGCTCATATATATAAGGTAAATGCACCACCAGTGGACACTTTAAGGACATTTTCCGTCTATTTTTTGAGTAATTTCCTAAATTTTAGAGTTTCAAAAAATAATTAATATTTCAGACCTTTACTAACTCTTTCTTAACACAACTGTATTATGAAAATTGCTAATGGGGAAGTTGCACACGGAAGGAAAAACAATTTCTTTTAATTGTAATCGATAAAATCAATCTTGGGAATCCGAAAAATCCAATTAAAATCGTAAAATTATTTCAAATTAACTTTTAATTAACGTTTTAAAATCGCTAAAAACCAAAACAAAACCACGTGATCCGAAAACGCTCCGTGAGGGGATTGACGTCACAGTACACGAAGTGTGAATGTTTACACTCTTTTACCGCTTGCTTTTCTTTTTGTTCGCTCTATTCTAATCTGTATTTTATAGTTTATTCTTAAAATTTTTACCTTTTGTAAGAAATAACTTAAACCTTCCATAACTATACTATATCTTATATATATATATATTTCTACTTTTATTTGTATAATGTCGATTTTGGATTTGTAAAAGAGCAATCGGATAATGTTCCGAAAATAGATGCTCTTTCCATATTTTCATTTTTGAGAAGAAACCTCGATTTTATTAGTGCATAAATATAAGAGTAGCTACAGCTAAACGATCTAGATTTGTTCTGTATTCATATTTTGAAAATTATAAACGTCTTCATAATAGAATTTTAGCTTTGCTTTAATATATTAGTAGTATTTTTTTTACATTTCTCTAATTTTTTAGATGCTTGTATGTGAGAATATTTCTTTTTTTGTAATGTATGCTTAAAGATTTCATTATAATTAAAATATTCATTAAAATTTCATAGTACATAAAAATATATTTTACTGATTATTTATTTTATTATTATTTTTTTTTAACCAGAATTTTTTAATTACGTTATTTTATAAATTATATATGATTATTTTATAGAGCAGTCATTAATTATGTATTTAATATTTACTTTATGTTTTTGCAACGAACAAAAAAATGTTATTTTCAAATTGCATTATTTATTTATTATTTTTATTTTATTAAAAAAAAAAAAAAAGTTTACTTTTTATAATTTTTTAAGTAATTTATATATATATATATATATATATATATATATTTCAATTTTTCCATTTAATTTTCTTAAATTTATTTGAATTATATTGTTCTACGTTGTTTACATTAGCAACGGCTGTTACACAACTATTTATTTATTTAATTAATTCACTTCAAAAGGAAAATATAATTAAATGTTTTTATCGGGAAAATGTTAATATCACATAAAGGATTAGTCTTATTAAAATTTAAATTTAATAAAAACTTATTTATTATTTATTTAATGCCTTTGAAAGGAAAATCGTTTGTTATTTATTTATTTATTGTACTAATCGAAATGAAATGGTAATATAGCAGAAAAAGTGATTGCAATAAAGTACATGGTGCCAAAATTAATGTATATTTAATAGATGCTGAGATACAGCTATCCTTAAAATCTTAGTTTTTGAATAATAGCAGCTTTCGCCTCCTGATATGTACACAAATTGAAGTGCCCACGAAAGACATTGCTGCGGGCAATAAGAACCCAGATCCAAAAAAGCAGGGTACACTGGAGGGAAAGAAGTTGCCGCAGGCTGCGAATAACCAAAACGATGTTAAGAGCGATTTCAATGAATTTATTTTTTAATTATCTATTTATTTAATTTTTGTTTATAGAATGATATAAAAGAAATAAAAGTTTTTTTTTTTGTTGTTGTTGTTATTAATTTATTAAATTTAGCGACCAGCGAAGCAGGCGAAGACCGTCAGTTATAGTATATGCAAGGGTGGTTCCAGGTTTACTTTTGGGGCTCATTTTTGTGAAAAACAATTTTTTTTTTTTTTTTTTTTTTGTGAAAAACAAAATAATTTTGTGAAAATTTATTTCTTTTTGTGATTTAAAGAATTATCACACGAAACCTTTCACTTAAGAAGTTACTCTATCTAATGTTCATTATCAAGTTAACAGCATATTACTGAGCCAAGTATACACACTCATTAAAAATAATATTGTTAACGTGGAAAACATTTACAAAATCATCATCTTTTTAAAAATAAATCTCGAGAAAGGCCTGTTGTTATGAATCTGAATTTTGTGAAGAGACCCATTTTATGGATTTGTATTTTCTAAAGGGGCCCATTTTAGATATTTGGATTTTGTGAAGGGGAAGCAAATGGGTCCCAGTTTTTACCTGGATCGACCCCTGATATATTCTAAACTTCTAAACATATTTGGATTTTACATTAAGGCTTCATTGATAACTGAATTTAATATATATATATATATATATATATATATATATATATATATATATATATATATATACACTGGTGGACAATTGCTAAGGACGGATGACAATAGCTTAGTTATTGTCATCCGTCCTTAGCAATTGTCCACCAGTGTATATATTGCGTTTGATTGCTGAAATTTACTGCAAATTTTTAATGAATTATTTAATACCATTCATATTTATAACTAGATCATGTATAACTTATAAGGTATTATTACATTTAACATATATTTCATGTGTTTATTTTATTTTGAAGTACTTTATATCTTTCCTATTGCTAAATGTTGTTATTATTATTACTTTCTATTTCTATTAATCTTTTCTTTTTTTTTTTTTTTTTAATTTTTCCAAATAAAAAAGTAATTACATTATAAAAATAACTAAACGCGTTTCTATATATATATACATATATAAATAATATTAATATTTTTGTACGGAGACCTTCTTTTGATTTTATTTATTTATTTAGAAGGATAAGCGCATGTGATTTTCCTTAAATACTTTTCAATTTCTCAAACTGCATCACTATAATGTTTTTAATTATTCACAATCTTCAGCTGCTATTTTAATAGAAATATTGTTAAGTTATAATATTGAAATGTATTAAAAAAGTTATATATATATATATATATATATATACACACAGATATACTTGCATCTCATAATTATAAAAGTAATCTAATTTAGGTTAATTTAGCATAAACTATTCTAGATTATTTAAGCAATGAAAATATGCATATTATTCAGTTAAATATTATTACTCAATCCCAATATTTTATTTCTGTACTCAGTCTATAATAATAATAAAATAATAATAAATCTATAAAACATAATAAAATGAAACAAAACAAGTATTTAAAACATACATCTTTGGCATAGCATACTAAAAACATTCTTTAAGAAAATTTTATTGATCAACTATTATTTCGATTATAGTTTAATTTGGATTAATAACAGCAGGCGAGTACAAAAAAATATCATTGAAACTTGGTGTCATTTATAGAATGAAGTGATGTTTGATGAGTTCAAATAGTTTTAATTTTTTTTTTAAAGAAAGAATACAAAATTTCGCTGAATGCACGATTTTTCTTTACAATACAAGAGGGAGAAATTCAGCCGGCAGTTCATTTCATGGATAGTGACGTCACGATAGGTTTTATCACGTGACACAGCGTTTTCCCGCCAAAATGAGAACTACGTCTTTTAAAGTTAATTTATTAAAGCATCCGGTTTTCAAATATGCATAAAAATGGTATCAAAATGTTTGTATTTTCATGCTCTATCATTTACAAGTCAAAATGAAAAATGTGCAATTTCCCCATTGTAGCATTTATATATGTAAAAAATCAAAAATCTGAAGAGCTTAAAATGAGCCAGTAGTGGACCCCTTTGAATTTTTGCTTTAAAATTCAACTCTAAAATTGCTAGATTACAGAATTGTGTACACTACTGGATCTGGCATTAAAAGTCACATGAGCCAGTAGTGGACAGGGCTGTCCACTATTGGTCATGATGACATTTTTTGGAACCATTAGTGGACACCCATAAAAATACTATGTGTTAATACAAGATTTAAAAAATAGCACAATAAATGAATTCTGCATAATTATGAGTCATATGAAAGCAAAAGGTAGAAGAAATCAGTTAAAAACAAGCAGAGAGCGAGCAAATAAAATTTCATTTCCTTATTCAAAGTGTTAAGAAGAAAACGGCAAAATCACAAAAAGTGCAAACTTTTTTAGTTAAACTAACATTATTTTAAAACTTATGGCAGGAATTAATTTATGTTAAAAGGTTTAACAGTAAAGGACTAACTCCCTTCCTGAACATTGCTTGAATCTTCAGAATTTTTAGGTAGCTTATTTTCCGAGTTTAAAATTAAAAGTGCCCACTACTGGTGCGTTTACCTTAGGTAGGGAAGAGGATTATAGAGTCAGAGTAGCAACCAATAGGAATTTAGGAAACTGGAGCTGTAAGTGAATAGGCATTTGGGATAAAGAAAGCTATGTAAAAATTAAGAATATATGGATTTTATGTAATTTTTCCAACAATACAAGAGAGGGGGGGGGGGGTACAGCAAAATCATAATTATTGATAATTTTATGATTTTTATAGCTATGGAAAGCTTCTACAAAATCATTTATTTATTGTATTAACCAACAATTCTAAAAGAGAAATCCAGTAGCATGAATTACTTTTCATATCTAGGCAGTCCTCCAGTACAGAAGCTCGAAAATTTTCTTGTAATATCTGATCCATATGATCCAGAAAATTAACACTCTCCAGATGGAAAAATTCACTTCCTTCTGAAATGACAACAGAAAAACAGGCATGAATTTCTTCATTGCATGCTCTAAATAGAATAAAGTTTCAAATAAGAAAACAAATTATTTAAAATAGAAGATTACTGACAGTGAAAGACTTTATAAATTTAACAGATTTTTACAAGCATAAAGTTATACAATAATTATTTTTTTCTTTCTAGAATGTAAAACTTCTATTGAAAATACATGTGGAAAATGGAGGAAACCATTAACCCGTTAGTAGTCGCTAGTTGGTCGATTTGCCGCCCATCCTTGAGTGTTACGAGATTTTTTTTTATTCAATAGCCACCAAAAATTTTTAGAAGTGGCATTTGATATACATAAAATGCGAATAAAATCAAAGAAACGTCGATGACATCATTTCTTAAAATTATTGGTGACAGTTAAATAAAGAGTATGCAATCTGTAATAGGTGGCGCTGTCTATAGCGACTACTAACAGGTTAAATATCCCATACTCACAAACATTTTTCTCTGAACTTCATTCAACAAAGCTAACTTTTTTCTTGTTTTATGTCTGAAACTTTTGCCCCCCAGATTTATAAAAATTAAAATAATTTTCACAAAATAACAATAAATTTTTGCAACTATGAAAATCTCTCTTGATTCGAGTATTATACATCAGAATTTGCTGATACGTGAGAAAATTTTGGTAGTGCACAGGAAAATCTGGATTTCATTTACAGTTTCTTAAGTTTTTATTAGTAATTACATGAGTTTGTTTATACTTATTTTTATTTCAGAATTTTCTAAATAACTCATGTTTGCAGAACAGCTTTCATTAGTTACAGTCATTTGCAAAAGTTTTAAGACCGCCCATGGAAAAATCAGATTTAATGATACTTAGTAATAACAAATTTTGTAAAAGAATAAAATAGATTTACAAAGTTATTTAAGTACAGTCAGTATTTTATAGCATCATCTTTGTTTTTAATGACTGTTACAATCATAATTAGACATGCTATAAATAAGAGACTGGCAATAAACTTTAGAAATATTTGTACAACAGGTATAAATATTTCTAAAGTTTCTAAAATTTATTGCTGCAAAAAATGCTGCACAACTAAACTGACTTTCCCCCACACTTAGATAAAATGAAATACTTTCCTCGAACACAAAATCTCAATGGAAAATTTTCTGTAAAAAAGCGTGAAAATTGTTACAATTATCAATATCAAATTTCTGCTAAAAGACGAAGAATCTTCTTTTACTGCTGTCAAGTTTTTTTTATATATTTTTTTTTTATATAACCAATTCATTAATTTTTGACTATCAAATCTTTTGTTTGTTGTATTTTTATTTGGATGTTTCTGAATTAAATGATAGTTCTTTTTGCGAAGCTCTTCATCATAAAATCGACAAATTACTTTCTGTGTAGCAGTGATCCCATTTTGACAGTTCATTTGCGATTTGTCAATCACAGCATTTTTTGCTCATCTTACAACATTATAGTATTTCCTATGACATCAATCATTGGCAATCAATGGAATTTAAGTTTGAAGTAGTGTAATGTTTTGATTTTAGAACTAGAAACTTAACACATACAAAGGAGTTTAGTTCGTTATGTTTTGATTAAGATGTTATTTAAACAAATCGTAAAAGCATTCTAAAATATTAAAAACAAACTGTAAGGGGGAAAAGAAAAATCCTTTTCCAAACTACACCACAGACTCTAGACAGGATTCAAATCAGGACTATCATCTGGCCAGTCAAGATCTTGAATTTTTCTGCCATAAAATAGTCGGAGGCAGATTTAAGTTAGATTGTGCCCTAGGCTCATTTCGCTGTGGCACCCCCCATCTCATATTTTGAAATGCTACTCATGTATATTATAATTATAAATATAATATAATTAAGGAAAAATCTATTATTCTTCAATACATCAATCACTGTGCAACATTGCATAGAACAATCAGCTCATAATTAAAAAATGAAAGAAATCATTACATAATTATTTTAACGAAATAATTCTAGTCATGAAATGAAAATATGTTTTAATAGTAACAGGGATCTTTCAAATTTGTTCGTACTGTCGAATGGAAACCTAATCGGTTTTTAAATCTAATTACTTTTTATATTTCAATTTATATTTAAAATTAACTCAATTTTTAAATTTCAATAGACTTACAAATTTTGCCTCGCTCAGCATGGGCCTCATGGACCTAATCATAAATCCTGCTATGGTCATTCCATTGCTGTATCAAAACAGTAGCATTTTGTAGTTACATACGATCATTGATAGGTGTGATTGATCAATGACATAATTATAGTCTATATCCATACGTTTCAAACTAGTATGGAAAAATGTGTAATGTGTGAAAATGGTTTAAAAAGTGTTCTTACAGCACACTTTCCAACATCCTAATTAATATTCCATAGTGTTGTTAGTCCCACCCTTTTTTTTATGCCAGGAAATATTTAGAGTAATATTCTCGAAATGCAATTACAACTAAATAAGAAAGATACTCTAAAATATACTGGTGTGAAAAAGAAGGTGATACTAACAATATTACGAAATATTAATTAGTATGTTTGCAAGTACGTTATAATCAATGAAATTCCAACCGGTTTTTAATTCTTTTAAACCAGAATTCTTTTCTAAACTTTAATTGCCTTCACCATTCAAACTTTAACCACTTGTAAAAATTTGGCACCCCTAGGTCTGAGTCTCACGGGCTTAAGCCTAAATCCACCCCTGAAAAATAGTCCTTAAGGGCCCTCTTCACTCACCGCCACCGAAAGCCGAAGCTAATGTTATTCAATGGGAAATTTTTCTTTACAAATAACTTATTAACTAATACATATTTTTAAATTCTGTTTTCGCATTCTGAAAATTTCCAGCTGTTAAATGGACGGACCTTTTTTAAATTTTTTATATTTTATTTTGAAGCTGCAAAATACGAATTTTCAATATGTGAAATTTTTTCATTTTGAAATTTCAAAATAAAATATTAAAAATTAAAAAAATACATTTTTAAAAAAGGTGCGTCAATTTAAGAGTTGGGAATTTTCTGAATGTGAAAACAGAATTTAAAAATATGTATTAGTTAATAAGTTATTTGTAAAGAAAATTTTCCCATAGAATAACATTGGCTCGGGCTTCTAGCGACAGTAAGTGAAGAGGGCCGTTAACAATCTGACACTGAACACTGTCATGCAGAAAATTGAACATCTCTAAACATCCATGTGGAACTTCTACTGCTCAGGTAACAAATTGGGGTACCATTTTCCATTCATAATGGCTTTGAATGGCAGGTATAATATAGAAACATTACCAGACTTGACATTGCACCCCATATCATCTGGCTTGAAGGAGGTTTCACAGATGGAATAGTTTTATCTGTCATCATACACAAGCAGCATTTGTATTTAAAAAAAAAAAAAAAAAAAAAAGGCTGCATTTTTGACTAATTGCAAACTAACACTGTATCCCACTGTCGTACTGCACAATTCTGGTATAGTCTGGCAAAAGTTAATTTCTTTATTATATTTGGTGTAAGTTGAGATTACTTTATAGGTTTATCTATATAAATAAAAAGAAGCGTCTGTCTGTGTGTGTCTGTGTTCTGGTGCTCACACAACCAATCGCAGATCTACAAAACTTGGCAGATGGGTACCTGGGACCCTGCAGGTGTGCACCTCATCCAGATTTTTCGAATTTTGAATTTTTTAAATTAATTTTTTTCTAATTTTAAATATTGGCTTCTGTGTTTTATTTTCATAAATTTATTCTTTCATTGTAATCGTCAGCGTATCTTAGCAATGGCTATTACACTATTTATTCTTTATTTAATTCATTCATTTGAAGGCAGAATCTTTTTTTTCTTTTTTTAATTTATTATATTTTTTTTAAATAAAATAATAAAATGCAGTAGAAAAGACTAAGTATATTAAATTTAAAGACATATTTATAGCAGTTATGTTCATGTATAATTTTATAGTATAACAACTTTTTATTTTTCATTTTTTAAATTAATTCCTTTAAAAGATTTATATATATATATAGTATTTATCGGGGAAAGATGGTAGTACATAGTAGAAAGGATTAAACTGATTAAAATTTATTTGTTTTTTATGTGTTTCATTTAAAAGAAAATCTACTTTTTATTTTACTTAATTACTAAATCAAATCATAATATAGTGCTGTAAATAGCAGGGGTTATAAAATACATGGTTCAAAAACCAAAATATTTAATAGATGCTGGATACAGTCTTCTTTAAAATTGTAGTTCTTAAATAATAACAGATCCACCTGTCGTCAATAAATACCCAAATTGAAGTGCACAGGAAAGACCTTTCTGCAGGCAGTGGGAACCTGGACCCAATGCAGTGCTGGCAGAAAAACAGCTGCCGAAGGCAGCGGGTACCTGAAGCAAGGTTTTGAGCATTTCAATGCAATTTTTTTAGTTTTCATTTATAGTGTGATGTAAAAAATAAATACTGATCCAATTCTTTTGAAAATTCCTTTAAATATAGAGACCAGCAAAGCGGGCGTAGCCTGCTAGTAGAATAATAAAGCAAAATTGAATTGATATAATACTCAAACTAAAATTGGTGATGTTTGTAATCAAAATAAATGTAGGCTTATTGGAGGATGTTGTTGACGATGGAGATTGTATGATTCTCCTTTTTATCTCATGATCCTCACGTGCACTCATTTTTTTGGGGTGAATACTGAAATTCTTTCTAAGCTATTTTTCCAAAAAACTTAAATTTTCTAATAGTTTGATGAACTTACCCTCAAGCTTATTTTATGTTCAGAAAATCTGATTTAATACAGAATTATAATACTTAATACAGAAACTTAATACAAAATTTTATTAATTTTTATTTTCTGCCTTTTTAGTAAAAGTAAATGAAGGTAATTTCAGAAAATTTTGGGAGTGGAAAGCTGATTTTTTATACCAACTATATGAAAAATACCTGAGACGGGAATCGAACCTGGGCCTTCCGCTTTACGTGTGGATGCTCAAACCATTGAGCTACCCTGGCTGATTACCAGCTAGGCATTTCTCACAAAACATTCATTGGCAAAGTCACCAAGTCTGTAAACATAGCTATATCAAGTGACATTATTAATCATGGCACAACTCCGATAGACCACAAAATTTTAATTTAATTTAGAAATTTATTCATCAACCCTTAAAGTTCATTAAAGCAGAAGGCCCAGGTTTGATTCTCGTCTCAGGTATTTTTCACAAAAACCAGCCTTCCACTCCAAAATTTTCTGAAATGAACTTTAAGGATTGATGAATAAATTTCTAAATTAAAGTAAATGAAGGTTTTTCCTCTTTTCTCCCCCCCCCCCCCCCCAAACCATTACAATACACAACAGCAATATCTAGAGCAAAATCCAATAAACAATATCGGTACATAATGAAAAAAAAAATAAATAATAATAATAATTTTCATGTATCTATCCAAAACAGAAAGTCATACAATAACCAAAATGGGAGGTGTGAGGGAGTTCCTCACATATCCTTTTATTTTACCAAATTTATTCAATTATAATTAAAGATCTATTTATTCACAATTAAAAAGTATTAACTTTTATAATCTTTTGTATTTAGGTCAAGCTTATTCCAATTTTAGTAAATTATGTTTTCAAAGTTAAAATACTTACCATTTTCTAATTTTGAGAACAAATTCAGTATTAAATACATTGATCTCTTTTTAGCTTAATGCAATATATATATGTAGGGATCTAAACACAATTTAATTTTATTATCCCTTAAAGTAATTATATTTTTATTTCCATTTCACTATGTTTCCCAATAAATCTAATTTATATTTATAGCTGTTCTGTTATATCTTTTTATTATTTTATTTTATTTTATATACAGATAATCTATTTAACTGCAGCTATTAATGATCCATTATGTAGACATTATGTGGCAAGAATTTTCGCAATATTTCTTAATTACTTGCACCTGTCTTTTCCAACGGTATTCGTTGGCGAATGTATTTCCTGCCAAAAAGGATTGCCATAATTTCAACCGTCATTTTATTTTTAAAATTTCTCATTCGAATAACATTAACACAAAAGAAGATGTGTTGGCGCCCTTGGCTTCAAAATATAAAGATATTATCTCTATCTGGCAGTTAAGAACTTGGCTGCGGGATTTGATTCCGGGACAGTTTGATAATAATCGCCGTCTCTTAAAGATGTAATTTTTCTCAATTAAAATTCTCTCTCTCCTCCACCATCGTTCTATAACGAATTATTTCATGGATGTGAACCTGGATGTGTCCTCTTATGTCATTTTATATTTTTGAATAAATACTCACGGCTAATTAAAAAATTTTGACTGGATTTGACATTTATTTTAAAATGACTATTTTTATTGACTTAGTTTTTAGAGGACAGTGGCTTTTATGCTACATAAATATGGTGCTCATCGACCATAGAATTCGTTACGGTGGAGGAGAGGAATGTATAGATTTTTTTTCTCTCAACAAGCGAATTTCTTATTTTCGAAAATATATAAAATACATTTTTCTGCGGCAAGTACGTGTGAAAACTTTTTGACTATTGATATGACAAGAGTGTTGTTTTAAAGGAACTTTTCTATTTTTCGACTTTGGAGCAATCAGCCCTATTCGACAGATATATCTAAAAAACAGTGCTGCCATGACTCCTAAGATGATGTGAATTAACCTAATTTTTCCATGCCGCCGTCCTGCACGAGAACATACCGGCGGAGTTTAAGAATGTCATCGTATATCCTCGATGCTTATCTTCCAAGAGTGTGCGAATAGAATTTTTCACTTTCTTCCGTTCTCGATGATCATGTGCGGAGAAAAGAGCGTCTTATTTCTCGGTAATAGCATGTGGCCTTGACTAATATAGAGGTGGGTTCCTTATTATTGTTACCCTCTCGATATTTGGATGGATTAAACTTTGTTTTTATTTTCTCGACAGTCTGGAGTTCGTTGACTTTCTCGCCTATGTTTATCTCTTGAATGAGAGGATTTTAGAGGAAGGAATATTTTTCAAAAAGCCAAATTTTTTTAATTTTTTCGAAAATATATAAAATGTTTTATTTATGCGACAGATACATCAAGACTTTTTTTTTGCTAGATTGAAATAACTATTTTTAGTAAACAAGGTTATGAAAGATGGACTCTCTTATCATCGTGTTAAATACAAATATATCATTTATGAACTAATAATCTCTGATGAATCATCGGCTGTTTTTCTGTGATTCAATATGACAGCTGATCTCCAAAATAACCGACTTTTCAAGTGGTTCTCCCGTTCCAGTTGTCTGAGTCAGTTTTTTTTTCATGTCAATCTTGTGCGTTGCGCCCCTCATAGTGGAAATTTCTTTTCTGAGAATTAAGGAAGAAATTCCCTGCTTTACTATACCAAGTTTTTGAACAGCTGTTTGAAGTGGAACTATGCGTGGAAGAAGAAGCATAATAAAAATGTTTTCGGTGGTAATTCGTAGAACAGGTCTATGTTTAATTTGGAAGGATTTGCAGGTTATGGACATAGCGGAAACAGATAAGACATTTTTATTTTATATTTTTATAATTATTTTGCATTCATTTTATAATTTTAAATATTTTTTTCTCTAATTAAGGGAATGCACACATAGTTGCAAGTATTTAAAAGTGAGATATTTTCTTATAATGATTTTTAATTTTTGGGAGATGTAATTTTTCAAAATAAATAAATATATATATATATATAAGCAATATCTGTGCATTCCTCCTTTGAAACTGTATATATAAAAGTGTTTATGGTCATATTTTGCTATATATATTTTTTTTCTTTTTGGATATTTTTTTTATTTCAATTTTAAAAAATTATCCTTTACAATTTTTAATTTGTCTAGGGATATGCATGTATTTAATTTTTAAAATTTTTGATTATATAGTATTTGGTATTTTTCATATACTCACATTTTTCATGACGATATTTGTGTATTTTTAAAAGAAGAATTTCAAATTTGAAAATATTTAATTTTTAATCTTTGATTATCTACTATTTCATATTTGTCAGTCCGAATTTTTATAAAATAAATTTCATGTGTTTAAGGACTCATTATAATAGAGTCATAATTACTAAGTTTGCCAGTGTTTACATATGGTAATTTTTGAATTTTAAAGATAACAATTATATTAAAAAAAAAAAAAAAAAAAAAAGAGAAATTTTTATTGTCTTTATGTATAATATATATACAAATTTACATATTATAATGATTTATCACATTTCAGTGTATTTTTTTATTTTCATATTCAAAATATTTTGGGTTCAGATTCTTTTTCTTGTTGAGTTTATAAATCAGTACAAGATAATAAAAAAAAAGGAACGAAAATATCTTCTTAATAATTTTGAATAATGAGTGGTGCAGTAATATTAAGTATTTTGTGTATGCACAGTCAGTTATATTATATAAGAAATTTTATTTTCATTTTTGAGTTTGGAAAATTTCATAATTGCATATTACGATTTTTTTTTAATTTTTAAAATTATTCTAATAAATAAAAAATATATTTTTTTTTAAAAGAGAGGAGATTCTGGATTAATTTTTAAAATATAAAAGGGAATTGAAGTTAATATATTATTTTGATTTTTTTTCACAATTTATTGTTTTGCTGAACTTTTTTTGTTAAATGTTCTTCATTGAAGTACATTGGGCTTTGTGCACAGGAATTTGATGTTTAATTTTTTTGCGTTACTTACAATTACTATCACAAAATAAATACATATTTTTATTTTATTTTTAATTAATCTGCCGAAAATATGCTTGTTATCATTGATTAAGGTATTCATTCTCCTTATAAATTCTTAATTTTTAATACATGCACTTCGTTTTTTTTTTGTTTGTCAAAATTTAATATACAAATTTTTTTTTTGTTGTCAAGTTATGTAATGTATCCGGAAGAAGAATTTGTGCACTCTCTCAGGGTCCTTGGGTGCATGAGATTTTTTTTTAGTGTTTTGCTGTTAATTATCTAAACAAACTACTTCGGCTGGACCGATATATTTTTTTAAAAGTTGAGGATGATGAGTAGCGAGACATTATTTTGTGAAACATTATATAATTTATTTTAACAAATGTTTACAATCATTTAGTTCAGAATTTCCTTTTGATACATAAATTCGTTTTCATGAAACTTCTTTAATGTAATAATAACAGTAGATTAATTGGGATAACACTAAGACAGGGGTAAATAAATAATATTGAGAACCTTGTCACATTTTTCTATTGAAATTATGCAGAATATTGATTAAAAATTTTTTTTTTGAGTTTTAATTTTTATATAATTTTTTATTTCCCAATGCATAAAAAAAAAAAAAAAAAAAGGAAATGAAAGATTTAAAACTCATTTTTACATGATTGTTGACAAAATTTTTTTCTTGAAATTATATAATTATAATACATTTACAACAAATGCATAAATTTGTGTTTTCATATTTAATTTCCTATTTATACACAACTTCGTAAAGATATACACACATCTTCATTAAATGGTTTTGTTGCATACAGTGCCAGTTTGAAAATTTACTGATGTTTGTTCAAAAAAAAAAAAAAAAAAAAAAAAATGATTTAACACAATTTTTAATACACTATTTTTTTTTTGAAGGTGATGGCATGTAAATCTGACAATCTCAGCCTTGCCATATGGTCACTTTCAGTAATGCACGTAGGTGTACTTCACACACACATTTTCAACAAATAATTTTTTAATTCAAATGCAGTATTATTTTAAAACTTGCAACATTGATAACCAATTGCGAAGAGATATTATTACATGACACTTAATTTTTCTTGATTATGTAATTATATGGAGTATATAATTCCATGGTGACATAATTTTCTCACACATACATTTTTCTTATTACACAATTTTTACGCTTACATACTATTGTTTTACATTTTATTTTATTGCCAATTCTCACTTCTACATGTTATACAATATTTATTTTTCTAGTTTTTTTTTATTTTCAAAATATATGAGATGTACACAAACATAAAATAGGAATTTTATATTCTCTATTATAACCATATCATGGAATTGATTCATCTTTTCACAAAACACAATGTTTTCAATTATTTTTTTTTTCTATAAATATCTACACATATTTACAATTTTGTTTATTTATTTATTTTTTTTTTTTTTTGAAATATTGCATGTAAAACTAGCTTATATGCTAGCCATGCATTTTGAAATATTTCTCAATTCATAAAATAACACACACACACACACACACAATATTTTGGTCAAACATATTAATTTTTATTTTTATTTTTTTTTGGAAATATGTGCATGTAAACCTAGCTTATGTGCTAGCCGTGCGTTTGGAAATATTTCTTCTATTTACAAGAATTACACACACATATATTTTTTTTTATACACATATACTGGTGTTTATTAGTTTGTATATAATAAACCTTAACTTTTGAATTAAGGGAAGTATATATATATACACAATTTTTTTTAATACAAATTCATACCTTTTAAACTTACGTAATTTGTGTACATGATGATTTCAAATATTGGAATTATATTATTAAATATAAAACATTAAGTTTTTTTTCCCTCTCATTGTAAATTTCATTACACATACATTTTTTTTATAAATATACAGAGTTATACACATGGTTATTTCAAATATTGGAATTATTTTATTGAATATAAAAACATTGAATTTTTATGACTTACTCATTCTAAATTTCATTACACATGCATGCCTTTCAAATATTTCAAATATTCGAATTTTTGTTACATATAAGGCATTAACATTTCATTTTTCTCACTTGCTCATTATAATTTGCCTACACATACAATTTGTAAACAAATATGAATGGACACATGGGCCATATTATGTTTTTCAAATTTTTCTCGCTATTGTGCATATGTATATAGATATTATTTTTGTGTTACAATACATTGTATATATTTTCTTATCACATAATTTTACTGATACATATATATAAGCAATATATATGTGTATAACACATGCTGTGTTATTTTTTTTTGATTGCTATAGCTTCAGAGCCTCCTTAAGTAGATGCCTAGCGAGTCGCTCGAAAACTTGGCAACAGTACAAGAAGAACATAGCCAGTAGATGGCGCTTGATACCATACGTAAAGTTATGTTTATTTCCCGCGAGCGCGATGCAATTGAGTTTCAATTGAGTTCTGGTTTGTGTTTTATTAATTTAACAAATGTGAGAGGTTTTTTTTTTTTTTTTTTATAATATGGTGTATTGCGTCGTTCCATTTTGTAAATCAGACAGTAGCCGTGAAAATATATGTTTCCACGAAATACCAAGCAATGCAATTCAGCGTAAAAAATTGCTTCCAAATATTTCCAGACAAGGTATGTAAAGTGCATAAATAATTAATGCAAAATTACCAACCCTCCGGATTTTTGAATATCAATAATATTTTTCACAAAAAACATTATTTTTCTTTATTATCGTAAATTGTGTGATTAAGACGAAGATAAATTTAAAAGAAATTATGATATAAAAATTCGAAGGGTTGACACCTCTCTGTTAGTAAGTTAGATTTAACAAATAAAATAGTTATGCTTATTACAAAATGAAATAAAATTTTTATTTATTGATGTAGGAATACAGAAAAATAACTTGTTCTTAGTTACTTTGAAGTCACTCTATATTGGAGTATTTTGTAGTTTTATTCATAAAATGAATAAAACTATAAAATACTCCAATATAGGAACAAGATTGATTTATATTTTTTTAATACCACTGTTTTTTAAAGACTTGTGTAAATGCGTATAAAAATTTGATTATTTCAGTTAAATCGAAACAAAAGTGTTGGGAATCTTGAAAAGAAAAAATAGAAAATTTTTATTTCTACTTTTGTTCTTTTTAAAAATATTAAGTTTTAAGATTCAAAACATTACTTTTATTAATCTTTTACCACAGAAATGGAATATGGAATTAAAAATTCATGTAAAAATTAAATATCATGAGTACTGATTTGAAAAATTATCAGAAAAATGAAAAATATCCCCACATCCATACACTCACATGTATGCACACACACACACACATATACTGGCTAAATATAAATCAGGGGAAAACTCGATATCGAATTTTTGGACCGAACACAATACTTTCATTACCTACGGTAGTAGGGTAATGGAAGTAAAAATATTTCAAGGATGTCATTAATTTGTCCTTAAATTTGCCAATCTTTATCAAATTTTTCAAATTGAAACCTAATGCGAGTTTTAAAATACAATTGTGAATTTCCTGCATTTGTTTGTTTTTAAGTTATTCTGATAATAAATATGCATATAAATCAATCGCTAAAAACTAAAAAAAAAAAAGTTTTTTTGTATTCAGGGAACCTCAAAACGTGACTTTATTCAAAAACCTGAGTTGAAAATAGAACTTAAAAAAAAAAAAAAAATACTTTGTTTACATTATAAGTTCGAAAAATTAATTTTCGTTCTTTAACAGTATTCGTCGACATAAAAAAAGTGTAGCAAAGCACACATTCTACAGAAAAGAACGTTTAGCTTAATTTTGGATAGCCCTGTATGTTTTCAATAAACTATGTGCACATCAGATTGTGCATTTAAATTTAGTCTTATATGAAAAACACCTAACACAAAAACTTGGTGCGAGAGAAAACTTATACTCAAGAAATCCTTAATTTTAAAAATTTAAATGTTAATGGTTATTTATTTATTTTTTGTGACGGACTAGACAACAGATTGTTTTCTTCTCCAATTTTTATTGCTGAATGTTAACTTATCTCGTTAACGTGCTGGTCTATTTTTCTTATAAATAATATAAAATTTTCGATTTAAGAAAAATAATTCACATCTAATAAGGTAAAAATGTAACGTAAAGGACATGACAAAAAAAAAAAAAAAAAAAAAAAAAAAGACATGATTTTAATAATTTATCATAAATTATTCATTCTGAACTGAAACTCATTTAAAGTTCAGAGATTTTAATTTATATAAACGAAACTTTCATCTGATATCTAAATTAAAAAAAAATTTGAAATTTTTATTAAATAAATATATAAAAAATAATTTAATCGCGTGATAGATATGCCATGTTTTTGCTTATTTAATTTTAAATTTCGTTTTTTAATTAACAGTATATTAAAAAAAAAAAGGTGTTATTTATTTGATACGTTGTAATTCAATTAGTTGAAAAGCTAAAATAGGTCTTGCCAACTTTCGAAGAAATTTAAACCCTATACTTTTTAAAATATAAATATTTGAATATTTTATTGAAAATATTTACGATAAAGCACTTTCACATCATTTTTTCAAATTAAAAGAAAAAAAAAAAAAATACAATTTTAGACTTTAAATTGAAATTAATAGCTAGATTTTTAGATGAAAAATATAACTTGTCTATGAAACAGCAGAAAATTGTTGCTCTGCGTAGGTGCTGTCACCTAGCGTTAGTTTTGTTTTTTAAATGTTGCCTAATTTAACATTGAGATTCGCCGCGCGTGGAAGGCATCTCCTTAAGGAGGCTCTGATAGCTTGCATTTAAAAAATATATATAAAGTTTTTTCTGATCAGAATATTTATGGCACTAGCTCATGGCTTTATAATTGCCCATTTTATAATTGAGCTGAATTTTCGAAAGATCTTGTTTGAGCATTATGCATGTGATTGCATTTATATATAAAAAAAAAAAAAAAAAAAATATGTTTTTTAATTATTGCTCAATTATATATGAAGAAAAAGGCCTGTCTACACACTGATGTAGAAATTTATTATTATGTCGACATTCATTTTTATTTTTCATTAATAAGTGCACTTTAAAAAAATATAAAAAAATTAAGACAAAAAAAAAAAACCTAGGTACCTTACAAAAATTAATATAAGAATAAATGACAAAGGGCAAAGAAATTTCATTATGGTTCAACTTTGTAGGGTTAAGTTTGTGATGCTGGTTTGCATATATTGCATGGAGTGTATATATCCTTCACTAATATACCTTTATTTTCAGATTAATTACATGAAATGAAACAAAATAAAAGGATAGTGAATAAAATTTTGGGACCAAATGACTGGAAGACTAAGTATAATTTTAATTTATTGTTTATCTACTAAGCAGATAATAAAATTTTACAATTATAATGATTCATGGTTAAAGAAAAATATTTTATAACCTATTATAACACCCTTTGTATTCGATGTTAACTAAGAATACTCAGGTGTTGTTTTTGTTTTTTTTTTCTTGTGAAATGATGGATTCTTATTTTCCAATGGCTGGCCACCAGAGGTGAATGGATATTTGTCATTTCATAAACATTATAAGTTTTGATTTTTTTATGTAAATATTATTCTTAAATTTTGTTTTGACAAGATATAGATAGCTAAAATTTTCTATTGATCTAATAAAAAAATCTTTCTTTTTTTTTTTAAAAAAAAAAAGAAAAAGAAAAGAAGAAGGATATAATTTAATGAAATAAAAAGTATTAGTCACAATGCTAATATTATGGATATTTTTCCTTTCCAATTATATATTTCAGACAATTAAATTTTGATCAATCTTATGTTATTAATATTAACTAATAATAATGGATTTTTAGGTTTTGTTAATCCAGGATAACATTTTATTTTTTTTAGATAATAATGATAATAATTTTACACACTTTAACTATTTTCATGTTGTATATTGGGAACACTCAGTCAGTTTTTTTTTTCTTTCATCAAGTTAGGAAATTTATTGCAGGAGTGTGATCTCACGGTCATACTCCTTGCAAATTTTTCAATAGTCACACTTTTTCTTCTTTTACACGAACACATTTTTTTTTCTCAGAATGCTTGTGTGGCATAGTCATGCACACATAAAATCAAGCCTCTTTTGAGTCACACATTTTGCTCGGTATGCTATATTTGGCAGTGGCCTCACAAACCACTTGCTATTTTGGCTGTTTGCTGGGTTCACATTTTTTTTTCTTCCCCTATCTTGGTGAAATGGCATGAGTGATGCTCAATGTTAAGTACATTTTTTTTTCTAAGCACATTTTTTTTTCTACCTGTTGGTTTAATTACATAAGATTTTATTGTAGACAATTTTTTTTTCCTTTTCAAGAAGAAAATCATTTTTAATTTTTTTCTATATCACAAATTTTTTTAATACTTCAAATTATTTCATGGGGTATATTTAATATATTGTTTGGCGAGAAAATAGAAATTGTTTGATTTAAACATGATTGACAATAAAAGATTATTTCATTGAAATGCATTTTATGAAACTAATTAATTTACTTTTCAGAAGAATTGTATTACAATATATCAGCTGTAACAAGATCAAGAAATTATTTGTCAAGACATTCATTTTAAAATTTTGTTTGAAGAATATATATATACACGCATGTATGTGATGACTGTATCTGGCATGTGATTGACAGTATTTGTATACTTTACACACATGATAATGGTTGTTTTGTATTGTGGTGGAGAGAGCTAATTTTTCATGGCAACCGGGAGAGATATGTGAGGGAGTTCCTCACATATCCTTTTATTTTACCAAATTTATTCAATTATAATTAAAGATCTATTTATTCACAATTAAAAAGTATTAACTTTTATAATCTTTTGTATTTAGGTCAAGCTTATTCCAATTTTAGTAAATTATGTTTTCAAAGTTAAAATACTTATCATTTTCTAATTTTGAGAACAAATTCAGTATTAAATACATTGATCTCTTTTTAGCTTAATGCAATATATATATGTAGGGATCTAAACACAATTTAATTTTATTATCCCTTAAAGTAATTATATTTTTATTTCCATTTCACTATGTTTCCCAATAAATCTAATTTATATTTATAGCTGTTCCGTTATATCTTTTTATTATTTTATTTTATTTTATATACAGATAATCTATTTAACTGCAGCTATTAATGATCCATTATGTAGACATTATGTGGCAAGAATTTACGCAATATTTCTTAATTACTTGCACCTGTCTTTTCCAACGGTATTCGTTGGCGAATGTATTTCCTGCCAAAAAGGATTGCCATAATTTCAACCGTCATTTTATTTTTAAAATTTCTCATTCGAATAACATTAACACAAAAGAAGATGTGTTGGCGCCCTTGGCTTCAAAATATAAAGATATTATCTCTATCTGGCAGTTAAGAACTTGGCTGCGGGATTTGATTCCGGGACAGTTTGATAATAATCGCCGTCTCTTAAAGATGTAATTTTTCTCAATTAAAATTCTCTCTCTCCTCCACCATCGTTCTATAACGAATTATTTCATGGATGTGAACCTGGATGTGTCCTCTTATGTCATTTTATATTTTTGAATAAATACTCACGGCTAATTAAAAAATTTTGACTGGATTTGACATTTATTTTAAAATGACTATTTTTATTGACTTAGTTTTTAGAGGACAGTGGCTTTTATGCTACAGGAGGTGCACAAGTAGATCTTACAAATAACAAACCTACACATAAATTTGCAATATTCAGTCTCTAAAAATTTTTGAGTTATGCGAGATACACACACACAAATATCACAATATAAATAAATAAATAAATCATGGCTCTATCTAAACATGGCTGAAAGTAAAAAAAATTGCTGAACTGAAGCATAAAAATGTTTCGATAATACCAGAAAAAATATAATAACTTTTACATAATGTATGCAGATATTGAAAACATACATTTCTGAGAATTATATTAATATCATAAGTATGAAAAGTTACAAAAAATATTTATTAAATTAAATGAATTAATATTAACAGGAGCCGATTCAGGAAAAAATTGGGGCATTTTTGTTGCTCCTTCACAAAATTCAAATTGCTAAAATTGACCACTTATATCCTTCAAATTCAAGGAAACGGCCCTTTCACAAAATTTTCTTATATTTTAAAAAATATTTTATGAAAAAGATTATTTTATAAGTATTTCCCCATTTTTTCAGTATTATTTCAAATACCCATCTTTATTTGATTCAATGTAACATTATTAATACAGAGTGACTGTTAAAGTGGAATGTTTTATGCAATACATTTTTACAAAAATAAGAGTCCCAAATATTAAAACTTGTATCAAGCCATAAATAATATAATAATTTTTAACGCACATAGTTAGTAGTAATTCAGGTTCAGACATTTTGAAATACTCATGCACATAAAAAAAGACAGAATTCCGTCAAAAGACGGAAAACTTTCACTCATGTATCAAACTGAAAAAGCACATCAAGACCAAAATTGCAGACACACAACTAGATGTTATTAAGTCTACATTTTTAACATTCTATAGTCAAATATTTTTGAGATATATGAAATATAACAACTGTTTCATAAAATTGCTTTTATAACACTTCCTTTTATTTTATACAAAGTAAAAATTGCATAATTACTAATATATATTGGGATGTTGCAATCATCTGATAGACCTTACATCTTTACAACTATATCCCTACTCAAAAGTTTAGCAAGATTTGCAAACGATCAGTTTTTTCCAATTTAAAAACTTTTCTCTCGATGAAATGTTTCCAAACATTGGGTATTTAAAGAACTGGGTCTTCCTCATGTTTTTCAGTGAAGATTGGTTTAAGACAAAATTTAAGGGGCCAGTAACAAATTGAGCAAAATCAATAATGTTCGTGATCACCGAGTGTCGTTAAGTGAACGAAATGAACTGTAACTTTAAGATATATTAATAAAGACACAGTACAATTTGTGGATGAATTTGTGTGACAATAGCATAGTAAATAACGGAGATATAAGCATTTATTTTAAAATGCAAAAAAAAAAAAAAAATCAGTATGTTTTTTATTTATAATATACAGAGTTTTAAACAAATATTATTCCCACTTTCAGATAAATTAAAAAAAATATTTTTGAAACAATATACTGCAATCAGAATACAAATGTCTTAAATATCTCATGAAATATGAATATTTTTTAAAAAGCATTTTTACCGTGCATGTGAGAGAGATAGAAAAAATTTTATTGCACAGGTTGAAAGCTGCATATACTGGGAAACTTTGTCAAAAGTGTATTTGAATAGAGTAAAAATTAAGCAAAAGAATGAGCCAGATTTCAGATATTTTTTAAGAGTTGAAATTTCATAAGGGGTTTTTCATATACTGCATAATTAATTTGAGAATTCACGCTCCAATCATGAAAATCTTGAGATCACGCTCCAAAATTACTTTTTTGTGAAAAACTCCTTATAAGCTTGTAACTCTAACATACATTTGTTTATTTACTAAAATTTGTGAGATAAAGGGTTTTTTCACAAAAAAGAGCTTTTGCAAAGTGGTTAAAATAATTGGATCTTCAAATTAATTATGCAGCATGTGAAAAACCCCTTATGAAATTTCAACTCTTGGAAAACATCTAAAATTTAGCTCATTCTTTTTTCGAATAATTTGTTAATTTTTACTCTGTTCAAACGAACTTTTGACAAAAGTTGCCGAATATATCTAGCTTTCAACCCATGTAATAAAATTCTATCTATCTTTTGCAAATGTGCAGTGAAAATGTTTTTGTTAAAAATGCTCATATTTCATAAGATACTTAAGATATTTTTAGTCCGATTGCAGTATATTGTTTCAAAAGTATTTTTTCAATTTATCTGAAAGTGGGAATACTTTTTGTTAAAAACTCTGTATATTGTAATTAAAAAACATGCTGATTTTGCTTGGAGTTTTAAAATATATGCTTATATCTTTGTTATTTAATGTGCTATTGTCACGCAAATTCCTCCACAAATTGAACTGGGTCCATATCAATATATCCTACAATTACAGTTCATTTCATTCACTTAACGATACAGGGTGATCACAAACATTGATTTTGCTCAATTTGTTTCCGGCCCCCTAAATGTTGTCTCAAACCAAGCTTCACTGAAAAGCATGAGGAAGATCTAGTTCTTTAAATACCCAATATTTGAAAAAAATTCATCGAGAGATAAGTTTTTAAATTGAAAAAAAAAAAAAATGATCGTTTGCAAATCTTGCTAAGCTTTTCAGCAGGAGTGTATACAAACCTAATGAACACTATAACTTAAACATAAATATTTTTTAAGTAAAAAAAAGTAATTAAATACAAAGTTACCATGTTTCTTTTTCAAAAGTCCAAGGAGGTAATTGCTTGTTTGTTGCAGCAAAACGTTGTTATCTCCTTCATAAGTACAGTTGGCATCATTATCGTTTCTTAAATGCCCGAAACCGCTAGCTGAAATGAATTTTTTTTATTTTTTAAATCAAGTAGTAAATTCCACAAAGACTTTATCATATTAATGCACAGACAGGCAACTCATTTACTGATTACCAGATGCAAATATTTTGACAATGACCTGTAAAGCAAGAAATAATATCTATGCATATTTTAGCAGAATGCTTTTATATTCTCTAACATTTTTTTTCTTTTCGCTAATTAAAAACATCCTACTAAAAAACCCACCTTAACGGCCCTATTCACTTACCGTCGCCGGAAGCCCGAGCCAATGTTATTCTATGGGGAAATTTTCTTTACAAATAACTTATTAACTAATACATATTTTTTAATTCTCTTTTCACATTCAGAAAATTCCCAGCTGTTAAATGGACGGACTTTTTTTGAAAATGTATTTTTTTTAATTTTTAATATTTTATTTTGAAATTGCAAAATGAAAAAAAAAATCACATATTGAAAATTCGTATTTTGCAGCTTCAAAATAAAATATAAAAAATTAAAAGAATAATTTTTTAAAAAAGGTCCGTCCATTTAACAGCTGGGAATTTTCAAAATGTGAAAACAGAATTTAAAAATATGTATTAGTTAATAAGTTATTTGTAAAGAAAATTTTCCCATAGAATAGCATTAGCTTCGGCTTCCGGCAGCGGTGAGTGAAGAGGGCCCTTAAGAAAATAGACAACTTTTCACTAAGCATCGTGTGAGATAATTTAAAACAAAGATATAATAGCTAACTTCTAAAAGATTCAACATTAAGAAAAATGAAAAACATATTTCAAATTCAACAATCAAAAGAAAAAGATAGTTACTGCATTTTTATATTAAAAGTTAATTTTCAGTGGCTAGATATGTGAGAAACTGCAAAGGGACTCCCTCTGAACCAGTCTCACACTCTGCTCCCGCTTCAGACCTCAGAAATTTCCCCGAGTGTTTAATATATTGAATGTGTTTAATATATTTCCTCTTATAATAAATAAAGTGATAGAGTTAATTACAGTAGAACTTGGATAATTCGAAGTTGAAGGGACCAGAGAAAAATTCAAAATATACAAAAATTCGAATTACATATACTATTTTGTCAAAAAAAAGAGTTAAATTAAAATTATAAAACTCAATGATCAAAGATTTAACACATAAACTTTATATCCAAATATCTAAGAATACTTCTACATCCCCCCCCCCCATTAAATCAATATTTTTTTACGAGCTTAATTATTCAACATCTTTTAAAAAATAGTCAGATATTTTTTATTGCTTCTTAAAGTACAATCTTCGTGTCATAGCATATAACTTCAACATATCGATTGATACAAAAACAGAATCTTCTACATTAGACATGACTTTCAATTAAAAAGACCTTGAAGTTTATGAATATGGACTGTATCTTCTTCTGATGCACTACACTGTAAAAAATAGTATGTCCTATTTTCTGCCAGAAATTCTCTGTAATTTGAGAAAACACGTTCTAACAACGTAATTTTTTCGTAAATTACGCATATTTTTCTCAAATTACAGAGAATTTTTGGCAGCAAATAGAATATATTTTTTACAGTGTAAGTAAGAAATACTCTTGTATTTCTTAATCTTTCTTTTGAAAGCCGTATAAAAAAAAAGACGGTTAAAAAAAATAATGCACTTTAGCTGAGAAAAATCTCGGGAACAAATTTTTCTGTGATATTTTAAAGGTAATCGCATGAAAAATTCGAATTATCCAAAATAGAATTTGAATTATCCATGATTTTTTAAACATTATTTTAATACAAAATTCAAGGGACCGAGCAAAAAATTCGAATTATCCAAAATTTCAAATTAAAGAAGTTTAAATTATTCAAGTTTCACTGTATAATCAGTTTTCCTCTGGTTTTACAATGCCTGGTTCTTAATTATGTCCCTTTTTGTTCTATTTTTCCTTTACAGCAACATTTTTTTTTTAATGTTTTGTTTAAAAAAGAAGAGAACCACAATGCAAACATTGAATTTTGGTTGTTTAACCCTTGTAAATAAAGTCTTATGTTTCAGTTAATTGACTACAAATAATAATAATAATATAATAAAATAAATAAAAAGCAAAATGAAAAATTTATTTTGTTTTCTCTCTTCTTCAGTAACCTGTAACATTATGGAATAATCTACAAGATTCATTTTGTTTTACACTACTGATTACTATATAAAACATAAAATATTTTTAAATGAATAAATTAGTATAGTTGAAGATCTTTATAAACACAAACCTGAAAACACAAGGCTGTGCATTATATAGAATTTTTCATTATACACAGATCACGTTTTACACATCATAAAATTTATTTGTAAACATGGCAAAATATGTCTGAAACATATCAAAAGAGAGTAGGGTATTTTTATGTTATATTCCTTGGAACAGAAGTTGAGTGGATCATAGCTTTTATTGTTAAATTTAATTTATAAATATAGT